>VZRW01006180.1:91140-193948 GCA_013398125.1 Aegotheles bennettii | reverse complement strand
CTGTGATTCTGTGATGCTGTGATACTGCCCATTGTACTGAAGACATTCTGCTGACCTACAGATATAATTTCCCAGATGTGGTATCCGGCTTCAATCTAACGAGATGGCATTTTATGGTCCTCTGCAATGGGGACGGGAATAGGAAATGGAGAAGGTATGTAGAAAAGGAAACACCATCCACCAGTTGGTTTAATTTACATTTGGAAAAATATCAAGCACAGCATTAAAGCAGACAAAACTGCTCATAGTAAGCATAATATAAGAGGCTTTCATTTTTAATGTGAGTCCACAGAGGACATACTGGATCAGACAGGTTGTCCACCTCTGTCAGTAAACTGTAAAATTGGGTAGCTTCGGACGAACATGCCAGAAACTCTGCAGTAGGTTGTTACAGAGAGAACTTGCCCACAGGGAAAATTTCCTCCTCATCCACAGACTGTTTTAAGACCTGAAGCATATGAATTTACACCCTTTCCCAGAAGTCCTGGAATCTCTTTTTGTTTGTTTGTTTCTCTGTTTGTTACTACAATAACTGTGGATATTTTGGTTACTGCCATAAAAGTTCAGTATATCCAGTATCACAATATTGTGTCACATACTTGTACACAGATATTTGCTATTTATTTTATCCAGAAAATGAGTACAGGTATAATGTAAAATTATATATTTATTCTATTGCTTCTTTGTACTACTGTTAATGGTCTGACACTAGAAACACACTGTATTCTATACATATTAGGAGTTTCACTGCCATTCTGTATGGGCAGAAGATAAAAATTATATGAGTGTATGCAAATGATAAAAGGTCTGAACCTGTACTAAGTAATTTTCCTTTGCTCCTCTACGTTGCCCACTTCAAGTGACAGCCACTGAAAATTAAATGATTTTCAATAAAAATTCTGTAACCTGAAACAAATCCCTACAGGATAATTAGAGTATCTTGCACATAAAAAGTAATCATGTGTCCTCCACTCGTGAAGAATCCTCCATAGCTGATCAGCATCCCTGGAGTGCTGGTCAAGCCACATCTTTAATGCCAATGAGATGTAACACTCAGCTGAGAGGTGTCACCATGTCATACTGCTCAGGGACATATCCTTCCTCAAGCACATGGTTTAGTTTCCTGCTCTGTGCAGACTGTGCCATGCTACTTTTTGCACTCCTGTTCTTTATGGCACCCTGCCTTCTGCTTTTCTGTCCTGGCAGTTCACCCTTGTCAACAGCGCTAGGTCTAGGACAGTGTGGCCTTCCCTTATTTGACCACGTACTGTCATCACTTAGCATTCATTTGGTGTAGAGAGATTTTGTTCATGCTCATAAAAATAGTACATTGAACCTGTATCAGGGTATCTTAATTCTCAGTACCATTTATACTTTGGGCTCAAATCTGTGCTATCACAGTCATGGGACTTTCAGCTCAGAGCATTAGCCAGGCAAATGCTAGTCTTCCCTCAGTCTGCATTGCAGAAATGCCCCAAATGAAACAAATAAAGAACACAACAAAAATAACTTTGACTTTACATTTTAAAAGAAACACTTTCCTATCAACTAACAGTCCAGAACTCAATAAATCTAATGAACTGTCATTATTCCTGTGTATTACACAGACATCTAATTAGGAGCACCTTTTGCAAAATAGTTAAGACATTTCCAGAGACTTACAATCCACAAAGGACACACATGAAGGATAAAGGAGAGAAAAAAGATTATTATCTCAAAAGATGAAAAACTGAGACAGAGGACTTAAATTCTTGGGTTTTGGGCCATTGACTTGAAGAGCTGGTTTTTGCACCCAGTGATATACATAGAGCTGAATGTGTGGTACAAAACCTAAGGAGGATAATTACTTTGATTTGTTTTCATGTGTGCCTCAGGATGAACATTTCTCAGACACTGTACAATACAGATAATGGGAATGATTTCCCTGTCCTATGTAAAGTTCTTAGTGTTTCAGCTTTGCATGGGGGTGGCTGTGAGACAAGCTGAAATTTTTTATTAAAATTAGGAGGAGAAAGCTCCAGAGTCACTGCTCAGTCATTTGTCAGGCTTGTAGGAGGTGAGGGTTCTGCCAAATCAGCCAGAAAAGGGACTAACATGTATGGATGGGATTAATTCCTCTTGACTAGACAAATAAACTTCCTCACTGCAGAGGGATATATACCTCTGGAGATCAGTTTACCCCATCCTAAGAGATATGTAAGACGAATCACACTCTGGAATAGTTTATCTTGGCCTAATGCATTTTAGGTGCCTACAGATATGTTTCAGGGATCTCACCCTTGCCTGTTGCACCCCAGGTGACTGACAGTTTAGCAGTTGCTAGTCACCTCTACTGGAGCTGCTCTGGTTTGTGCAGATGGTGAGGGACATTCGGCATGGAGAGGCTGACAAGGGCAGGACCCAGGACACCTGGGCAACCTTGATCTAAATCTTTGTTTCAACTCAAAGACATGAGAAACTGGTCAGTTATATCTGATGTGAGTGCTCTAACCAATGTGATTTTTCTATATTTTTTTTTCTCCAGTTCAGATTAAAAAAACACTTCAGTAGAGACCTTAATTATCTTTCATTACAAAAGTTTTGACATGACTTATCCTTTTGAGTCTAACATTCCTGACTGCTATATAACATTGCCTGATTTCCCCTTTGGTGCTCCCTACAGTCTTCTGGAACAGCCCCCTAAATAACTCCAGCCAGACTCTCCACAGGAAATGTCCCTGGGTCTAGAATTGAGTGAATCAGCACACTGGTGCTCAGAGCTGCCTAACATGTGGGTTCAAGTACCCAAAGCTTTCCTGCTTCATCCAAAGTGTACTTACAGCTCTCCTCCCTTTGAGCAAAATGGTTGTGATGTTGTGCTTCTATAGTGAATTTCTGTTCTGTTTTGTTTTCTGTGCTTGCTGTCCCATCCCCATACCAACCTCTCACCCTTCTTGGATGGTCCATGGGAACCTTCCTGTATCAACAGACACCCATGCCCAGGCAGAGGAGTCCAAGCTTAAGAACATAAATTATTTCCTCACATCCTGGAAGTTCTGCATGGTTTTACTATAGCTACTTTACAGGTAGTAACTGAACCATTATGAGCATGATAGAAATTGATGCATATACTTGGAGGATGACAGACTATATCTTAATGTAGACCTTTTAATGATGCATAACACTGACTCTATGAATACATGAAACTACAAGTTATTTACACCTTTTGTTTGTTTATAAAAAAACACCTTATGCATCTACTTTGAAGCAGTACTGCTTTTAGTCCACACATATAAATTATCTACTAACTAGTATGTGCCTATGAGCTTTGTGGGATTCACATTAGTGATGAGAAATATTACAAATTGCATCCCCTGAAGGTCTTGGTTCACAATGGGCTCGGTCTTGAGGTTTTGCCATGATGTTTCTAACACAATAAATATTCAGTAAAGAGGAAGAAAAAGGGGAAAAGTTGTCAGTGTCTTGTGGCAGTCTCTCTTTAGTTCCATGCCTGTGGTGCACTTTGCTTGAACATTCCTGTAGTTAAGTTTTATCTGCATGTTTATCTATCTGTCTACACCAGTGGATATATTGACCAGGATATTATCCCCAACCTACATCTAGCTTTGTCCTGGCTCTTAAATCTTCATTGTAACCTAATCCTTTGGCAAGCTCTACAGTGTTTAGCTCCTGGGTGCCTCAATGCTGCAATACACAACAGATTTGCGTATAGTTAAATCACCCTCTCAAAAATTCCCTTGGTGCCCATTTTCTACTTAAACTGGTGATTAAGTACCTCTATCTGCTACAATCTGAAAAGCATCAGCATGTTCCTGGATGCCTGTTTCAGCTGGTTGAAGAAATAATTTAGTTTTCATGGGAAATGTCAAAATTTTACTGTTTTTTCCCTTCCAATATTCCCCATGCAGTTTTGTTTTTTCTTGAATAAAAGAGAGCAAAGCCATATATTTCAATGACACCAACAAGAATAATAAAAAGGATGGATGAAAGGGGAGCGTGCTCCTTCTTTTGCGAAAAAAAATAATCCCACACCACAATTAGCAAAAGAATGAAGTAAATCTAAGCATTTTTATTGAAAGCCAAACAATTTCTCTCTTTTTTTTTCTGTTATCTGTTTCCGCTTTTCTCATCAATAACCAGCACATTTGGTAGGAAATCTGTATCTTGTTAAAAATATCTTCCAAGAAGAATTTTTCAGCAGCCCAAGAGTAGATGTACATATAAGAAGACATAATATAAGAAATCCACTTATATAAAATGGTAAGCTTCATAGTTAAAAAATATTGAACCATCTGAATGTTGAAGCTAAGACTGCACATACAGTCTGAATTGAATTCTCATATGTATTCATCTAAGAGGACAGACTTAAATTCACATACATGCTTTGGCCTTTGTACCCATTCACTGGAACAAAGCAGCAGAAATTGTATGTGGTAGATCTGGGCAGATGAACATTTTCTTTGCCTTGAGGGAAACAGAGTCACTCTTCACAGCTGCTCCTACCCCACTTCCCCTTCTGGTTGATAGCACGGACAGCGTGGCTGCACAAATGGGCAGCACTGGGGCTTTGCTTTAGCTGATGTCAGTGGGCAGGTTAATTGATGTGGGAATGGCTGACTTCTGAGGAAATATCCATGCCTGGGTTTGGACTGGACCATGGAAAGACATTTCCATCATACCACCATGCTCTTGACCTGTTTTTAAGGTGATACAAAATAAGACCATGTGCTCTTTAAACTTTTTCTTTTTTTCTTTTTTTGCTAGATAGTATCACAAATAAACTACAATCTTTTCTGAAAACTCAGCCGACTGGCCCAGGTAGGTACCACACTAATGTGGGTAACGTGCTTTTAGTAACTGAATTAGTACTTGGCATGGCTCTAGGATCTAAGTCTATACTAACAAACCAAATGACCAGGGGCTGTTTTCTGATACCAGGTATATGACTAAATTCTCTCCTCCCTGCCTTGTCCCTGCTGCCACCTGGGGACTGTCCTTGCTCTAACCTATTCCTTGGGCAGTGTCTGGGAGACTACTAGCTGGCTTGTGCCCAAAATGTGCCAAGGAGCACATTAGCAATTAAGCAGCATGAATGATCAGAGGCCTGGTCCCAACTACTGATTAACTCCCTAGCAGAGAGGCAGTTGTTGTGAGCCATGCAGAGTGATGGCCAGCTCGCAAGCGCTCTGACACAAAGCTGTGACCCGCCTTCTATACATTTTGCACATTTCTGGGGATCAGTAGAAAAAAAATTGTATTAAGACAGCAAATATAAGCAAGAAATGAAGACTGTCTACAATCTCATCCATAAACCTGGTCTCTACCTCAGAATTTGAACACAGATGGCTTTTGTCCCATGCCTTCAGGCACCGACCATTTCCAGTAAAGGGAATTGAAACCAAAGGGACTTCCACATCCTTCTTTTAGAAACCAGAGGATCCAGTATATGGACCTGATCAGCAGTGCTTTTTGAAATATTGAATACATATAGAAAAAGGTGGTATCTCTGTTAACTGGATTCCAAAACAATTACAGATATTTAAGCAATAACTCAGACTCCACTCAGGAGGCAGCAAGCAGCCAGTCTGAGACATTCACTAGCTAGGACATTCTGGGCTGCTGATTTTTTGAGTGCTGATATCCATAAAATATTTCCCACTTCCCCTCACATTTTATGCAGCTGTACTGTCTCTTTTATCTGCCTACCACTCACTTCCCCCTAATGATTTTTGAACCTGTTGAGTTCAACCAGGTTTTTAAATCAAAGGAAGATGATGTCTCAAAACCAGTGAAACACAGTATTTTCATAAATATTTGTAGTTGAGTAAAAGAGCACCTATAACCTCCTGTAAGAGTAAGGCAGGTAGAGCTGAGTTCATGTATCCAGTTTAGCAGCACCTAGCAGCTGATCAGCAATGAAATACTGTCTAGCAACTTAGTGTGTCTTGTCTGGGGTGGCGTTGCAGAGACTGTGAGGGAAAACTGGGTTATTCCAGGCAAAGGCTTAAAGAAGCAAAAGACACATTCATTAATCTGACTGGTCCTAGACAGCATCTTGTCTAAGCTCTAGAGGAGCCAGGCAGTGGACAACCAGGCTATGCTAGACATATCAGCTTCTGATTAATTGCTTAATTTCATTATCTTAATGAAGTGGCCCAAGTGGTTGCATCTTAAAATATGTATTTCAATAATTTCTCAGGAAATACATATTTTTCCTCCCATCAGATTTGAAGAGCTGCCTTGTTGTGCACACTTGCTGGGCATGCCTCCAATGCAAGAAAGTGTCATATTAACTTCAACTATGCTGAAAAGCCCTGTATACAGTTGTAAAGTTCATTTTTAGACACAAAGTGCAATTTTAAGCTATAGAAGGATGTATACTCTAAATACAAATCACTTTTCAGTTTAGATAAAAATTATTTTCACAGACTATTCCTGGTACATCTAAAAGAGCAAACATTACACTTAAAAGATACAACACTTATGATCTTTTTAATTTTTCTTAAATCCAATATATGTCTGTACATTCTTTCATCATTGTATGCATCAACTCAGTGGAAAAAAAAAATCTGCTTCATGTTCTCAGTCTCCAACTTGCTCATATGAAATCAATTTATCTGGAAAAAGATTATGTCCTTCTTCTTTAAAAAGGCTATTTTCATGCCAAATTTCCATGTCAAATTTGAAGCATTTAAGGTACAGGATTATTCTGAAGATGAAAAAAAAGTTTTATACAAGGAAAACTGGATTTCCTCATTGTCAAAGATGATAAAATATACATATGCTAGAAAGATGGTTAAAATATGAAACTGTGCCTACCTGACTCAATTCAACTAGCAAAAAGGGAGGCTGCTGTCATTTTCTGAATGGCATGGATTAATCTGAACTTCCTCAGGTCTGTTAGCCCAGGAGCAGCTGTGGTTTACCCCAGTGGCTGAAGCCTCAGTCGCTTCTTATCTCACACATGCATTTTCTTACGTTAGTGGAAGGCAGCTTAAGCGCTGGTTGTGAAATCTTTAAACCAGTTTCTCCTAAAGTAATAAGCTAATGAGCTATTGTGAATTAAAACCAGCTCATTCAAACATTGAAGGATATAGATGGGAAAACAGCATAAACCAAATTTTGACCTCAGCAATGGAAAATTGCAGCCCACACATAACCATTTCAGCATACCCCAGTGGGGTTGGCTAGAAAGCAACTATTCAGTCTAAAGTAAAACTCTAAGTCTGACTGTTTAGTTGATTTTTCATTAGATACTTTTCATTAGGATGAGACCCATACCAGACGAGTCAGAGTAGAGCAGCTACAGCTCTGATCCGGGGAGGTTGCAGAGGAGCAGGTCTGGACAGAAAGAAGTTACCTTCCCCTTTGCAGTTCACCTCATGACCATGGGACGTTTGGCTGCTTCAGAGCTTCTACTGGTAGGGATTGAAACAATGCTGCATTCTGGACATGAGACTGTTCCCACACCAGCTCTGTATTTGTAAAGGAAACCTAGAATTTAAATAACGTGTAAATCCCTGAATGCCTTTTAGTGTGACCAGGCACAGAAAAAAACCCCACAAACTTCTCACTTAATGATGGGTTATATTTTGCTGGTTTTACATATGCTTCTACAATATCTATGCAAAATACAAGCTCAGATCTTGCATTTTAGAGGTACGGTAGACCTATCACATGTAAGTTCACAGCTATGAGACATGCCTGTGATGCTTGATTCTGACCTATTGTAAAATGCCCCATTTGCTGCTGTTAATTATTAGTGGTCAGATAGAACATATGTTCAAATAACATTTTGTGTTTCTGCTAAAGCTCTTATTTAAATAGTTTCTGGTTGAGCTTTAATTTTTATTTAATATGTTCCAGCCTATTTTCTAACTTGCAGGCAGGCCCCGTACTTAGAAGATCACCCATGTACATATTAAGAAATGGTGTGTCTGTCAGGGTATTTGTACTCCAGCTCTCAGTGAACTATTGAATGTTTTGCCCTGGCTTTATGCTCTTATTATTCATTTTACAACCTGTTGTTGTGTTGGTTCCCATATCTACTGTGACCAAAGAATACCCTTCTGATAATGTATTATTAATAGTTATGCATTAATAATAATAACAAAGCAATAACAGAAATTATAGTTTTTAGCTTTAAATATCCATGCATCAGCAAGCTAGAAACTCATTTCAGAATTAATATGTGAATGTTTCAAGCAAATATAAATAATTATACAAGTACACAATGGCAAAACGAGTTCTCTGTGGGTGCATGCAGAATTTAGATACGACCTGTTTTATTCACAGTCTTAGTATTTTAAATAACTAGAATTCTGAGTATGTATTCTCACTCATTTTAACAAATAAGTTGCTGAGTATTTCCTCATATACTCTATGTTGCTTAATATCTAGAAAAAAACAAGAACAATAGATGCCCGATGCTGAACTTTAGTACTGTATTTCATACTATGTTGAATGCAGAGGCTTCATACCAAGAAAATGATCAAGAAAAATGCTTCTATAAAAATGAATACTATCATATTTTGCTTTTTCAAATAAGAGGAAAACAGAACATATTGAAAAAATGCATGCCACAGAATTACTTTTTATTATCAGCCAATCTAACCCAGAGTTCTCTTCTTTGTAGTTTGCAGCCCAGGTCATTGCTTCAGAAATAAGTGGATTTTTTTTTTTTTCTTGACTAAGGAATGAAATATTCTGGCTTGCCTTGGTACACTGCCACTTGGGAGTGACTGTTTCAAGAAATTTGTGGGTCAGGTTAAGCTGGTTTCCATAGGATTATGGTTATTGTTTCACTATCTTTCTGAAAATCAGCCCTATTAGGTTAGGATCTTAATAGACTTTTTTTGTTTACTCTTCAGGATGGAGATCTGATTTTTATAAGAAAATAGTAATTTCCATTTTAACTATGTTTAACATAAACATACAAACGAGAGCATAATAATTTGGAAATATGTCTATGTTACATCATTAAGGATTTGGATAAAGTAAGAGATGTTCTGCACGGACAGCATTGCCACACTATTTATTGAGGGTTCACGTTAAAACCCAGAATTCTTGGCACTCTGAAGGGGAACATGAACCTATGCTTACCCTGTCAGTATGAATAAAAGGAAATTAAACCCACGTCAGAGGAGTTGATTAGAAAAATTTAAAGTTAAAGAAAATCTAAAGTACACATACTGAGCAATTGTACCACTGCCTTCTGGAAACATGAAATGAGTCGTTACTGTGGAACTGCACTGAGAAACTAGTCAATGAAATCATCATGCAGCTAAGTTGCACTAAAGAGAAGATTCTTAAAGAGTACTTGCTCATTGTATATGAAGTGAAATACCATTGTATGGTATTGCAAATTGCACAATTGAGAAAAGAACAGGTTAAAAAGACCCAGTGACTCCTCAGCTTAAAAAAAAAATAAAAATCTTCTTTTCTGTTCTACTCAGTAGGGACATTTGTGTTTAGGATTGCATGCAATGAATATGCATAATATTTAGCTTTATTCTTGTCATTGTTTACAGTTTATGCTGCCTCTGAGTTGGCAAACCATATTTCCCATTTGGGAAAAGGCACAATGGATACTGCAGAAAGAAGGGAGTCAGTCTGGGTTTACTATTACATTTAGATTGGGAAATCCCATGACCCAGTGCTTTTTTTGCAGTCTCAGTCTTCTACTAGGCAGCAAATAAAATTAAGCCAGGTAGAGAATTTGAAGGAAATCCTGTGTTCCTCTGGCACCAAGCTCAAGTTGCTGGCTGGGTCTAGGGAATTTTATAGGGATTAAAAGGGAACTTCCTTTGGAAGTTTTCCATCTACTTGTGTATCTGCATGTGTACAGATAGTAGGAGCTCTGGAGCTCTCCAAATATTCGCTGATTCACACACAGACTAAGGCAGCTCTGCCGTGACTTGGCCCTCCCTAGGCTACAGCTGAAGAGATCAAGGTTTCTTTTATACTGCCCTAAATGTCTACATTTCTGTAGGATGCAAAATGCTTCCCCAGGAAATTCAGGTGGGGGAAGAGGTGTTTTGGCAGAGGGAAAACTTCAAAGTAACCTCTTAGATTGCTGCAATCTTACTGCAAACCCTTGCAGGCTGGGACGTACCCTCACAGGGGCAATGCCATGCTAACCCAGCCACTGTGCTACCTGCTTCAGAACACTGGTGAGCTTACAACCACACAGAGAGAGTCAGCCCAGGCCAAAAAAAAAATATAAAATAAATAAAAACAAACCCCTTATAATCTAATCAGACATCAACAGAGATGAGAGTGACCATGGAAGCAATTTTCTGCAAAGTCACATTGCTGGTTTATGCAAAGGCAGAGAGTGGCTGAGACAACCTTGACTGCTAGGTCACACTGCAAGCAGCCAGTGGCCGTGTTTCCTACGTAGCTATTGGAAGTATATTATTGTGCTTTTAAGTAATAATATTTTGCCTATCCTTCAAGAAGCTGAGGTATTTGCAGCCAGATGTTTCTGATATGGATAGCTAAACAGATTAAAATTCTACTAGTTTTTATTTTAAAAATGCAGCTTCTTAAACATTTCTAGAAGAAGTAATTGATATAGTTTTGTAATTATTGCTTGAAAGAGACATGTGGTCTGAAGAAACACAGCTTTCTTCTGATGGGATTATGCTATAAGGTACAAGTGTTCCTTCCAGCTCACTTACACCCTCACTGTTTCCATGAGTAGGGTGTCTGTGTCCACAAGCAAATAATGAATTCAGGATTCTATTGTCATTAAACAATGATATGTTTATAATAGATATAGTTTACTGGTTAAGAAATCCTCCATAACCTCTACTGGAAGGAAAGATGACCTTGTGAAAACACACAGATACATTTTACAAAAGGGTTGAATTTGTCTCCCTTTTCCTCACATAATTCAGTGGAAAAATACAAACTGCTGTAATGAGGGTTATAAACTACCATCGTTCAAATCTGACTTTAAAATTTGGTTTATTTAGAACATAGAAATACACATGAAATTTAATCAGCATCTCAAGTCACATTATGTACTTTCTGTTCGACAGGAACTGAGCACATAAATTAGCTGAACCGGGAGCTAGTCCCAGATCCATCCTTACTTGGCTACAGCACCTTTTGCTAGCAACTTCCAGCAGGGGAAGCTCTTAGCACATCAGTATCTTCACACTTCTGTAGGAGAGAACAAAGTTTAGCAAAGGTGGAGCAGGGGGTGTCGTGGGGAGGGGGGCCAAGAAAGGGAGGAAAAAATCAAGTGTCATAAGCAATCGTATTAGAAAACGAGGGGAAAAAGTGTGTTGTGATCAGACGCCTTTGTTGCACCTTAGAAGTTTGAATCACATATAGATATGGTATTTAAGAGCAGGGACACTGAGACTGTTTTTGTATGAAACTTTGCAGCTCACAATACTCTTTCTGTGAGGGAACCGTATTCAGTTTGGGACTGACAGGCAGCCTACAAGCTTTGTGTGGCACACTAATTCCTTGTCTGTGGGTTACTGAAAAACTCCTTGCATTTTTGTTCCCAGTTCACCTTGGTGAAAAAACCTAATTCCACGTATGATAAATCCAGTGTCTGCAGAAAGGCAGTCACCTAATTGCACAGTGAAGCAGAAGAAAGCCTTGCAAATGGTATACAATTTTCAAAGTGTTCCAAGCCTTAGGCAAAAGCCTTTCAACTGTGTCTAAAACTGAATGATAAAATATGTTGTACAAATTATCTGTGAACAGGAAACATGTGGTAGTGGCAGGGGACTGAAATGTAACACTTGTAAAGAAATGGGAACTGCCAGTCATTTATACCCTTTTACTTTTCTCTCAGTCACAAGTTTCATCATATTTTTTTTTGCCATCAGTTGAGGTTCAAGTTTATAATAAGACATTTATCAGTTCTCACTAAGCCAATTACAGCTTTCTAGCAAAAACAACAAAAAAATAATACCCTGTATGAAGCTAAAGGTTTAGTTTTGTCCGTTTCTTCATACTTTTATGGAATTTCTATTTTATCATTGTAAGGATGTGTGTGGATGGCATTCTGAAAGAGTTTCAGTACTGCAGAAATGCCTGGGATGCCACTCAGCTGCACTTTAGACTAAAGTAATCATAAGTTGAGAAAACTTTCTCAAATCCTTTCTATAAAAAAAGTATTAAAACATGAAATAGAGAGAGCAAGAGGAAGAAAGGGAAATGCACAATTACTGTTCAGCAGGAACAAAAAAACACAACACAACACCTTCTGTCCTGAAAGCTCATTTCTGCTTCCTTGCTCCTAAAGTTCCTGCAGTAATGGTGTATCTTATATCTTCTGGTTTTTAAAGATGTAATCTTTATCACCAATACCAACCACTGTGCACTGTGGTCCTCATTGATGGAATTTTTTATAGTTTACTTACAGGAGAACTCTTCAAGGGTGAGGGGGAAACAGAACAAAATCTTTTATTTTTTTGCTTCATCTTGCGCAAAAAGTGAACAGTATTGCCAAGTCACAGGAATTTTTTTGACATAAGTGAAACATGAAATTTAAATTTAGTGCTTAATAATGTCACCTGCAAACAGCTAGGAAAAAAAGACAAAAATCACAAAACAATAACAGGATATCCATGATACTTTTTATAGAACTGCATATATTTAGGCCCTAGATCTTCAAAACATTCAAATATGTAAACACATAGAAAAGTGTGTGAAAGTCTGTTCACAAAGCAAAGTTCTCAGCTGACTCACTGAATGACACCCTGACCCTCATTTAAGACTGTATTACTTCTCTCTGTACTGCTATCCTAATTAGACCACGTTAGGTGTCTGGTTTACTGTGGAGCCAGAACCATTCATGCCTGTTGTGATAACATGGCTGGTATAATTTGGTGAACATGCAACATTATTGTCTGTCAAATCGATTTTCTGTTGATATTTCATGTTATATATATGACACAGACAAGTACTTGAGAGAATAATTAAAATTTTTATAATATCTGACATAAAAACTCATTTTTTCACGTTCTGCTAAAAGGAACTTTCAGCGGCAACAGAATTAAAGGTTTTGCAGCATTCTGAGAGACTAATAAAGGGATTGTGTGATTTAAAAGTTAACTCACTGGGCTGGGACTCATTAACATAACTAGGGAAACAATAAAGTGGGGGTTTTTTTGATTCAGTGATCAGACTCAAGCAATGTGAAAAATCTCCAGAAGATTTTTGAAAATAGTTTTGCAGTTAAAACAAACACCAAACAAAAAGAAAAATTTTGTGCTCTACTTCAAGCTGTCTGTTTTTAAAATTTGAGATATTTTTATTGGGAGAATGGAAAGGGACAACAGTATTTTAAATTCAAAAGGCTAAAAATTTTATTCTGAACTATTTTATCACTTTTCAAAGGTAATACTTCCTTTAAAATATCACAGTGAAATCTTTGTAAACAATTTTTAATGTTTCTCCTCCCTGACTATTTTCTGTCCACAAATATTTACTACTGAGAATTTGCAACTGGTTGTGGTCCCTGTAGTTGTGCCCGTAGTGCAAAATAGTAAAAACTCCTCAGCTCTGGTCTCCAGTAGTCCAGGCTGGGGTGTGCTAGAGAACATGGTGGCTGCTTCCTGTATTGTATTGAATGTCTGGATTTACTTTGCATGAAAACCAGGAAAGCCTGAAGCAGGGATGGTGTCTGATCAGCTCTTGTACCAGTACAGGTTGAGGGCTGACCTGCTGGAGAGCAGTGTAGGAGAAAGGGACCTGGGGGTCCTGGTGGACAGGAGGATGACCATGAGCCAGCAATGTGCCCTTGTGGCCAAGAAGGCCAATGGCATCCTGGGGTGCATTAGAAAGGGGGTGGTTAGTAGGTCAAGAGAGGTTCTCCTCCCCCTCTATTCTGCCTTGGTGAGGCCACACCTGGAGTATTGTGTCCAGTTCTGGGCCCCACAGTTCAAGAAGGACAGGGAACTGCTTGAGAGAGTCCAGCGCAGAGCCACTAAGATGATTAAGGGAGTGGAACATCTCCCTTATGAGGAGAGGCTGAGGGAGCTGGGTCTCTTTAGGTTGGAGAAAAGGAGACTGAGGGGTGACCTCATCCATGGCTACAAATATGTAAAGGGTGAGTGTCAGGACGATGGAGCAAAGCTTTTTTCAGTGACGACCAATGATAGGACAAAGGGCAATGGATGCAAACTGGAGCATAGGAGGTTCCATGTGAATATCAGGAAAAACTTTTTCACTGTGAGAGTGACAGAGCACTGGAACAGGCTGCCCAGAGAGGTTGTGGAGTCTCTTTTCCTGCAGACATTCAACCCCCCCTGGATGTGTTCCTGTGTGATGTATTCTAGGTGACCCTGGTCTGGCAGGGGGGTTGGACTAGATGATCTTTCGAGGTCCCTTCCAACCCCTAGGATTCTGTGATTCTGTGATTCTGTATACCCAGACATATCTGGGAAGCATTCCTGGCTTCCTACTATCAACATAACTTTGAAATATTAGGAATTTTTCTTAGTGTCTTTATTGTCTCAAAAATTATACCTGTTGAGTTCTGATATAAATGTCCTGTTCTACTTTTTGATGGCTACGTGATCAGCATCTGTATATTTATGGGCTTAATTTTTCCTGTCTGCATGGTGGAAATAATAATAACCATTTCCTTTGAACAGAACTTTGAAATCTTTACATGAAAAATGCTATATAACTATATTTTACTGTTCCAAATTATTGGTGTTTTTTTCTCTCTCTTCTGTTAATTCCAATTTAACTCAAGCTTTCTTAAAAGAACAGAGAAAAATCTCTGTTTCTAAAATCTTTCAGGTCTAGTGACTTCTTCCATTCCCTAAACCTAGATTCCTACATTCATGGAGGAAAAAATCCATTGAAGGCTAGTATACATAAAGGTATCATTTTTAGCATAGGAAATGCTTGAGCCTTAGGGTATTGCAGTCTAGCAGAATATTTGGACTTGTGATGCTTGACCTGTTCTGGCACTCTTCCCTCAGCACCTGATATTGTCTACTTTTCTTTTCAAGGATTGAGTGAGTATGTATTTCTTTGCCCCATCAGATGATGGAAGCATCATGTAAATTTCCTGAGTCAAATTTCACTCCCAACTACTTAAATGGGTTACTCTTTCCATCCAGGCAAGTCCTTTCCTGTTAGTCCCAGAATAAGCCACTCAGGCAAAGAAGCAGCATTACTAGAAGATGCTGGGATTTGGCCTCGCGCTGGTGTTTCCCTGGAGCAGTAGGCCTCTGAAAGCATGCTCCAGGCATCCAGATACCAATCCACACACATGGTGACACTATTCTACTCTAGTTTCCCAGTGAACTCACTGGCTTCCCCTCGTAATTCCAAAACCACTTGCCCATCATTCTTTGCAGGAGTTGTTGTACATCTGCCACAATGAACTACACCTTTGCAGGTTTGCAATGAGTCCAGGGTCCAGCTTTAACCCCACATTAAGACCCAGGAACTGAAATACAACTTTGTTGTCCTTCTGGAAGAATATTGTCTGCTTCTGGAGACAAGGTATTGAACTTGCTGGTTGTTGTATGGACTCTGACTCTGTATGGATATTCTTATGCCCCTTATATCATGATTCTAAGTAATTGGTGAGTCTTCTGGGGAAAGGAGACAGAGAAAGCATAGTTTTTAATAGTTTTTATATCGAACTTCGTCTCTCAAAGCACATGAATGCATGAAGCAACTGGTACCCAATGTTCTTTCTTTTCAGGCCATCTCCACTTTAAAACTATCTCCTAACACTCCTAACTAATATTCTCAAGGTAACAATATCACCAGGTACCAGACTGTCTTTTCTTTCTATTGAGGAATGCAACTGTGGAAAAAGGTCTGCTTTCAAGGAAAAGAGGAGCTTTGTATCATAGGGGGATAAGCAGCAGAAAAATTGTATATGTAGTGCAAGTGCTAGTCACTGGTTGCTAGAGTAATTTTAGTGGCCGAAAATATCTTGCTTGGCTTCTGGTTGCCTCTACAGAAGAGTGTAATGTGCCTCTTTGTAACATACCTACCAAGTCCATTAGGATATTTCTAGTACCATAGGAGAGGTTATTGCTTTTTTATTCTTTGCAGCCTGCTGTTTTTGAATAAAATATTTTAATAATGATTGTTTGTTTCGTTTTGTTTAATTAGAACTCCCAAACTGTGTCACATGGACCAGTTATGGTCTACAAATCACTTTTCAGTTATTATAATGGGCCAATATGCTGTATGATGTTATCTCTTGACCTTGTTCCAGATGGCAAGTGTCACTTAAAACAAGCTCTAAAAACTCTGAATACTTGCCTAATATTACAATTGCTGCAGTTGCCTGTGAGTTGCTATGTGATCACAAATGGGAAGGGATTTGGTTCATGAGTCAACCCCTCTAATAAGATGTTTCATCACTGTGATAAATACCTGCATGGGGTGTCATGTGTCTAGTGAAGTGAAAAATATTATGAATCTATTTTCTGGGTTCTGCAGGTGTGAGGAATTTCTGCCTACCTTGGTACTGGTGAAGATGGGCTACTGCAAAGTTGCCGAAGAAAAAATATTATAAAAGATAACTACTTGGAGTGGGATTCTCTGAACAGAGAGATAGATTCTGCCTCATACAGACTCTATTGAAGGAAAATGGAGCAAAGTATGTGTGTTGCTGGAAGCGTACAGCACTATAAACAAAGTCTTTTTGTAAGGATGTGCCATTGTTCGAACTTGACTCCTTGTCAAAGTAAAAAGAAGTCATATGGACCCCTGTGGGATCTGCACTAGGCATCTGTTGTGTATCTCACGCTGTCCAAATAATGAGCAGCTTACACTACCAATAGGTAGTTCATCAACAGATTTTCTCTTTTACAAGGGGCAAGTTGTCACCTTTCACATGCACCACATATACCTGAAATTTTGACCCAAACTCTCTTGGCAACCTGAGAGAATATTGTTGCTTTTCAGGGGAAAAATATTCTTCCAAAGCCCAGTGAAAGTCACTTAACAGCTGAATTAACAGGTCAAAGTATTGCTAATTCATTGTCTCAGAGGGGAGCTAAATTCAGACTCAGTAAGGCAGATGTCTCATGCTGTGGATGCTATTCACTTTTCCTGGGTGCTCTTGCAGTGCCTGGAATATCCTACACTAATTTTAAGCAGCCTCTTCTGGCCAGTTCACACAGTGTAGATAGCAAAAACGGTCTTGCTTCAAGCTCAATAGGAGCCTGAAACATTACAGGCCTTTGAAGGGAAAAAGAAACTAAGAAATGGGAAAGAAGAGTATTGCTGCATCACCAAGAACCCCCACTTAAATAAGATTAACTAATGTTTTCTCCAACTTCTACCAAATGGCTTTGATAAATGACTAAATACATAATGCCATTTGATTCTTGATAAGTTCTGTGCTGCTTTTCAAATCCCCGATTGAAAGAATGCTGCTGCTGAGAATGCTACGTGGCACAGTGGGACAACATGTTTTTATAATAGTAATAATAATTTACATTTTTATTAATAATTTAATTTTGAGGTATCCCAGAATGCTTCATAAAAACCATACATAGAGTGTGGCAAATTTGCTATTGATGAGAACAAGGCAGGATAAGGAGGGAAAACTTTGTAAATAGTTTTCTGCAATTTCTATTTTATGGAAAGTAAATGCAGTCTTTAGTGTTTACATAGGCTGGATGGGGCCTTAGTTCTTCAATGACCAAATCCAAATGAGTCCAGTGGGAAAGAGCAAATTAAACCAAATCTATCTATTAGGAAAGGAGGATTCTCCTTTAAAATTGCTGCTTTGAGATTGGGAGCTTGTGGTTTTAAAGGAATATATATTCAAGCTTGAAACAGAGGCTTATGAGTTAATTTTTACCCAATTTTTCTTGATAGGAACAGCCAAATTCTCAATCTTTTTGCTCTGCAGTGTTGTATTGAAGGGGGAATAAAACAGGTGTTTTAGCCTTCAGTGAAACACTGGAGAACAGACATGCTTAGGTGCTGCTGTTCTAAGGCTTGGCCTCCAACCTCTTGCTGAACCCATAAAGGATGCAGTGAGTGGATATAAAAATCAGATATTCATACTACTAGGATATCTCCATGCAATTCTTCTCTTTATCCACTATGTGAGTGACCCAGGATGCCTGCTACATGCTCTCTGCCCATGTAAGTGACTTGGGATACCCCAACTCCTACTCACACAGAGTCCTCCTTTCAGATAATTTTGCCAGTGTGATTTGGTCTTTATTAAGACAAAATCTCACTGCAGTCAGAACTTACATAAGAACCAAATACAAACTGGTAGCAAGATAATATCTTCATAACAAGCAAAGTCTTCAGAGTCCTGAATGGAATGAAGATCAGTGTAGCACCTGTGGATTCCTTCACCTGGTTATACATGGGAAAAAGAGAAGTCAGAGCTGGTCTATATGTAGGATTCATCTAGCTAGATGTAGACCTGCTCCCACTGCTTGGTCCCAGAGTTTTACAACTCTGACAGCAGTGTTGTCCTGCCAGGGATTTCTGAGGGACAAAATGCCAAAAGTAACAGAGACCTAAGCCTTGTCATGCTGACACTGACACCTGTGTTGAAACCCAATTTGCAAGGTTACATTGCGTCTACTGATGGCATAATGCTCTCAACACTTCCAGTCAAAACCACTATTTCTCACTTGTCTGTGTTTTAAATACAGGATGTACAATGCAGAGGATGAAGCAAGCCTTCTGTGCTCTGCCCCAGCAGCAGCTGCATGCCAGTCCCCTGTTAACGATGCTCCTATTTGCATCCTTGTTTTAACTGGTGCTACTTCTATCACGATGTTTTCCCTTATTTCTGCTGAGAGGGTTTATCAGAGTTCCTTTCAGAGTAAATCACTCCCCTGTAACTTCATGAGGTTTTAAAAATATAATTTAAAGCTAAAGCCTAGAATTGTATTGCTGTCTCCATCTTCTGCGAAGAAGCTGTCAATTAGAGACAGCAGGTGGGAGCAAAGATCACTGAAACCAAAACTGAATTGAAACATGGATTTTTCTGCCTGCTGAGGAGCTGGCGAGTATCTTTGCTATTCTTCAGTTGGCATAACTGATTTAGTTTGAGAGACTAACTATTGCACTATTCGAAGCTGAGAAAGTTTATAAGTTGTATTGACATACAATACTATCCCAGAGAACTAAAATGAAGGTCTGAGGGAAACAGGGAGTACCAACAGTCCTCCAGTTTGCTGGACAGAATGGTTTAACGCACAAGGCAGCTCCCAGAAGGCTCTGATTCTGTCCCCAAGTGAGATGCTACTTATACTGAAACCTAGCAAAAAAAATATATTTTCCTCTTAGGGTCTCTATTTTCCTTTCCAGCCTTCTGTTTACCAGCAGCATTACTTACACTGGGACATACCCAGCTTTGGTAGCTGTCACAGCTTCCACTGGGACAATGTAAATTTGCAGAAGTAGGGTCTTAAAAACACACATACATGCAAAATCCAGCACAATGTGTTTGTTTCAGGTTTCCAAGCTGAGAAGGATAAAATCACAAATGGTCCAGAGCTATGGGCCTTAGTAATATCTTTGTACAGGTTTTCAAACTTTCTTTCCAACTCATCTCTCCTGACAGGGAGAAGAAATGTACTCTGGTCACATCTATCTTCTTCCCTGGTTTCTGGTCTCTTCTCATATGTGTTGACTAAGTCTAGGTAACAATCAAGTATGCTTGAGCCCAATTCACCGAAATTACTTCTCTAGAAATTCTAATCCCCTTTCTTATAGGCTGTAGCTTTTGGAAATTAAATATACTATCCTATTCTAGATAGAGCCTTGTTCATTGCCCAGACATTATCACCTAAAGTTCATTGTTACTTGTCATTTTCTATTTTACAGCTTCCTTTTAATATTACTGCAAATGTAGGAAGACTAATGTCATTTACATAAAGTGAAGTAAATTCATATTATTCAGATAAATACAAGATATATGTAATATTTCTATTAAAATAATACAAATGCTTCCTAGATGTTGACAATATATTTACTATAAAGTCAAAGTTTCCTTTCCTGTGAAAGAGTACTGATAGAAATATGCTAGAGCTTAAAAGCCATGAACAAAGCTTTGTCTGTAAAAGTGAATAGAATAGGATAGGATAGGTAGACAGCCAGCCAGCTGGCCAGACTGACTAAACTAAGCTATCCAAGGGGTGTAGATAAAACAGCAGCATTAACAAGCAGCAGAGGCAAGGCTCTAAATTTTTAGGCTCTAAATTATTAGACTTAAATTGAAGGATAAATCAGCTCTTGAAGAGGAAAAGAAGCCACCAGGGCACCCAGTCCTGAGTCAGACAATAAGTCATCAGGATCAACAGTTATCAGTTACAGACAAAATGTGAAAGTGATGGCTCCTTGAAGGAGAGAGATGTCCCAGTACCCTTTGTGGAATGTGTTCACTCTTGAGGAATAATACAATTTTGGAGGCCTTTCATATAATGAGAGAGAGAGAGAGAGATATACCTACACCTAATACTGCTAATGATGCACTGTTGTCAGAAGAACCCTAAATATAATGTATTCAGTGGGCTCCTGGGGCAAAATGGGTATTTCACTTTCTTATGAACAGTAAAAGGTCTGTTAAGTAGTTACACCTATGAATAACTTGAAGTATTTGAATAGTTCCACTTGCTATGTTGGAATGAATCATGTGAGTGATGCTACCCACAGGCACATTTAAAGGTATTGATCCTAAGGGCATGTCATGAATTATTCCACTAATTCATAAACTGATCATTAGGAAGTAAGCTTCTTGCAGAGATTCAAGCATAAGGGTTTTAAAACACAACTTATGAGTGAATCTTAAAGCAAACTGTTATTTAACTTTAATTCGACATCTTTTTTTAAAAAAAACAAACAAAAAAAACAACACAAAAAACCCCTACAAAAAATATCGATTACTGATTGGGCTTCCCCTTCCCTTCCTTTCTTTACTGGAAAAAGGTTGCAATTTCAATGGAGTGCCTCAAGATTGATGATATAACCCCAGAAAAGCAATAACTAGACTTGCAGCTCTTTCCTAAGCAAAATGGAGAGGCCTGCCACGACATACATTATTTAGTGTGGATGAAATGTGCTGGACATTACTTAGACTGATCTAGTGTTCATCCAGAGTCACAACATTGGAGAAGTAGTAATCATGAGCACTGGTGCATGGAGAACTCGTTTATCACTACAGAAACACAAAAGAAAGAGCCCATTTGAATCTTATTTTCAAGTGTGCTTTGAAGCGCTGAGGTTAACAAATCCTTTAGTCACATACTGTACAGCCCTAATCGAAGCTTTTTCTACTTATTAAAAAAATTCAGCAATTTCAAAGTACATTGACAGAAAGAGAGCAGGGAAAGCACAGAACTACCTGGAAAAATTTTCTGTTATTATTCATACAAAATTTTACCTAAAACCAAATCCAAACCTCAAAAGTTTTGTCAGATGAAATTTTTAACACAATGTTCAACTGATTTTTTTTATGAGCTTTGTCTCAACCAGGACAGAGATAGTATTGCAAGAACTCAGTAATAAAACTTTCATATTTAAGTTGCCTCCTCAGTTCATTGAGATCAAGAGTCCTGAACTAACACCTGAATGTTTGGGACTGAAGTCTCACTTGTCCTTCAGACTTCATTCTGCTTTTAGTACTAAAAAGGCATTTTACCTCAATGATTTATTTGTTTCCTCTTTTCTGTTGTAACTAAGGATATTTAACAAAGCAAATATCTTTAGGGAAAAAAAAAAGGAAAAAAAAAGATTCCTAACTGTGCATTGGTCAAATAAATTTTACATATAATTGAATTTACTGGCTGAGAAAATCAGCAGTCCTTGTCTAACATTCTCTTACATACCTTGTGTCTGAAGATGGCCTCACATTGATTTCATATTAAATAAAATTTCACTGGATTAGTCATCCAGAGATACATTGCCATGGTGTCCCTTTCCTTTTCTTCCATTCTTGTCATTCCTTTCTTCCATCTCGTTATTTCTTTTTTTCTTCCTTTCTCCCTTTCTCTCTTCTACTTCATGAATATTTTCCTTCTTTTAAAGCTATTCTGTCATTATTTCATGTTTCTTATGTTATTCAGCACTGATGAAATAGGTAACTTTGAACTATTTATATATCTATTTGGCAGGTAGGTCAGGTGAAAAGAGTATAGGATTTAGTGGGAAACTCTCAAGTTTCTGAGTGTGATTCTGGCAAGATGAGTGCACATGTACATGTTCAGCAGTTTTTGGTCAGACTGTTCATGTGTGTGAGATGATGTGGTGCCAACAAAGCTGACAGCCTCTACAGAAACACTCTAGTTGAGAGTTGACTCGGGTAATGATTTTGAGATTATGGCTGTATTATCTGGGGAACCAAAAAACTGACTTGCATTACAGCTTTGCAAACCCCATGCTTCAGATTTAATGGAAAATAAATTGTATGAGCTTTTTCACCCTTAAATAGTGCTTTTTTACAAGTAGTAATATAATTAATGTTAACTGTAAGTGTTTTGGCTGTACTCTGAAAACATAAAAAATTATATAGATGGTAGGTATCATTAAGTACTTTTGGAAGCATTTGTTCTCCCTGGGGTTACCTTTGACAATTAATTTCTTGGGGCACATTTTTGATAAGCACCTTTTAGGACAGCTTATTGAAAGATTAAACTCATTCTAAGCTTCAGAGTTGATAAATCCTGTAGAAAAACTTATATTGAAGAGGAGCTTTTTGTTTCTAGAAGAGAAAATCAGCATGTCTAACCATGTCCTGGGAAGGAACATAACTCCAGCATCTCTAAATAAACAAATGTGGAAAGAAACACTTTGTAAATTTTGATTCTACTGTGTTTTCAAGGCAACAATATCCTCTGACAAAAAGAGGATGTCACCCACCTGCATTTCAGGGTTGAACAACCACAATAACACTTAAAGGCAGAAGAGATCATTTAGTCTTTTCTCTTATGTATTATGCACCATTAAATTTCACAGAGTTTTAGCTGTCCATTCACTGAGTTCAACAGTTTGGTTTTCACTGAAATCTTGAACTATTTTATATCTCCAGAAGAGAACAGGTGATACTAGGGTGCTCCCAATGTCCAGAGTCCTCCAGTGTCAGATGTTTAAATGCATTATGCTCATGCCTTCCTAACAAGGGTGGGGATCTCTAGACAACTAAATGCTGCTGTCTCCATGTGAGCTAAGTACAAAGGTTTCCACAACAATGTGGATTTAGTCCAGACAGTTGCAGGTGTTCAGAGAGCTATTCAGTTCATTCTAAAGGAGGCATCTACCCACATTTGGTCAGCTCAGCTACATGCTGGCCTTCCTAAACTGTCTGGGTTGTTTCTCTACTAAGTATAGTGGAAACTACTAGCTCACATGTAGACACATATAATTAAAACCCTAAAAACCATAGCAATCTGAAGATAATTCCCTAGGAATTCCACCTCCTGTGATGCAGAGAGCAATAAAACATCCTAAAAAATCAGCTAATGTGCATTCGTAGATAAATTCTTTCCTTACACCAATTCTAGACATCACCTAAACATAGGAATATATCTGGTCAATTGATTAGTCTTTCCAGGCTTTTGGAGATTACTTTTTCTGCCTACCAGCATGAGATTTCATTGTAATTTATATCCTAATATAAAGTTGAAAATGTCCTGAAGACAATGCAAATCTTCCCTATCTTCTGTAAAGGAAGGGAATGAGGAAAGGGTTTCACAGGTCCCTGTTGACAGGTTCCAAAGATGAGAGGGTAAAAACAGAGCCATGTCATCAGAAAACCCAGACAACATTTCTTGTGGAAACATTATTCAACAAAAGAATTTTGAAGGATCTAATTTGAAAGATTCCAGGCAGTGGCAACTCTCCTTATACCTACTAAGCCATTCTAATATCGTATTACCTTCTCCACTAGGATATTGAGTCTTATGTCAAGGCTGAAGCTAATATCATCTTCCCACTAATATATCTTTAAATATCTCTATTAGTTATATTGAAAAGTGCCTCACCTGTCCCAATATTGTTTCTGCCTTTCTATACACAGTGTTCAAATTCTTTGCTATCTGCCTTTTTGATAAATTGAATAGGTTGAGCTGGTTTTTAGCTTGCATCTGTGTAAAGGAATAAACATTTTTTTTCTTTTGTTTGATGAATTTTACTTCATTTTCCCTTTTTCATATAATCAAATATTTATTTAACCATTTTTACAAAGAATTGCAATATGTGTTAATGACATTTCAGGATCTGGGTATTGGCAGCTGGTTTTGCTAGCATTTGTATTTTTATAAGCCTGTGATATTTATTAAATTTACCTATAGATATGATAATACATACTATGAAATAATTCATAAAGAATTGTGCCATGGCTTTTGCATCTATATTTTCATCGTGTGATAAAGCACAAATACCATGTATGTAGAAGTCTGGTAAGCTCATTGTATAATTGTCACTGCTGCAGTCCATGTATGGAGTCTCTAGTAGTTCTGTGTGAAATACAAAATAGTCATTGCTTTTTACTGAAGAGTAATTTTTCCATGTTTATTTTAAAGGACTTAAAATCACAAATAAAAGCAGTCAGTAGACCATACTGTATATTTAAAAATCTACTTTGTATTTTCAGCTGCAGCAGCCAAGATAATGGAGATGTTTCAAATTATTCCTGTCATAGAAGACTCGCAGTATCTGTGTCTCCCCAAATAAAATATTTATTAGTGCACACTTCTATTAATTGATATTTTTTTTCATCATTTATCAGGTATACAAATGATTGAGTACTTTAGACATTTAGAAAGCTTTAGAGATGTGTCACTCTCACGATTTATATATGAATTTCATTAATTCAATGAGCTGAGTCCAAATAGGACAATCTGCCTTTTAAGATCTCTAAAATAAATAGTTTGATCTATTTTCAGCAGGTTTTTGGTAGTGATATAAAGGTATTGGTTATTATGTATTATAACTAAATGGATATTTCCTTATAGCTTTGCATCTACGTAGAAAGAGTGTAAGGGATAGTCAAATAAAAATTAAAGAAAAGCATAGTGGGCAATTGAGCAGTAATTCAGCCATTAAGTTATTAATTGATTATATTATATAAACATACTATTAAAGCAGAAGGCAAATTCACATTCGCATTCATACTTCAATTAAAAGTACTTTCATGTATAGAATAGGCTACTGGCTCAGGACTGGACCACAGGAAGAACTTTATTAATTGGTTTTCTTCATAGTCAAGAGATTATGAAAATTGCATTCTCAACTAGTTTACAAATCCGTCTGGATTTGACAACATTAGGAGGAATCATTTGTAATATATATGTGAAAAAAAGAACAATATTAATCTCCAGCACTCTGTTCATGACCACAGAAATTCCTATCTAGTTTTTACTTGCTTTTGCAAAAAGATCTAAGATTGGCATAGACAAGAGCAAGGTAGCTCACTCTAACCCATCTGTAGAATTTAGTGGATTTAGATGATCTTTCTATAACAATTAACTGGCTACTTGTTAGTATAGTGCAGACAATGCATATATGTGCTTGTAAATGATAACTCTAAAGCAAATACAGCAGGTCAAAGAGTTGTTATGACGTCTGCGTTTCAGGATAACAGCAAAGGCACCATCATGAGTACTAATAAAAAGCACTTAAGATTAAGCTTAAACTGCTGGGTTGGTGTACTGTTGTTATTTCCAGTGGTGAATATTTAAAGCTGATGGTGGAAACAAACATTTTTTTTCCTTTTATCTTACTTGTAAGGAACTACAGCTTGATCATTAAGACAATATTGAAAAAGAAAATAACTTCATAAAATACCCAGAGACACAGAGAAATACATAACATGAAATCCCTTGCATGAAGAGGATATTTTACTATTGCCATTTTCCATGGAAAAAGGAAAAACACTTAAAAATACATATATGAGATTAGAAATACACATGAAATCTGTGGGGAGGGTAAATTGTTTTGTTGTGACTTAGAATTTTGTCTCTGCTTTGCAGATGGCATGTCTTGGGATAAGTTAAACATAGAGTTCTGGCCAGTATAAATGACATCATTGCAGAAGTGTCAGCCTTCAAGTACCCTTATAGAGAACAGCACTGATTTCAACAGCATATTGTGTGGTCAGAAAAATATAATAATGCTAAGCCTGTGCAAATAAGAACAAGATTACACACAGCTTCATAGTGTAAAACAATCACATGGGAAGGGTAAAAAAGAATAAATTTCTGTCCTCAGCTCAACAGAAATTGCATTTAAAAATCTGACTCAGTGCAATAAACATAAGTCTTGTCTTGAGCTTTCCAGTAATTAAGTCAAAAGTAAAACAATCTTTTAAGGAAGAAATTTTTGGAGGTTTTAAAAAAAGTATTCCACATTTATGAGACTAGTGGCAAAATGTTCCATCTGAGGTTGAACATTTGATGGGACCTAGTGAGATCAAAGAACTGGAAAGAAAAAACTATGCTGAATAAAGAAGAATGAGCTCCAATTATGAGCTGGACAGTCTTCAAGCTTAAGCTTAACACAGCTTAAGCACGGCTGGAGGCAACATTGCTGCCCTTCACTTTCGGATAAATGCCATCAAGTTGGCTTGAAATGAAGGCACAAGATTTTGGGTTCAGCTTCTTAGGCCTGACAGCACACAGTGTGTCAGCTGACGGAAGTACCACAAAGTCAGGACTTGATTAACCAATGTCATGCTGCTGCCAGAGCATGCTTCTCATCTAAATCTGCTTCTACCAACTCCTGTCTGATGGCCTCAACAGACTTGCAGTTACCTATGTCTGATTCCTTAATTTCTGTTCAAAACACAGTCATGTTATGCACAATATGCATATGTTATGAAATCTAACCCCTTGGATATGAGTTTCTGAAGTGAATAAAGGTATTTCTCTTGATACATCTTTCATTCTTCTCTGACATCAGTAACTACCCCAAACCCAAAAGTGCAGTTTCACATTCTCTCTTACTTAGTGCAGATGATGCAAAAAATGGCAGCCCCAATCTTCACAGCTTTCTTTGTTTTAGAGTCTCATTTCTTGAACCTGTAGAAAACTAACTCCAAAATAAGACTGGCTGATCCAGCCCATTTTCATTATCAACATACAGAAAATAGAAGAAATGCCTGACCTGAAAAGAAGATGGTTAGAAGAGGAGGACAGACCATCCTGACAATAACCAAAGTCACATCAAATTAAAAATGGTGCAATGCTGCAGCCTGACTATTCAAATACTTCCTTAAAAAATGAGCAATAATGCAAGCTCATTTGTACACGCGTCAAGGATTAAGCCACCTTGTAGATTAAATGACAGTGAAGGATTTGTGCTAAAACAAACAAGTGGCCACAAGCAAATGCTGGATGTGAATAGAGTGCCTCATTTTATTTTTTCCTGTGTAGTAAAGGAAGTTTCCTCTCCTGTCTAAAGGAGTCTCACAGAGAAAATTTTCAAGTCCTGTCTTCAGAGCAGCTGCATTCTCACTGGTGCCCTAGTGGGTGAAATTATGTGGATGATCAAGTCTTGCCATATTGAACCTGGCTTTGTCATGAAGGAGATGGCTGAAGTGTCACATTTGTACTTTGATGTTTAGACACTTTTATTTGGAAGAACCCATTCAGTCACCCATGGGGATTTCTGTATCAATATCCATTGCAGCTGGAAAGAGATGTAAGGCTAATTCCATGTGTGTGTTTCAGGGTACTAACATGTATCTCAAAATGGTAAATAATAACATCCATGGGCTCAAAGGATCTGTGGTGTTTCTGTTGCCCTATTGCTCTTCATCAGCAGAAAGACCAAAAACCCTCAAAAAACCCTAAAATTACTTTAAAGAAAAAATAATTTAGCAATGTTTCTAGTACAGATTAGAATACACAGGGCCTCAAAATAAAACTGGTCTAGCTGAAAATGATACAGAACATTGTGCTGAATATTGCAAAATTATTATTTTTTTCTTCCAGAAAAGAAATTACGTTTGGATGCTGGCTGACATTAGACCACCTGATTATATTCCATTTTATAAAATGCGAGGAATTTACATAGTTGGAAGATTGCACATAGAACTCAATATTGTGTAATCTTGAAATGTTAACTTTTTCAAGCCACGTAGTCACTCTGTACGAAGGGTAGGTGATATTTCTGCTCCAGTAACCTTCTCAAGGCTCAGCAAATAGACTCAGCAGGGGTTAACTTGCAGGATGTCCAAAACTGAGTAGAATTTCTCCTCATCCATACCGATAAAAAATCAGCAGAATTTTCCTCTTTTCATATGTAAGGAAGAGTGTGGAGCCTTTAAAAAAATGCATAAGGACAGAAGAAGCTGGAGTGCAATAGACTTTGTTATAATTTGTCCTCCTGTGCTGGATGAATATAGTGATGAGTGACTGGTGGGTATTTTAAGTTCTATTTCTTCCATTTCTTTAGATTAGAATAAATCGTTGATGGCCTTCCTTAGTATACAGCTCTTGACTTCCATCTGTTTAGGAACTCTGAATCAGAGAACAACATCTTTTTAATAAAGATTTGTAGGAATACCTCACTTGTAAGCAGGCTGACAGTAACCTCTATTCTAAAGTTGTCTTATAAGCACATTTTCATTTCTTTTATTTTGCTAAAGTTTCTCTCAGTTCAAATGTTCTGAGATTCCTGCCTAGCTAAAAAAGATTGGTGATACATATATATGAATATGCATACACTGGTGGACAATTTGTACTTCTGAAGAAACTCTTAATTCTCAGCTTTGAAGTAGAATAGGAAACTTCAGGCAGGAATACTGGAGAGAACGTGCACTTGTAAGTAGCCATGCTTATCCTAGTCAGCTGTAATCAGATCTGTTATGAAGTTTTGCCTATGCTGTTGCATTAGATTATCATTACATTTACTGCTCCAGATACAGCTGCATTGCAGATTAGGACTCAGATACTACAAATACAGTGAGAGTCAATCTGTAACTCCTATCCTCCAAATACACTTGATTAGACTCAAACTACTACATAGTGGCAGTCCAAAATGAAGAATAGGTTCACTATCATATTACAAATTTCTTGCTTTTCTGTAATTTCTATTTACTAATCTCAAAAGTCTCATAAATGGTTATAAGCCAGAAAACTTACTCCAGGTGGGGATTATTTGCTAGTTAGCACTTTTCACTTGCTTTTTTTAAAATTTAAAATCTACCTACAAGAACAGAGAAACCATGGTATCTGCTTTTGATGGCCAGTCATACATTATAATTATCTGAATAAATTGATTTATGAAATAGTGTTTTTCTAGGTCAAAAGAGCATTGTCCAAGTATTTGTTGAATACTTAGGAGTAACAAATATATTTGCAAAATTCAGGATTGCCTCTTGAAAGATTTGTAAGCAAAATATATTTAAAAAAAGGGCTAAATTCACAATGAATATTATTTGCAATGAATAATTCAAACAGTACTAATTATTTAACACCTGTAGAGGAAAGAGAGGGAAATAGATATGCTAATATGATGTTGCCTCTTTTCTGCCTAACTATCAGGTACTGTTGTAGAGAAGGGCAAATGTCTGTCACACAGCACACTTGCTGGCAGATGTGTTATCAGCAAGTGAAGAGGATTTAATTTGCCAAAATTATACATCTATCTGTCTATCTAGACATTTATAGGGAGAGACTCACATGGAGATAGCTATTATCCCTATATATTTAATACTTCTGTTGTACATGAACTTTTTATCATTGCTCGGCAGCTCCAAAATACACATGTTGACTGTGACACGCAGGACACGTATATAAAAGTTATATGTAGACATATCTTGTGTACATGCTAGCACAAGAGAGTAAGGGCCACATTTCTTCTGAAATGGCAAACCCAGCAATTTTTACACATGTAACTTAGGTAGATGCACAAGATGAATCTTTATTTGCTAGAGTCACCATACCGTAGGTATCCAGTATGTGCTTGCATGTAAAACTATAATATTTGCTTTATTTTCAATACTGGGCTTTATAATACAATTAGGAGAGGAATATGAAAGACAAAGATCCCAAAGATCTTAGGAAATAATAAGTAATATTTTACATTTCTACTCTTTTACAATGCCTTTATAAAATATGTATGTAATTATGTGAGAGCACAAGCATACATTCTATCTTATAGACCTTGGTCTCTTCTGTGGTATAACATTGTATTTTGTAGAAAAAGATAGAGTGTGAATAGTTTATTTGAAAATTGCTAACTGTGTTGTGATAGACAATTAATCAGTGGACCACACACTGTTCACATTACGGTTGTCATGGGTATGGATTGGCCCCTGATATTTCTTTTAACATTTTGTATTCACACAGGCTTGTGTGATGCATTATCACTAAAGTGGTACCCAGAGTGTAGCATGTTTATATTCTCCTTTATTAATAAAAGCATAATTATTTGATCATTTTACTCTAAAATAAGGGTTCTGCCCAAGACACTCTGTTTTGAGAAATTAGAGAGAGACCTAGGTTATATACAAAAAGATACTTGACCATTTAAATTGAAATATATATATATAATTTACATAGCAAGGAGTAGTACAGATCTTTCTTTGCTTTGGACCTTCTAATCAGTTAAGAGTTTGGTACAATATTAGGGTGCAGCCACCAGAATAAGGTATTCTGAACCAGAAGAGGACTAATTTTAATGGCAGTGTGTAGCTATATAACCTAACTAGATTTAGATCTCTTTTCTAACTGGACCATGAGATACTGAAAACAGCTGTGTGGAATTGAGAAAGGGGAAAGAGAATTGAGAAAAGGGGAAAAACCTGGGTGTTACTAGGAATTATCTGAAAAATATAAAAGTGGATTATCGATTTTCAGGTAGGTTTACAGGACTGTGTTCCCAAAGTTCCAGTATCAACAAATTACCTATAAACTGCAGATGAGAAAACTTAACACCTGTCTTCTAATATAACTTATCTTCTAACATAATTTTCAGTGTGTTTACACTTTTCCACTCAGAAATTTGAATCACTGAGAAGGAAAACTGGCCCAGGTTCTTGGCTTTTTCCAACACGGGTTGAGTTATAGATAGCAGGCTATAAATATACCACTTGTAATTCGGTGAACCTGTGCTGCTGCTCCCCATTCCTTAGCAACTTCTGAGCTTCTCTAAACTAAACTGGATGGTTACTGTTCCAAAGGGAAGACATGTTGCTGAAACGCAGAGCATGCCAGCCATGTCCCCATGGTTTGTTTTCTTTATAGAAACTCCTAGGAAAATAGGATTGAAGAATGCTCATCTGGTCTGATCCACTAGACATGAAGGTTTGAAATTTTACATTTTGAAGGTTTATTGATGCTCTGGATTCTTTGTGCCAATAATCTGCATGCCTGGAGGTGATTCTGGCCCTGACTGTTGCATTTTGATTGTTTCTTTTTCTTTTACTTGTTCTATTGTCACTATTTTAATATATACCAAGGTTATTTCTTTTTTTCGGTACAGAGCTGAACCAGATACAAAAGGAGTCATGAGAATGCAGTTCTCACAGTATTGCTACATTTATTTGAGACCAAGGATAAGCTCACAACTATTTTGTCTTTGTAACTGCCTTTAAATGCAGCAACAATTCAAGTTGTGAAGTAAGAGAGAAAGCACATGAAAAAAAATATTATGCACTCCCTTATGCTGAATACTTTGCTTGATGTTCCAGGTGACTTAGCATAGATGTGGGTAAAAGGGACCTCTTCCTTTTTTGTTTTTATTTTATTCTGGTATATCATAACTGTGGACCAGCAGGGAAGCTTTCCTACGACTTCAGATTTCAAAGCTACAGGTGGTCTGCAAGCATGGCACTTCAAAGAGGGTTTTGATTAAATGAAACAATGTTTGTGTAATATGGATCCCAGATCTTTGAACTTTTTTCAGATCAATTCAGCCAACAAAGATTCAATTAGGTGAGATCAGAAGATCTGCTTCCATCCTTTGTTTTCATCTGTCATTCAGCCCAGTCTTTTCAAATAGTTTTAATACAAAACCAGAGCCAATAATTTGTTTTAATTAGGACCACAATCATAACGATGGTGGTGGTGACAACGGTGCTTATATTAACAGTAATAAAACGTATTTGCAGCTGTCAACATTGTATGTTTAAAAAAACCCAACCAATCCAACTAGTACAGCCTAAGTAGTATTCTAACTGAATTAGCACATGTTGGCACAAACTGGGTCTGTATCTGCTACTGAAGCTTATTTAATGGTACATAACTTGTGGTTTTTGGGTTGTGGGGTTTTTTTTTGCCTTCAGTGAAAGAAAAACTGATTCTAACAGTTTTAAACTTGTTAATTCAAACCATATGTCATAGAGCCTGTCTCCATATGGTGCAACACCACCTTATATTTACAGGGTGCTGCTTTTCCAAACATTCTTATAAAAGCTTTATTTGCCCCAAATGTAATAGGTGGTACTGAGCTACTGAATACAGCTTTTAAAATACCTCAAGTGTCTAAATCACAGGCTGATAAAGCAAAACCATGCAGATTATTAAAAGCTAATTACAGCCCATTTTATTGGCAAAAAAAAATGTGCTAAACAAGACCCTGACTGAGACTGTATGCTTAGGAGGAAGAAATGCATGCTGTCAATCCTCACTCTCCACACATGGCAACAGAAGATAGGTGTAGAATAAAATTCCATCATATTGTAGAAAGACTTTTATAATATTATGTTCCATAGTTGATTGTCCAAAACTGTGCTGGAGTCAGAGAGAAGAGGTAGCCTCTACCTCTACAATTTATTTGATTTCACCATTTTTTTCTAGGGGACCAGAATATACTTGCTTTCTTACCCACCTGTCTTAGTACCAACCCACTCTCCTCACTAACCCAAGCCCCAGGAAATGGGTAAATGGATCATGGCTTATTTGTCATTAAGCTTTCTTGGAGAAACAAGGGGGAACTTAGGCAGGCTTACCTGATAGATAATATGAAAATGGAGCCTCAGGCAGATGGCACATAATTATCTAAGCTTAATTGTTTGATCTATGTAGGAAAGAGTAACTATGTCAAAACACTTGTCACCCAGAATTTGTTCTAGGTCTGCTCTTCGCATCCAGTGACAAAAACCACTTTTTTTTCTGACCCTTACAGAGAAATGGTGCACAATTTCTGGTTTTTTTTCCCACCTTGTCCAGTAGATGCTCTGTCTAGTCCTTATATAAACTGTAAGGTCTTATGTTGGAAAACATTACCCAGTGCGTACATGAATTGATCTGAAAGGAACCCTGCAGCCACCGTGAGGATGGTGGATTGAAATCATTATCACTCATCATTCTTCACATGTGTAAGCCTGTCTCACAGTCAGTCTCTTGGCTTGCTGTTCTCTTTTTGTGCTTTATGGTTAAAGTGAGACTTCCTTGCTCCCGTTAGGAAAGTTCTTGGCTGTGTGATTTTTAAAGCTATACAATACACCATTTTTTCAAAGAAGGACCCACAAACCACAAACAAGCCTTAAACTGTTGACACATGTGAAGTCAAATTCTCTGATCATTTATACCACAGTAACTAAATCCACCATAGTGAATCTAGAATAGCTCAATTGTCATCAAGGGAGTTGCTTCTGGCTTCTCACTGGTGCAGCTGGAGGCAGGATTTGGCTGTAGAGACAATCATTATTATTTAGTTCATTAATCACCAAGGAAACTTGTTAGCAGAATAATTCTACCGGTTTTCTTTATTTCCTTGATAATCTTATCAGAAACAGAATTCTAAATTGCATACGGAGAATTCAGTGGAAAGAAAACAGGCAGCGTTTAGCAAGCAGTCCAACCTATTTCTCGTCTAATAAGTTAATAGCAACATTCTTACAGAAGCCCATGCAAATTAAAGCAAAATATAATAGCATTCTAAAATTAAAAAGAGAAAAAGATATGCAGAAACAAATGGATAAAGTAGTTCAGTGTATAATGCCACTGATTAAGAAAAATTCTTACTGTCTTCAACAGTCTCCCACTTAGATTAAGCTACCAGCCAATCAACCTGTTCAGAGTACACAATGCTTTCTTAATACAATAGTCATGAATGGATCAGTGTAAGAATGATGCATTGTCTATCATTTGAATACATCCTGAAGAGAATTAATTCTAATACAGAAACTAAGCTCAAGATATAAACAAAAGATAAATGTTAACATGTGCCTACTTGTTCAAAGAAAGACCAAAGAGTCCACCATATGATATAGTGCCACAGTTACTCGAAGATGACCTCTTGCAAAGACCAAGAAATAGTAATATTCTGTGATTTATGATGGTAGATTAGCTAGGCGATTATTTCAGTCAGGAAAGGTGTCCTTTCTGATAATAGCTCAGTCAAGCTTCTCTTTGTACAGTACAAGTCTTGCATGTAATTTTTGTTAGTTTTATTAGAAGTGAAATTAAGAGGTTTGATGCTTATGCCACTACCAATAGAGAACACATCATCACAATAATCTACAAACTGCTCTGAATTTAAAATACCTACTTTGGACTGTTGTAATTTTTTCATATTTTCTTTTCTAATCCTCCACTAATTTCAAGAATCTGTGGTGCCTGTTGAGCTACTGGGAACATAGCTTGATTCTAAACCCTGATGGTTTTTTTGCTGGATTTTTAAAAAGAAACAGGTATTTTTTTTATATCATTCTCAGGCTTTACACCATATCAATTGTCTGCACGATACTCAGTTCTCCTTTAAGCAAGCTTTTGTCCTTGAGAGTGGAAGGTAAAAGTGCCAAAACCAGGCAAAATGGATCCTGGATTTCAGACCACAGAAGCTCAACATGAGACGGCTGTGGTTACTGGCTGTCTCTACCACAGACTTCCTTTGTGCACTTCAGCAAGTCACTTGATTTCTCAGAGCCTTGGCTACCCATTTATGGACCAGGGACAATAATGTGTAATTTATAGCTTGTTTTGTTTATCTTCTCTGTATAGCTGAAAATGTTACAGTGGAGTAGCTGGTTCTGCAAGGTGCCTATTACAATGAAGACTCAACTTTAACTGGAGCCAGTAGGAGCTACTGAAATGCAAATAGTAGCTGTAGCAAGAGAAATAATAATAATAATAAATAGGGGAGGAAGGATGAAGATTATCAGCATGATTTACACGTGGACTGTTTATGCCTAACTATTACACATACCATATGCCTTTTGCTTTCTCCCAGCATGATGTTTCCTGAGATCCGCATTCTTCAATTGTGATTTTACTTTGAGTTGAGGTATCTGATTGCTGGTCTGCAGGAAAAAACTACTCATCTTGCCAAATGATTGGTATGAGGAAAGGGAAGCCATTTTCCCCCTCTCCCATTCAAGGAACCAGACTGTGGGGGAAGAGATATAAGTTTGTTTAGGTTAGTTGTAATAATTATTTAATACTCTGGAAAGATTCATGATATACTGCACTTCTGCCTGTTATATTTGCCATTGTGGTTGTATAAATTATATCCTTTATGAAACCCGGCAACGTTGATGCTTTATGGGATAGTTATTGCAAGAGAAATGTGCAGCTAAGGGGAGATGGCTTTGTCTCAGTTTTTTTATTTTGCAATTTCAAATACTGCCTGGCCTTTTTTTTTATTATCTTATTTTTAAATTTATTTTGTTTTAATTATATTTGTCTTTTAGGAATTTAAAATTTCATTATGTATAAATGAATACACTTGCATACCCTTGTTTCAGCTTAGACTTTAGCTTAAAGGATGATTGTCCTGATGTGCAGTTTTCTATGAGAGAAACAGACCCGTGTGACAAATGCTACAATGACCTACTCAGCAACATTCCACCTTACCAACAGAGAAATCATTCTGTGTAGTCCTTCAAGTGAAACTATGGTTTTATGTAAGGATAAACAAGGTGGTTTTTATTCATTTTTAAAATAACATGATTTTTAAATAATCAAGATAAAAAGGTCACGTATTTATTAATATGTAGCACACTTCTCATTACTCTGGTAATATTATGCAACTGTTGCCTTTCAGCTGCCAGTTCTTTGCATTTATTTAATGTGCTCCTATATCCTTGTATGTGTCAAATGCTACTATGTTTTCTGTTTTATTCAAGCTGAATATATTATTAACCTCCACAGCACTTATTAGAATGCAATGCTTTTTCTCCAGAATCCAGAAGAATTTAAAAAGAAAACAAACCCAAACCCAAATTTACATGGTCACATCAGAAGCTTCTTTTTAAACTGGTTTTCAAAATGATAAACTTTACATTGAAATACTGATAGTTATTAATTTAAATGCTTAAAGACCCAGAAAAAGTTTATTTTTGAGACATTATTGCACATTCAGAGACCAGCTTCTTTCTCGAGAGACTATGTATTTTTGACAAGGGATACATATGCAAACACTGCATTTCCTTTAGGAACAGAAACATTCCCTGACAACATTTCGAGTAACCTTAATAAGCTTATGATGATACCATTTTACTATTAGCTTTTTTCCAGCAGAGATGTTTATATTTCAGTGAGTCAAACATCTCAGCACTTGGTGTTTCTGGTTGGGTGTTATTCTAAATCCAAAGGAAAGGGCTTACACCTGGACAGGCCCATCAGAAAAAGCTGATGTTTGTTTTTCGGGAGTCGTGACCTGCACATGGATACACAAGGAGCTAAATGTATTGTTTGTATGCTGTCAGACACAGTGATGCTGATGAACCTGTAGAAAAGGATGCTGAAGTTGAAGCATATCTTTCAGGTAGAGTAATTCAGTACTGTAATTCACGTGTAATTCATTGATGTGATGAATTATATAATTTTCCATAACAAAATGTGAGATAAGATAACAGCGGTTGGGTTTGCTGTGGCTCAATGGCAAAATGTTTGTTAAAAATATTTTTAATCAACCATCTTAAAAGACACAGGCTTTATAAACAGTTGGTAATGATACAAATTAGGGACACTAATAACCTAATTCATGCTGGAGCTGATATTGTCACAGATGTATTAAGACTTTCTAGACTCGTGAATATTGTCAAGGTCACTGAGAGATGATATATTTCCCCTGTTCTGGAAGGGTTGTTGACTACACAAGTAACCATTTCTGACTTTATACGGGGCAGTTAACATCCCTTGCATGTATCTCCTCTCTTCTGATCTTTGCCATTTTGCTTTAATATGATTAGTGTTACTGCGGTTTGAATACCAGATATTAAGCTGGAATAACCAAGAATATATGGTTAAGAGGTGCCCATATTTTTGAGTTTAGGAGGGAACAATGTGAAAATCTTCTTTAACTCTTATGTGAAATGTTAAAGAATTTAACACCATGACTTTGCAGTGGGTCCAATATCTGACATCTGCTGGAAAAGTGTCACAGCAGTCTGGGAAACTCTTGGAGTGCCTTGAGGATAACTTCCTAATCCAGTTGACAGAAAGCCCAGCCAGAGATGTGTTACTGGACCTGTTGCTCACCAAATCAGAGGAACTTATGGGAAGGGTCAAGACTGGTGGTAGCCTGGGCTGCAGGGATCAAACCTTGGTGAAAATCATGATCCCAAAGGATATAGACCAGATGAAATTTATAGTCAAGACCTCAAACTTTATGAGAGCAATATTTCAGTTGTTTAAAGGATTAGTGGCTGGGACCCCCCAGGAAACTGCCCTCAGGAGTAAAGGAGCAAAGTGAGCTGGCAGCTATCTAAAGATATTTTTCTTAGAGCACAAGAGCTCTCAATTGCCATTTGCTAGAAACCAAGCAAGGAAGTCAGAGCACCAGCATGCTTGAGTGAGGTGCTCCTGGTCAAACTAAAACACAAGAGGGAAATGCATACACAATGGAAGCAGGGGCACACATCTTGGGAATAATATAGGGATACTGCCCAGGAGTGTAGGATGGGGTCAAGAAAACTAAGGCATAGCTGGGGATAAATTTGGCAAGGAATGTGAAGAGTAAGGGCTTCTGTAATTATGTTAGTCAGAAAAGAAGAGCAAAAGAAATTGTACCTCCCTGGTAAATAAGACAGGGGATCTAGTGACAAGTGAGATAGAGGGGGCTGAGGTACTCAACAACTTTTTTCCCCTCAGTTTTCACTGGCAATTGCTCCTCTCACATCTCTCCAGTCCCTGAATCTCAAAGCAGGGACTAGGGGAATGAAGACCCACCTATGGTAGGAAAAGATCAGGTTTTTGACCATCTTAGACACTTGAACATACACATGGGACCCAATGAGATGTGTTACAGGGTCCTGAAGGAACCGACAGATGTAGACACTAAGCTGCTTTCCACAATATGTGAAAGTCATGGCAGTTAGGTGAAGACCCCAGTGGCTGGACAAAGGGAAACATCACACCCATTTGTAAAAAGGGTAAAAAGGATGACCCTGGGAATAACCCACAAGTCAGCCTCAGCTCTGTGCCTGGTAAGATCATGGACTAGATCCTCCTGTAAGCTATGTCAAGGCATATGAAAGACAGGGGAGGTCATTAGAGATAGCCAACACAGCTTCACAAAAGGCAAATCATGCCTGATTATTCTAGTAGCCTTCTGTGATAGATTGACTGCATTGGTGGATAAGGAAAGAGCAACTGATATCATCTAACTCGAATTTTGTAAGGCCCCTGACTGTCCCACACAACATTCTTGCTGCTAAATTGGAGAGATATGGGTTTTATAGATGGACTATTCAGTGGATAAGGAATTGTCTGGATTGCTGCATCCAAAGAGTTGCAGTTAAGAGTTCAATGCTCAAACAGAGATCAGTTAAAAAGTGGTGTCCCTCAGGGGTCTGTACTGGGACTGGTACTATTCAATATTTTTATAAGTGACACAGACAGTGGGATTGAGTGCACCCTCAGCAAATTTGCAAATGACAGTGAGCTGAGTGGTGCAGTTGATACGCTTGAGAGAAGGAATGTGGGCAGGCTTGGGGCATGGGCCAACATGAACATCATGAAGTTCAACAAGGCCAAATGCAGGGTCTTGCACCTGGATTAGCACAATCACCAGTAGTAGCACGGATTGTGTGATGTATTGTTTGAGCGAAACCCTGCAGAGAAGGATTAAGGTATATTGGTAGATGAAAAAATGGACGCAAGCCAGCAATGTGTGCTCACAGTCCAGAAAGCCAACAATGCCTTGGGCTGCATTAAAAGAAGTGTGACACGCAGGTCGAGGGAGGTGATTCTACCTCTCTACTCTGCTCTCTTGAAACTCTACTTGGAGTACTGTGTCCANCTATGTCCAATTCTGGGGACCCCCAACATAAAAAGGACATGGAGTTGTTGGAGGGAGTCCAGTGGAGAGCCATGAAGATCAGAGAGCTGGAGCATCTCTCCTATGAAGACAGGCTGAGAGAGATGGGGTTGCTCAGCCAGGAGAAGAGAAGGATCCAGGGAGACCTGATTGTGGCTTTCAATACTTACAGAAGACTTGTAAGGAAGATGAAGAGAGACTTTTTAACAGGACTTGCAATGATAGGATGAAGGGTAATGTTTTCAAAAAGAAAGAGAGTACATTTAGATTAGATATAAAGAAGAAATTCTTTACTCTGAGTGTTATAAGACACTGGAGCAGGTTTCCCAAAGAATCTGTGGATGCCCCATCATTGAAAGTCTTCAAGGTCAGGTTGCATGAAGCTTTGAGAAACCTGTCTAGTGAAAGATGTCTCTGTCCATGACAGTGGGATTGGAACTAGATGATCTTTAAAGATCCCTTCAAAACCAAACCATTCTGTGATTCTGTGATTCCATGATCTTCTTGAAGTACATCACATAATTTTGGAAACAATCAGACTTAACTGAAAGCTGTAAAGTACAGCAAAATCCACCACATCCTTTGTAACTTGTTTCAATGCTAAATGAATCTCATTAATGAAATTTGCCTTCTTATCTACTTGAACTTAGTGGAATTCAACTTTCAACTTCTACACCTCCTCTTGCCTTTTGATGACAAGTTCTTCAAGAGGTTCAGAGATTTATTAGCAGGCAGATGGCAAGAAGTGTCCAGACATTGATCTTGACATATGTTTTAAATACACAGGAAAAAGTACAGACTTAGTAGGTATCTTTCTTTTTCAGGAGGCAGATTTCAACCACAGTCATATAGTGGGTGAAACTTGGTTAAGCAACAGCAGGCAGCAATTTCTGATGGTATAGATAACCATAATTTTCTCTGTAGATATGAAGTTATCTATTTTGACGCTTACAGTCACAAACTGTGCACTCTAATGGACCAAATTGTGCAGGCAGACAGTATCAATACATGGCTGAGCTCTTTTTATATAAAAAAATGTTTATTAAAATACAATAGATAATAGATAAAATAATGAAAATATGAAAATAATGAAAATATGAAAATAATTTGCCTGTTAAAAAAAGTGACAGGCAAATTGGGTCTTAATTATTAATAATAAGTAGATACATTAATTATAAGGAACAAAACTTTTCAGATTAATGCAATATAAAAAAAATTAGAATTAGCCAACAGGTCAATAATAAATATTTCAAAACCAAGTGTTCTAAATAAAAATGTTTATGTTTCTATTAAGGAAAAATTTCAGAAGTGTAGTAATGGTATAAAGGAAAAGAACTACTAAAATGGATAAACTGAAGCAATAACTTGTTACTTTATATTTAAGAAAAGTAAAGAAAATAGACTAAAATATACATTAAAATATTAGTAAAATCTATTTTCTTTTTCTAGGACTTACAGATGCAATTGTTTTTAATTGTTAAAGAAGTGACACTACAAATTACTTTATATTAATAATGTCTGATCTATATCAAACCTAGTTTAGTGAGTTTACTGATCAAGAGACATTATTTCTAACTTCTACAAGGCTGTCCTAAGTCTGATGTCTAAGCCATTCTATTTCTTACATCACTGGTGGTTTATAAAAAACTAAATCAAAGAGCCCTGCATCCAGAGTTTGATTAAGAATTAGGGAGATATATTTTATTGTGGATTTTGGAGGGAAAATGAAATAAAAATTTGTAGTTTGTATAGTAGTATAAAATATTCAGGGAAACAACATTCAGAGCAAGAAAGTGCTGTTCTGTCTTTCTAAATAACTACTTTACTGAGAAAGATGGCGTTTGCAGTGGTTGGAAAATTAGTAGCTATGGTGATGACACCACACCAGAAACAGTGTGGCCCAATGTTTATTTTGACTTCTGCCTTGGCCTGAGAATACTTCTCTTCTCTGTATGGAAGGAGGTAGCCTCTAAAAGCTTCTAGGGTCAGACCCTGCCTGTTTAGTCCAGGCACATAAATGAGCTGGTCAGGAGCTCCCTCAGAAGCTTTTGTGAGTACTTGCCTCTCTCTGTTGATTGGAGGAGTGCTAAATTTAGGACTGGTTTTGCCAAATGACAAATTTTAAACACAAAACAGGCAGCTCCATCAAGTTGATTGATCCCATGTTCCATGGTGGTTTCCAAAGCAGTTTTTAATATGTGTTCTGAAAATTGTCTGGAAATTTTGTGATACCTGCAAAATGCGCACATAGGAAGTGAGATCCACAGATTCCTGTTCCTTTAGATTCAAAGGATCTAGAGGCTGCAGATGAAAAAAGCTGATAGGGTATGCCTGCTCCTTACCACTTTCTCTTAAGCACTCATGGTAAATTAGAGGACAATAATGGTAAGCACCAAAAATTAATTAGAGCATAAGGCTAATTGAGCATTATCAAATTCTGCTAAAAGTAAATCAAGTGCCAACATTGTTGTCATCTTGAAAATTAAGTGAGGTGGCTGTGCAGTGTAGGTAAAGTCTAAGTGTACGAGAAAAAAGGATCATTAGTATTATTGCCTATAATTTATTTTGAATATGCAGTGAAATATCACAGCCAGGATGAGGGTTCCATTTACTTGGCAAGGTACAGACACAAGTGAAACTGGAATTGCTGATGTAAAGACATTTTGGATTTAGGCCAACAGGAATCCTGAGAAAACTCAATTACGTCCTAAAAATTTTACTCATGTGAGTAGTCCTAGAGACATTGAAGAGGTGATCCATCTACAGAGGGAATCAAAAGAAAAGTATGTGCAGAACTGAGTTGTAATATAAAGCAAAAGACAAGTTGAGGGTCATAAGTAGAAGGGAGAGACTGAGGGTAATGGCACGAGAGCCCTGTTTCAGAAACAGTAAGCCTTTTGCTTTTGCAAAGGATCCAGCATCAGGTCCTCTCATTACCTACCCTGTGCTCAAATCCTAAACTGAAATACGACATGGTTTGTGGGTGGGCTATCCCAAGGACAAGTTCCTTTCAGTGTAACAGACTGATCTTCCAAGTCATTCAGGTCTCCACTGGGTTATGAACAGCCTTGGAACCACAGAATAATGCAGATTAAAAGGTAACCTTGTTTGTAATTTGGTCCAGCACCCTACTCAAGACAGTGTGGGTTTCAAAGATAGAGCAGGTTAGTACAGCCTTATCCAGCTAAGTTGTATCTGAAAACTGTTTTTTTCACCACCTGGTGGGAAACTCCCTTTCTGCAGAATGTGTCCTTTGTCTCTCTTCCTTTAACTGTGTAACTACAAGAAGAATCTGGATTCCTTTTCTCTACTTTGGTAGCTGAAGACAGTACTGAAGTGCCCCTAAAGCTATCCCTCCTCCATGCCAACCAAACCCAGCTCCCACAGCTTCTCCTTTTTCCCACAAAAGGTTGGACCAGATGATCTGTTCTGTGATTCCTCATGGTGCAAGTGCTTCAGACACATCACTGGTTTATCAGGTTTTTTTTAACTTATATACCCTTCACTCCAGTAATTTTTATGTACCTAACCTCTTGCAGCAAAAGGCTGTTCAAGATTGAAGCCCCAAAGAAAACCAACTCAAATTGAAAATTCAGTAATATCACAGAATCACAGAATCCTAGGGGTTGGAAGGGACCTCGAAAGATCATCTAGTCCAACCCCCCTGCCAGAGCAGGGTCACCTAGAATACATATTTTTACATCGTAATTCTGAGTGACATTCAGCAGAGAGATGGTAACATGAAAAGAGGCTGGGTCAACTTTATTTTCCATGAAATCATGAGCATCTGAAGAGAGGACATTCCTTAGATGGTAAAACATATAAATAAACCCTGGCATGGAATTGGTACCTCCGGAAGTCAAAATGACTTCCTGACACTTTGAGTGTTGCTTGCTGTTTATGTCCAAATATTACTGGGTGCTCACAGATACAAAAATGAACAAATGAGAATGAAATTGAATACATAAAGAAAATATGTTAGGAAGGTGAACATTTCAAGCACTTGAGAGTCTGGAAATAACATTTCCTGTATTAACATTATCTCAGATGTAGTATATATTTTATGACATATCTTGTATTTTACCACACTTAAAGGTAAGACATATACTTACAAAGAAGAGCAGGAAGAGCAGGAATATAAAAAACTGCACTAAGAAGGTAACATTTTCCATATCTTGGTTTTTGAAAGCTTAAAAAGTCCAACCTTAATGCGTGACATTTAAGCTTTTGTCCTTAATATCCATTAAAACAAACAAACAAAAAACAAAAAGAAAATACAAGACAGTCATTTCCAAAGAGTTTAAAATATTTCTGCTGCAGGTATGGATGGTAACTTCCCTCCTGTAAGTACACAGTTTTTGAGACTGTTAAAAAAAAACATTTTCAGAAAACAAAAGATATTTCAGAAACAAAATCACTATCAGGTGAAAGAGGCATACCCAAATTTATACAACCATATGAATTATATTGAGAAATACTATAATACTAGCCAAGATATTTTCTGAAATATCAGTATTGAAAAAAAATTCAGATTCAGAGGGATGTGGCACAACAGGAGTGTTCTGTCAGTGTCTTAAAAAAAATAACCAGAACAGTCTAAATCACTACAAATGCTATTTAGGCTGACTGATCGCAAGCTAAGTCATGAACAGGATAGAGTGAGGTGCAATTAAGAAAGAGGTAAGAAGTGACAGCCTAACTAAGGAGAGTCAACATGGACTTATATAAAAATGGTTGTATGGCACAGGTTTGATATAACTGATGAGATTTCAGTCTTGTGTGACCAACATTATTGCATTTTCAAAATAGACCTCTCCAAAATATTTGCCTTTGTGCACTATAAAAAGTAAATTCATTGAATACTTAGCAAGTGAGAGATAAGAAAAAGTGTAGATGGAGAATAAATCAATTGGTAATTTAAATCCTGAAAGACGCTGCAACAGGGCTATCCTTGACCCAGGACTATTCAGTATTTTACTAGTTATCTGGAAATAAATAAAAAGTGTTTAGTGGTGAAGACTGCAGATATCTGAGAAGCTGTGGCATGTTAAAAATCAGAGAAATTCTAGCAAGTGATCTGTATTGTACAATCAGACAGGCTCACTTACATTGCATTAGTTCTTTCCAGTTAAATGAAAGTTCAAACACACACATAGGTCACATTTTCAGGATGAGGGAGTCTTTTTTGAAAATAAAACAAAATAAACAAACAAAAACCAGTCTATTGAAAGAGGGCATCATTAACAAGGTATAGAATCAGCTAAATATGAAGTCTTACAAGACTAGCACTACAGTAAGGAGTGAAAGCAGAGGAATCTAGTGCAATTTTTCCCAACTGTAGGTTAAATATTGTAAATACTGAATTCAGTCTGTAGGTTCAACTTAAAAAAGAGAAGAAAAGGTAAACAAAGCAGCAAGAATGACTGACAATTTAGAAAATCTAATATACTGTTGCCTTGAAAAGCCTAGAAGAAAGGGGGCTTAGCCTGGCCATTCAGCATGTAGTGGACTTTACAGAGCGATTTATGTTCTTACTTTTCCTTGGAACAGATTTTATTGGTTATATTTTCCTTGTTGTTTTTTTGTCACTGTTGCCTATTAGTGATTATCACTCAGAAAAGAGTCCTACACATTTTGGTCATGAGAGTTCATCTAATATCTAGAAGGGGATAGTATTTACTGAAATACAATATTTTTGTCGTCTTTGCCACTTTTGAGTGTAAATGTGCTCTTGAAATACAGGAGGCAGATCCATTAGGTTCAACAGTAGAAGAAAGAAGAAATCCATTTAAAATGTACATTTGATTATTTTTTCCAATTTTTATTCCTGTATGAAAGATTTGTATAAATTTATAGCCATTATATTTGGATGTCTTTTTTTTCCTCCTAGTTCAGATTTTCTATTTAAATTTTTATCTTTAAAATAGTTTAGCCAGCTCCGGAGACACTCTTTAATACAAAGAAAAGTACAAAAATGACTGAACATTATTATGGAATAAAATGAAAGGAAGAAAGTATTAAGGGGTGAAGGAGGTGTTATTGATGTGGAAAATGAAATGGAGACCCTTTTCCAAAGACTTCTTAAAAGAGCTGTCCTTACAGCGCCTTCCTGCCATTTTCTCCCTTTCCCCAAAGATTTTGTAGGTAAAACCCTGTATTGTAGGTGTTTTTCTGGCCATGAAATATTCATCAGCTCTGCACTCTTCACTTAAAGGAAGGAGCTAATAAAAGAAAAATACTTTAGATATTCTTATAAGAAGAAATTCAGTGCTGCCTAACTTCAAAAATTAGGTGCATTTGAGAAAGAGAACTATGTCACAATCTTCAATTTATTAGCTCTCTCCCTATAAATCTGTAGCTAATGATGTAATGTGTAACATGAAAATCATATTGGATTTATATTCAGTTCCATTAGGAATATGACCTTTTCTCATTTGAAGCAACATGGGTACTATTTTTTGCTTGAAATGGGGCAATCTAAACAGAGTAACTTCTGAATCATAGGAACAATGACTGATGACAATATTAGAAATAGTCTGTCAGGGGATTGCTGGTTATTTGAAATAGATTAAAATTTTGTGTGAAAAATCTTGTGTGAAACCTTTGTCTACTGATGAAATATGGAGTCAGATAGGGTGAAATGTATCAAATATCTTCATTTCACTTTCATCATTGTTAAAAGAATAATGATAAATCTTACAAATAAAAGCAATATTATCGTATTTATAAAATGTGTTTTTTAATTGAAAGTGATTGTTTCCTCAATTATCTCTAAAAGATATTGAAAAATCAAGCAAAATACTGCTATTTCAACTCAAAGCGTCATATTCAGCACAACCTTTATTTTGTTTCCAAAAAAACCCAGCCCTCTGAGATCACCCAAACCATGAATTTTTTCTACTTTTTAATGCTTTTTTCAGGACCATCAGTAAGCCAAAACATTCATTATTCACAGAATTGTACTGAGTACCTCTCATTTCCTTGAGTTACAGACTCAGGAGTGGAATCAGACTTAGAAATGAATACATTAATAACTGCATTTTCTCTCGTCATCTCAGCTCCTCCAAGAACTTCCCTACCTTGATGGAAAGAATGTTCATAGGGAAAAATCATTGTGGCCCAAGTCAAGTCAGGTTGTCAGGACATATGTGGTGACTAAGAAGCAGTATGCAGGTGATCAATTCTCACAGGTAAATTTATGAAAGACCCTTCCAAGACTGCAAGAGGGAAGGACTAAAGATTCCCCATCTGAGGAAGAGTGAGCGATGGGGAACACAGCCCTACAGTGGTATTTACAGGGGCTACTTCTTCAGAACCTAGTTGCTTTTAACTTGGACAAGATGGTACAAGACATGGGATTAGCATATGAAGCTGGCATTCAGGGATAACAAAAGTCACATTTCCCACTAAATTGTCTGGGATTGCTTCCTCATGAGCTCTTTCAACAAGTATTTTGAGAAAGCTTAGGTCATCAGGTACAGGTTATCACAGATCATCAAATTTGTTTTGTTAAGACCATTTATGAATTGATATGTAGGTTTTCGTAAACTAAAAGTGAAGGAGAATCATGAAAGCTATCAAAGCAAAATTGATTTCTTATCAAAGTACAAATATGTGAAAATGGAAAAAGATAAAAGCTTAGTTAAAAAAAAGAAAAATAATTAAAAGCTCAGACTAATTTTGAAATGACTTTTTGGTTATTTTTCAAACTCCAGTTTTGTTGTGTAATACTCTGAACTGCTGCCAAAGGCTCAGCCTGAACTATCTGTTCCATGATGTATTTTGGTGATTAGTTCTGATGCCTCATTGCAGAACAACCAGAAACTCATCTCACAGAGAAGAATTAAGACATGAGGCATTCGAACTGCAGTTCCCCTGAAACACCTCAATGAAATTTGTAAGTCACTCTCTGGATTTTGATCACAAGATTTAAGGTTCCTTTATGCTGTTTGTGATGAAAATTAGAAATACCTATGTGAAAACAACAAAAAAAAAATCAAAGGTCATCATTCATGTGGTAGGATCTTACCACATCCAGTAGATGTTGCTGTGTGATGATATTTTATATCTGTTTTTATCTTGCCCTTCCTGTGCTGTTGATTAACTCAGTTTATATCAGAAGTAAGGCTTGCCTGGAGGAAAATAAAAATTAATGTAGTCAGAAGAAGACTAAAGTGACACGAGTAAGTGGAGAGAAACATCAAGATATTACGTTTTGCCAAAATGTGTTTGATTGCCACATGTGAGCTGTGTTTGCAAAATCCATTTTGGGCTACCATTCAGGCAAGAACCTTTTCTTCATCAAATGTTGGTTAGCTTAAGTATGAGAAATCCTGAGGTTGGTATAACTTTTCCTTACTCTTCTTAGCAGGTATAGAGGAAAACTCAGACTTACTTTCATCTGACATTTGCCTTCAGAAGTTTTGAGTTCAGTGAATGGAACTTCATCTATTCTTCTGCAAATGTTAAATTAGAAGATTTGATTTTCAAGATATAAGGTATATTTTATTTTTGAAAGTTGCTTTAATCTATGTTTCTGTAAACAATTCAAATGTAAACCACTTTGACTTGACTGAGACATTTGATTCAATCTTAAATATTATTTATGGATTTAGCTTAGCTATCTGGCTTCAATAAAAGACAATTTTTCATAAGCTAAGAAAATTATGATGAACCAGCCTAAATCCTTTCAGCTTCTTTCAGATTTCTTAGAAGTGATTGAAAGGTCCTTACCATCTTTCCTACAATGCATTCAAATCTCCAACAGAGAAATGGTATGCATTGCCATATATCCTGGTTTGAGAATACAAAGATAAAAATTTTCCATACTAACCTGAGACAGCCTAGGAACCCTCCAGCTACCACAGCCTGTTCATGTAGCAATTACAATGGGAGGGGGAGCAGCCACTCTTATGGAGAGGTGAGGATGGGTCAGGTGACCCAAATGGACCAATCAGAGTATTCCTTACTAAGGAGCTTAGTATAAAATGGCTCCTAAGAAAGCCCTCTTCTGGCTCCTGTGGCTTGTGTGGTGGCAGGATTGCACTGCCTCTTGTCATTCCTCTTGATACCTTTGGTGTTCCTCCATCCTAGTTTTTGGGGGTTTTTTTTTGTTTTTTTTACTGGAGAGCACCCTACATTGAGACAGGTCACCTTCCCCTGCCTCTTTGAGCAGCACTAGCACAGCCATTCCAAGGTTTTATGTGGACTGTTGCTGGGACACTGGACTCAGGCACACCTATCTGTTGCCAAGTCGAGTTTGGGACTTTTCTGGTCTGGACATAATTACCATCTGGGGAGTGTGGGCTCTGTATTTGTATATTAATTTATATATCTGAATATATTTACACTTTGTATATAGTTCACAATCTATTATATAATAATAATAATAATCTGTTTTATTAAAACTGTTCTATTTTTTGTTTTCTAACCTCAAAGTCTCTCTCCCTTATTCCTCTGTTATTTTCCCCTGGGACTGGGGTGGGGGCATAAGAGGGAGCATCTGTCACCTGGTTTTTGGCCACACCTGTGACACCATGGCTTCTACTGAATCATAGTAGACAGGAAATTCATGTACCAGAGCCTGGGAAAGGCATTCTTACCTAGGCTACTAAATGGTATCTTCCACGGCTTGCAGTTATCTCAAAAAAAGAAAACAAAAACCTTTTCATTTGGTTTGCTGAAATTGCACAGTTTAACAATGACACTTCTTCAATTCCTCATTCTCTTATAGGATTCAATATTTTGGGCCTTCATTGTAATGTCACCTGATGGCTGGTAATTGGTAGTTCCTCTATGGAAGGTAAGGACGATCTGCTACAAACAATCCTTGTCCCACTGTTATGGAGCCTTGAGTCTCTTCTGCCGTGTGATAGAGGTTAGCCCCTCAAGTAGATAAAGATGTGCTTGGGATGAAGGGGTGGTCCCAGTCTGTCAATAACAGAGAGGTTTAAGGTACAGAGGAACCATTAGGCTGCCTGAGCACAGGTGAGGTTTTGGCTTGGAGTAGAAACTTTTGAATGCTGCAGTGAATGTTCTCTCCTATATGTTTCTGCCATGCATGATCTGAGTAAGTTGCAGTCTCAGCATAAGTCTGCTCCATAAGAATTTTCAATTGTTTCCTCGAACAAGAATAGCATATTAAGACCCAAGTAGGAACATAAATGTCTATTTTCAAATCCTTCTAAAGTGACAGAAGTCTTAGATAGAAATTATTTTGAATTGTTGAAGAAAATAAAATGTAGATTTATGAAAATTTACTGCTATGAAAAAGCTACAGGTTTTTTAAAAAAACAACAAAAACCAGCAGAATCAAACCAATAAACCTTCTTTTGCTTGTGTAATGCTCATTGAAAGAAAAATACCACACTGATTAATATTTTGTACTTCATCCAGTAGCATTATGCTTTCAATAGAAATCTTCATAACTGCATACCTTGGCAACAACTACTTTGGGAAAATGAAGTCTGTTCTTAAAATATGTTCCACATTTAAAAAAGCAACAGTAATTTTCTCGCTCCTGTTTTATGTGTTCTTCAATACTTTTTACCAAGGTAAGTTCTCCTCTGAACTCACTATGTAGGATGTGTTCCTTTTCAGAAGAACAGCATTTGCGTGTAGTAGATGATAAGGCAGAATGCATGCAGCTATTTCGTATCCCTAAAAAAAGTCATGATTGTATAGCACCATGATAGGCTTCTCAGTATACAAAGGGTTAGCATGCATCATTAAAAGAACGAGCAAGCTTTTGATTTTAATTGTAATTGTAATCCTCTCCACTGAAGCCTCAAATGCATCATTTGAAATCTAGTGGAGATGTGAGTTTTCACTGCAGCCACTTTACGTCTGCGATACATTAAAAGGTGTAATCCAACTGAAATGTAAATCACTGTTCTTGAAAACAAATTACAAATGAAGATAACAGGGCAGCATACTAGCACTAAAGCATCCAAGAGCCCATCTGAGGTGGTTTTCTTTCAGACTCAAATTGCAGCAGCCCTGTTATCATGGGTAATAGGGTGCTGCTAAGGCAGGTTGATTACAAGGCTATGATAAACAATCCTTTTAAATGTGGTGCCTCAATAGACATGCACATACAACATTAATCAACTGAATTCAAACAGAGCCACAAAGAGAAGTGGTGGGCCAGGCCTGTTGCTTTAACTGGCACTGTAAGTGGCCAAAGTTCAGTGCTCACTTGCCACAGAGGTGTTTTCCAGCTCATCATGACCAGCATTAACTTGTATTAAATCTTAATTGTGAGCCCTGTGGAAAACAAGAAAATGAAATGAACACTTGAGATTTCCTCTCGGAAAGGGCTGCTTTTTCATGCTTCAAGGTATAGCAATTTTGTTTTGCTTAGGCAGTGGCCTCCCTGGGACAAGGTTGGCTTCTGTTTTATGTGTTTGCTCAGCCCACTGGGGACAGATGAACCCCCAGGATGGGTTGGTGAGGCAAAGTCTGCCCAGCAGTACAGCTCCACTCCTGGACTACCACGTGGCTGTAGGCTGGGGAGAGACCAACCTTATCCCTGCTGAGGTCCTTTTCCCACGATATGCTTTTCCAAACAAACCCCACTCAGTCAGCCCTATTGCATTAAACAGCAGCTGTTTGGGGTTTTTAAAAATATAATAAAATATTTTTTATTTTACCAGCCCCTTTTTGAAACTTGTCCTAACTCAGTTTATTATACCGCTCAACCTGTTTAAGAGGTTCATGTATTTATAGCATGTACTGCCAAGAAATCTCTATAATTGGAGATTTATTTTAGAAAATCTGCTGTAATGGGGTGAGGAGAATAAGCATCTTTCGGAAGGATGTTGATGCAACATGGAAAAACAGGTAAGCTACAGAAAGAGCAAAGTACAATAAATAGCTTCTATTTAAAAAATAAATAGAGTAATTTAAGTCTGCCTGAAGATAGCTTTAAATAATTCAACAAATGATAATAACATTAACTGAAAAAGTATCTTATAGAGTAACTTACAGCAATTCTGTGAGATGCCAGCTACATGTAACCATCAAGCATGGCCATACTCAGCAATCCAATTTATTTTGGAAAATTTTAATTGAACATGTCAATTAAAACATCTGCAATTCTTCAGGACAAGGAAATTCTGCTGTCAGCTTATTAAATAAAAAGAGAAAATGTAAATGTAAGAATTCCATATAATTGAACATAAAAGGCATTTTAAATTGGTGATACTCATGAAAAGTTTGAAATCTAGGTGCTGGAACACCACAAAGTGTTATTAATGGGGTTTGGGGACTTTCACATCTAGGTTTCTGGTTAAAATCCAATCCCAACTGAGTGATAAAAAATATTTCCTCAGTGTGGGATGGCTAATGAGCTATTAACAGTCAAACTTAGTTCCCAGGAGGCATCTGTATCATTAAAAATTCAGGGACATGTTAGGTATCTTTCTGGAAACTTGGAAGACTGGTTGGCAATAGATAATGTTTGGCATTCCTCTCCAGAATTTGATCCTCTAGTAGAGGATATTTCCAGCAGTCTTAGAGAAACAGTGACTATTTATTGAACCCTTTGAAGGAGAACAGAAGACACCAATATTTGACCATATTACACCCAATTGCTTTTTCCTATTTTGCTTCTGATCATGTATTTGTAATGTTTTTTGTGGTCAGGCTTGTTTCATAGTAACACTGGGGAAAAAAGTATCAGCACATGGGTTTGCACATGAGTCTGCAGGGTACAAATAAGCATGGGATTACCACTGCAGTGCAAATGGCTTGCACACACCAGTGCGAAATATAGTAACTAAATGATTAGGAAAAGTCATCAGCTGGAATAGACTGACAGACCTTTACTAAAAAGCTTCTCTATTCCCTCTGCAGGCTCACTATGGGCATCGGTACAGCCATTTTCCCTGGGCTGCTTTGCCAATGTATGTGACCACCTTTACTTACAGGGAATAGCTTTAGGAATATAAAGGTAATTAACATCACTGAGTTTTTGGATTTACTTCAACATGTTCACAGAGGGTGACAAGTCTTTTTTCTCTTTGGAGAATGGCTCTCAGGAGGGATATGACAGGAATTTTAATCCTCCAGTATTAGCTCAGAGTCAATTTTCTTTAAGATAATAATCTAAACAGTGTAAGCTTAAATATTTTTCAGTACTCACCAATTCAGCCTAAATTTAACTGTTGATCTGGGTTGAAAAGCTCTAGGTGTACAGATGGTACTCACCACTTTGAATCTAAAAAAAATAACCCAACAGGTTACCGAACTTTCTGAGATTGAAATTTCTCTTTCAGACATTGTAGGGACTGGTTTCTGAGACCAAGTTTTGGGTTCATTACTTGGAATTTCTATTCCAATCACATTGTGTTTTATTAATGTGGGAGAGACTATGCTAACAGAAGCACGAGTTCTGACCATGTCTCAGAGGAGCCAAACATATCTGGAAGGTAGAGGAGCAACAGTCACAACAAAACACTTCTAATTTGGAAGGAAGACTGTACAAAGATGCACTAAACCCCAAAACCTTGAATATATATACCAAGGGAGGAAGCACTTTTATCCTTTCCCTTGAATTCCAAGGCCAAAAAAAATGAAAAATGAAGAGGATTGCTGCCACCATGCAACATTGCAGAAGCTGTTATTAAAAAAGCAATAGGGAACAAGGAAACTGAGTAGTCCACATACCTTTCACCTCCTGGACCTCTGGAAAGCTCTGATATCTCTTCTTGGAGCTGTTGGAAAAAGCCTGTTTTCTCAGTTTCCAACCATGATTTTTCCTTGGCAGGGTGCTGCATAACAAATATTTACTAGTCAGCTGGATGAAGGTTCCAGTGTTGCAAGAAGTACATACTTTAATAAACTGCAGATGTACCTTAAAGTTTTAGTGGGAATAATAGAAAGAGACATTTCGTCATTCATGTTAAGCTCAGTATTAAGGAATTTCTGTATTAATATGACCTGTCATAAAATGATCATCAGGTTTCATTAGATAATACAGATAGGAGGAATAGAAATATCGCAAAAATGGTTGTTAATTTTGAAAATGTATACTTCCCTCACCACCACTAAAAAAATAAGATTATTTGGAAATTTCTTAAGACCACAATAACTTTAAAATATTTTAGAAATGTCTTTAAGAACACAAAATGCTGAGAATTGTACACAAAGAGGGACATGTACCTGGCTGAGTTCAGCTCAACTATACAAAGGCAGCTCACAGTACAGACTTCTGGCAAATTGGGCAATCCAAGATGCTGTAGTCAAGAACTATATGAAACACAGAGATCATTTGTACACACGGAGCTGAAAAATACGGCTGTTGTTTTCACTCAGAGATAATAATCATATCCCTGGGCTGCAGGATAAGGCCTGCTTTCTTGGTTCAGGAGCACTAAGAAACAACCCTCCCATTGTTAACCTTGGTGAGGAGAGGCTGCAAATGCAGGGTCCTACAGGAAACAAAGATGTGGGAATCATTTAGTGCAACCTGACACTTAGACAGGTGCCACTCTTAGTCTTTTTAATTGATCTCATTTGTTACTTATACCTGTAAATCACACTGTAATCATCTCTGAACAAGCAATGGAAACCAGAATTTGTCACTGACTAAAGATAGCAGACCAAGTCCTCAAATAGGCTGGTCATATAGACTTACTGGCTTAATTACACAACAGTACATTAGATTGAAATGTGATATTTAGAAAAATCCAAATTACATGCAGGCCTCTTGTTTCTTTATCCCACATTGACACAAAACACGGTTCAAATGCAACTACTAAAAGAGTAAGTTATAGTCTTGTGAGAGACACAGAGCCAGACCTAACATAGTCAAAGATTTTTGCTATTATGCAGAAAGATTAATGCCACATTGATCTAAAGGCCTGCCATGTAGACAGCAAGACACTCACACCCCAGAGCTGCTGCAGTGCCATGATGGGAACAGGAGCAGCATGAAGGCAGACAGCTGGGAGCCTTCTCAATGGGACAAGTTCAGTTATTTAGGAATGGGTAACATTAATATGATTTGATTTGGTCTCATTGGAATTACTTAGTCCTATATGAAGTCCCATGTAAAGACTACGGAGCATAAAAAGAGAGACAAATTCTCCACACTGAAAGAGTAGTACAAATACTCTGATGTGTTTCTAGCTACTATTGTGCATGCCTCGCAAATACAAATGGAGCCCAGAGAGAAACCAGTACTGAAGTGTTAGATAAAAAAACCCAGCCCCTGTCATACAAAATAATTGCAAAAGCAGACTTTCAAAACAATACCTCTTCTTCCTCAGTTGTTCACATTTTGACTACTTTTGTGGCTTTGCCTAACTGATCCCTCCTGGCAGAGACAGGTAAAGTTATAAAGACTGTTATACTCCCGCGTGTTTTTCCATCTTTCTGGAGACTTCAAAATGTCTGTCTCACAAAGCACATTCCAAAATTCTGTCCTTTTGAGCCTTTAGGAATACAGAGTGGATGAAACAGGACTACTTCTGAGCAGCAATCTTCACTAAACCCTACCTCTTGGAGAACTGTGGTGGGAGATCTTGGGAACCAAATTTTCTCATTGGTAGAAGTGGTAGAAGAGAAAGAGGACAGGGGAGAGGAATGACATAGAATATAAGAGAGCAACTGGGCAGCCTGGGATCTTGAAGCAACTCAGGTGCTGCCAGAGAAGAGGAACAAGACTGATGGGGGAGAAGATGGCTGCAGAAAAAGAAAAAGGAGGAAAATGCAGGGTAGGAGAACATATAGCAGAAAGCAAGAACCTGCGAGAAGAAACTGCAACAGTGGAGAAAGGTGTGATTCCTCAACAGAAACTTGCATTGGAAATATGAGGCAAAAGGATAAAATCCATGGAAAATGAGTAAAGAAAACCAAGGTGTGAGTGAGTGATTTGATAATGGAAAAGACGTATAAGGAGAGCCATGTGAATCAGTACAGAGAGACACAAATATTAAGGAACTTATGTTCTCCCATTGGTCACTCAGAACGAAAAACGGAGAAGAGACACTAGTGAAAAGAGAGCTGAGTCATAATTCATAAAAGAGAGTCAAAAATTAAAACAGAGAAAATAAAAATGACTGTACTAAGGGAACTAAAAAGGAAAAATTTAAAAAGAAATCCAAAGAAAATTGTCAAACAGGAAATACAGAAGTGGTGAAAAATATGAATAAAAAGTTTATTGAAAAGTTTAAGAAAAAAAAGAGGAAAATGTGAGGTGACATGGAGACAGATAGGTGGAGGAAATAGAGCAATAAACAGCAGCCATAATAATTCAGAAATAATAATTCCCATTGAATACAACAAGATCACTATGTTTTAGCACTTGCATTGATAGAAATGTGTTGGTAGAGACATTCTTCCTAGCTATTATCATTCATCCCTTCGAGAGATACCTGGGAGCAAAGAAAACCTTCCACTTCCTCAACTCTATTCACAGGACTTTATGGTGCACTTTTCTGCCTGCTAAGAGCAGACAGTGATGCTGGCAGGCACACCACAATTGGCAGACATGTTTAAACCAATGACAACAAAACCAAAATGTACGAAGCACAGCTCGGCAGGAAAACTAGTGTGTTAGAAGCCAGAAGGAATAAAACTATTTTCCAAAGCTGCCATGAACTGCAAAATATTTAAAAAAATTATGCATTTCTATTGGTAACCCTCCCCAGTTTGTGATTAGCTACAGTTTTGAACAAAACAGTAGTTTTTCAAACCTGTTCATTTCTACAGAGTAAGTGTTTTTATGAGGTAGACATGTATCATGGTTCAATTTTTATTTTGTGATATAGCACCCAATCTATGTTGAGTGAGCTACACCAGCACTAAATCTTACCCTTCTTTCACTATCTTTCTCAAAGGGCTGTCTGAAAGAAATGAGTACCTTGCCCCAAAGGAATGGAAAGGCTTCCTTGAGTTTTGCCTTCAGAAAGGATATCAAAGGCTGGGAATGGTTTCTGCAAACTAATGTGATGGGGAGCCTGGGGAGGAACAAAAATATAAAGTTAATACAAGTGCAAAAGCTGCTTTAGTGAAACATATTTAGCCCATGACTTAATTTCTGTTTCTTCACTCAGGTTATCCAAAGTCCAGATCACACTTGAGAACCACCACTTAGATTCCTTAGGGTCATCTCTTGAAAGTATAAGTGTGGAGAAACCACATTTCTTTGTTTCCACCTCCTTCCAAGTCCAGAGAGATTTGGTCTCCTTTTGGGTTTTTTTTAGCTATCTGTGGCACAGCTAGTGGGCAGGCACCAATTCCATGAGAGATATACCTCAGTTTGTGAACCCTGAAACCAAGTCTCAAGGAAATGGTAAATAGACTTCAGTTTCCCTCCTTATCTTAAAGCTTTTCTCATAGGCCTTTGTATAATCTGGGAGTAAGTATTCAGCTGTCCTAACCTTTGATGTTATTGTTTCAGCCACAAAACTCCTACACATTAATGGTGCTACCCCCATGCTGTCGTGTTCACAGTACAGAGGAATGCCCAGCCTCACCTCTGACAGGAACGCGGATCCTAGCAGCAGGAAAGGTAGCAGAAGGAAGGTAGCAAAGATATGGACTTAACTCATTCATGGCACCAACTTCATACAGATGAGGGACATGATGGATCCAACACCTCTTACAATTTAGCTGATGGAAATGTGTCCTTTTCATAGCCAGCCATGCTGCTTCCTCTTCAGCATAGAGCTGGTGGGGCTCAGAGCACAAGTTGTTCCTTGCAGTGTTATTTACTTCCTGGTCTTAAAAGCACTGTGATTAATTAAAATTATTTCCTTTAATTCTGAAACACAAAACTTCTGAGATATTGAAAGAACATAGGTATTGATGGGGAGAAGACATTTCTGCAATTTGCAAAGGTAGCACAGACTCTGTTACTGTCTCTTCTCTTATTTCACAGCAAGATGTATTTTTCTCAAGCCTATGCTGCCATTGTCATGATGGGATGTAGCTTTCAGATTTTGACAAAGATTATGATAATTTTTACAATTTTGGAATCAGACAAAAAAAGGACAGTTCATCTGTAATTTTTCTCTTAAATAATTGTTCACTTGATTATTTATTTTTTCAAATAAACCATAAATGAATCAATGTGGAAAGGTTTTTGAAGGGGACTCTTGAAGATGTTAGTCCAGATAAAAGAGTAACATGAGTTTAAAAATAATTTAAAGGTAAGATGTAGTAAATTGTGGATACTCTTATTTAGAAACAGTCTTAATTCAGTTGACTTTAATTCATGAAGCTATGTCATGTTAAAGACACCTTAAAATCCTGAAACAAAATTTCCTATGGAATTGATGAGTTTAAGTAAAACACTTTAGAAGTATATTGTGGTTAACTTTTCTCAAATTTCCCCACAAAAAGAAATTACTACACATGGTGTGCAATTAAGACTGGATCAGATATGAAACGTTCTAATATTTGACTAAACAATATAACAGTGGATGCCATTTTTATTTCTCTTTAGGAATACAGAAAAAAGTTTAATGCTGTGAAGCAATGACAGATGCCTTTGAAACCTAATGAAGTGTTTGTCTATTATTATTTGAAAATCTTGTTTCCTAATCTGCATGGAAAATTCAGTTTCTGGAAATTTGTAGAATATAAAGACAAATTGCGACATTTTTGTCTTGACAGTAGAATAGAAATGGACCACATGAAAATTAAATTTTAGCTCCACGTGCTACTTTGATTTCCAGTTTTATGAATGAACCAGTCTTATTCAGGCAATATTGTTGGCAGTTGTATTTAATTTAGTAACATCAGCTGGTTTACTAGTTAAAATAGCAGGGAAAAAACGGTTGGAGGATGGTTGGCACTGCTAGTAGAAAAATATTTCAAGGAATTACAAAAGGTTAGACTTCAAAAATTTCCAACAGAAAGTGATCAAGAATTTGTCTTGTAAAGAAAAAAATATGGTATGGATTTATAACAACAAAATAAAGACACTTACCAGGCAGCAAATAGCAAATTTTACCAGGCAACAAATGTTTTTTTTAATATGTAATTGTACTCTGCTGAACATATGCAGTATAAAATAGCAAGCAGTAGATGACCCAGCTTCTAAAACACCTATCAGAGCACAGATCTGGGAGTTCAAATCTTCAAAAAGTGAACTAGAAAGAGATATCTGCCAAGAGGTCTGTACAGTTTTACAGGTTCTCATAGGAGTTACAAGTAAAATTTTATGTTGAATTTTGATTTAAACACATATGCATCTCAGTTTCATAACTTTAGATCTTTTACCGTGCTAAAGCATTCAAATAAATGCAAGAACTATAAGGTTTTATTAGCTTTGACAGAGAAGCAACAGTTGGTTTAATGTGGCCTTTTTAGTTGTGTTTCTTTTTCTTGTGCAAAAGAAATAATAAAAACTGAAATACAAGTCTCAAGATTTTATTTGCTTGAAGTAGAAGAATGGGCAAGGGTTTTTTGCATTAAGCAGCTGCATAAGTAAGAGTTGTCTCTATCTTTCTTTACTTAAACATCTCATTGTGAAAACTGAGGTGGAAATTATTGTTGCCTGGCATTGCACTTCTGACTCCACAGCTACATTTTATGAGGCTTGTGTGCAATTAGCCAGTTCGTTATTTTATCCTAATTTTATAATAAATCACTTCACTCTTTTTCTCTCATCCATCATCAACTTATCTGCCCGCAAGTCAAAATGGTACCAATTATTAATCAAGGCTGCAGGCACCCGCTCCTGCATAGAGGCACCATGTTTCAACTGTCAGGTGGCATCCATCCCAGCCTCTCTTTGTCAGCAATAAAGAAAATGAAATTGGACTAATACGAATCTCATTTCTGCCCTGATTAAAGGCCTACATTTTCCCTAGGCATTGCCTGACCAGGTCCTGACTTGTGAGATATTCAATGTTCTTGTAATGTCATTCGGACAGAGCGCGCCTGTCTCCTTAGGTCATTCTTCTTCAGATTCACTTGTTTTACATGGAATATAGGCTAGAAAATCTAGACTTCCTTTGGGGTGTTAATTAAGAGGAGCATCCAAAATTAATCAGCAAATTCACTAGGGCGAAGGGGAGCTGTCTGAAGGCCTTGATATAAAATGTGCTTCTAGTACAGAGAAATGAGCCTTCGGCTATTGACAAAGAGAAAACAAGTGCACAGACGGCAATCTGACATAAAAATTCATATACGTATACAATTTTACATTCATTTTCCTTGTCAGCTTGTCACCTTTAATTATAAAGGTTGATTCGCTGTTTGGCAGATCTGGAAATTGTAAACGCTTGGCCATTTGAATATCATCATATGGTCAATGTCTTCAAAAAAAAAAATGGCACAGGAGCATACCAGGAAAGGAACATTGCAAAACCCAAACTGAGTCTCTCTGATGATCACCTTGAAGGATCTTGCAGGTTTTAGGGGCAACTGTGAACTTGGCTATAAAAGCACCCAAGTTATGTCCATCTGCAAAGAAAACATTGTATTGACAAGTTGTTAGCCCCCACCCGTTTTTGCTTAAAGTAGTTTCTAATCTTCATTTCTTTAATTCTTTTATCACTCACTTCATTCTAATGTTAGTGTTTGGTGTGAGGGATTTGCATAGATCTTTAGGCTGCAAATGACCTTTATGTGCAAACAGAAAATTGTCTGTTTTGCCCAGTGAAAAGAAGACTTGAAAAAAAAAAAGTTAAGCTCATAATGTGCAGACACCTCATAGAGAAGCTCTCTTGGTAGCTAAAAATTTCAATCAGATAAGTTTGTTTGTTTTCAGGGGGTGCTAAATTAGAACTGAGTTTTTGCAACTGACCATAGGACTTTTTATTTGTACCTTGAAGGAAGTCCATGAGCTCAGGTTTCAGAAGCTACCTGTTGTAGGTTTTTTGTAGTGTCACTTTTCTTATTTTCCAGCTCTCTGGATTTGTGCACTTCTTCACAAGTTTGGAAAGGCTAGAGCTACTCTACTTTAACATTACATGTCATGGTTTCAAACCAAGATCAGCCATATTGATTAAATTTTCAGGTATCTCTATTACTCTTCATTTACTCCCACTGACTAATAGGCAATATAAAAATAGGCCTTAAAAACACTACAGACCCATGCAGCTGCATACACTGAGGAACCCAGCTCTCTGTATTTGTTCTGGAATCTTATATAGAAGATAACCAGCTATTGACTCATAGTAAAGCTGAAATGTGGGCAGGCAAGTTGAAGACCTCGGAGAAAGAGAGGTTTTGTACTGTTTTGTGAACACTTGCCTAACATACAGCAGAGAACAACACAGTGTAGGGCTCAGTATATTGAAACTTGGCACTGTCATGTTTACTTTAAATAACTGCTGCACAAGAAATAGCATGTTCTGAACTGGAATGATACTCTACACTGCATCACATGCTAAATAATTGCTTAATTTCAATAATTTAAGATTCTGATTACATTTTTTAAATTAGTCACCTTTATCCCTAAATGGCTCTAATAAGCTAACCTTATACCATTGACTTTTCAACTGCTATGTTTTTAAGATTTTTCTGTTGATGAATGAAGATCATCAGGGGCACTGAACCCACCTGTTTTCCTTATTTTTACAAGATAGTAAGAAGGGAATATTCATTGGCCATATACGACTGTCAGAGCAGTTGTGTAAATGCCTAAGAATATTGTCCTCATGCTGAGACTTACCAGCAGTTCTATCTGTGACTGTGAAACTTGATGGAGTTAGGTCAAAACCTGCAAGAATGAGTGCTGGTATTTAAAATTTTCTATCTACAGGAAAGCAGTCAGAACACAAAAGAGTACTTGTTATTCTTCTTATTTCATTTCTGTGGTTTCTCATCTTGACTAATTTTATTAAGACGAGCGGGAGATAATGCAGACACCTGCTAGGTGGCTTTAGGTTACTTAATGACTGATAACCTACTGAGCAATACTAAAAAATCCTATCTGATAATCACAGGTAGATTTTTAGTACAGAACATTAATGCTGATTTCATTTCAAGGATGCCTATACCCTCTATATGCCATACTCCCTGTATATATTTTACAGACAGTGTTTCTATGTATCTCTTTAAAATAAAGATTTTAAAAAATGAAAAATTCTATCCTGTATTTATTTCTTATGTATTTTATAAACTAATACCTAAATAGCATACCAAGACTGCTTTTGAAGCTTGTAAAAATATAAAAAATAGGAAAAAGAAGCAACATAAAAATGTAGGATTATAGGAGGTCATCTTCATTTGGTTATTGTCTAATTAATTCCTTACTCTGTGGGGTTTTTTTCAACTTTATATATAATTTAAAAACTTACACTTTGAACTGTAAACTTTAACTATGAATTATCTAATTACCATGACTGCATGGTTTTCAAAACAGTATTTCCTTCAACATTAATTTTTCAGGGTTAAACATGTGAACGCAAACTAGACTTGTCTTTGCAAAAGAAGATCCATGTGTTTCCCTTCCCCATGTCTCATTTCAGTTCTAGAAACATTCAGTCACAGAGGCTATATCTATACTGCAGTGCAGGAACAGTACAAAGGCTGAACCTGAAGCCAAATTCCCCAGTCGTTCCTAACTCTTACATACACTGGGTCAGCTTTTGGGGTGATGCAGCATATCCAATGGCACATCTCTGAGGTGTATCCTGATACTCATTATGCAATGAAGGAAAAGCTTTTCCATCTTCCTGACTGACATACTGTGCCCATAAATCTCTGTGCATTTGCAGAAAAATACCAGAAGTAAGCAGATAAAGTGATCCAGTGTTCCTCTAAAGAGAATTAATCTTGTGTGGTGAAAGGAAGGATGGGATCAATAGGCAGACTTCGTTAAGTCAGTGGATGACGTGAGACCTGATGCCACCTTAGGAGCTGCATGATGACTGCCATCTCAGACAAGATGAGACATATGCATAGTTTTGACAACTGTTGTTCCTTTACTTTTGCTGATTTTATTTTCTAACTGTGAACACTACCTTTTATCTAACATTATCTTTTATCTAATACTACTGTTTTACCTACACCTCTAGTTCTGAGGAGAAAGGGTTATTCCTTAGGACCTGATCAGGCAATCAGAAAGTCAGGAGATTTTCCAGCACTAGGTGAACATGATAGTGGCCTTGGCACACAGTTTGTGCTCACTAAATATGAAACAAAAAAAATAAAGATAAACTATTTACAGATATTTGATCAAATAGTTAAAGAATTAATTGCTAATAAAAAAATAAATCTCTTTACAAACTTTAAGTTTCCACTAAATTAACCAAAATTCCAGTGAGAGGGATTTTTCTCTATTATATCTACAAATAATCTATGGTAAAAAGAGACTGGTGTTGCCTTTTATCTTCCAAAAAACCCTATCCTGTCAGTGCACCAAAATAATCAAAACCACCAAAGATCTGAATGCCAGTAAAACTTTGAGAGACATACTGAACTTAACTAATAATTAATGCATAATAAATTAAAATTACCTTTGTTCAGGACTTCACAGGGTAATTTTGTTAGTTTCATTTAGCCAGATTACCCAAGCTGCTACTAAAGAGATCTGTTCTGCAAGGACTGCTGTGACTTTTGCCCTCCCTACAGTCAGATGTCTGACACCTGGGAACTAGGGCCACGCTAACAGGGGAGATACCTGCCACCTACACACTGTGGTAGTGGGTGGACTGTAATCACAGGGGAGAGATATTATTCTTTCATTACCTGTCTTTATATTTAAAATATTTAGTATTATAAGGTTAACACAGTTATCATTCAAACCTTCTGTGAAAGAAAGTGAAGCCAGCCAACATTTCCATCTCTCAGGATCTTTTCACAGTGTCTAATTTACTAGAAATGGGGCATTAGTTTTCTTCTTTCTTCAATAACAACTGATTGCTTGATTATTAAATTAATATTAATCAATAAGAATTTATTTTATGCAGTACTTTAAAGTGTTGTGCACATCTGAGTTTTTTTTACTGTAGCCTTTTGAGTTGCAATAGTTTAATTCCTGTTGTATTGCTTCTAAATGAGGGAAACTCCACATATCCTTCTGCACTGGGAAGACTTTGACATTGCAGAAGAGACCTGACAGTTCACCCTGTAGACTCATGAGTGGAGGCCAAGACAAAACAGGGCATTTCCAAATTGAAAATATATTTTAGGACTATATCTTCAGATATCAGGAGGGAAAACCTCATCAGTGGTAATGGCAAAGCCTGCCAAATTTTTGGGATCCAGGTTTGCAGTCAGAAGCTTGCCAGAGGTAGCCTGAATGCATGCTGACATTCATGAGGTGTTGGCATGTTGGACGCATCCTTCACATATCAGGTGTTCCTCTGGTTGAGACCTGTTCCATACTGTACAGGGATAATGTAGCAGTTTGGCTAATGTGGAGGAAAGCATTGAGCATCTTGTGCTGCCCCTATGTTGGTCCCCTGAACAGCAGGGAGCTGTGCAGTGTAGCAGGACAGCACAGGGATGTGTTTGTGTCTCTGTGCCATTAGTCTGCCATGAGCCAGGGCCACACCTGCACAGTCAGAGACTCCTCCTGGCTCCAAGGGCAGACTTCAGTATCAAACCAGACACTGACTCCTTCGCAGTATTTTCTCCAAACTCTTGCCAAAGAACAGAAAATAAAGGATGGGCCTCCCTAAACTGAAGGTTTCTAGCAGAACATTTGCCTCAGAGCAGTTTTCAGTGGCAAAAGAAGTGACACCTCATTAGCAACTTCTAGTCTCATCTGCTCTGGGTTCCCCTGTAGCTTTTTTTGCAGAGTCTTGACTGACAATAAGAGGTTGAACTCTGGAGTATGTTGGTGCCCTGTTGTGAATACCATTAAGAAGCTTAACTTTGCTCTTGCTTCAGTCCAGTCTGTATGATTAAGTTAACTTTATGCAGTAAGCAAGAAACAGAGCCAGGGAGAACAGATCTAGAATGAAACTGGTCTCGCACAGCATAACTTTAGGACAGGACTGTGGAAAGCAGCACCTGGTTCCACAACCAAGGTGCATCTGTGAGAGAGGTGATAGCAAAAGCTAACAAATTCAGCAACTGACCCTTACCCAGTTGCAAGAGACCTTTGAGTTTCTGTGTGGAATGTATCAGCCCTCCTCCACTGACAGACCTTCAGACAGATTTCGGGTATACAGGACACTATCCTTAAAAAATATATGTATAAAATCCTCTCCATTCTTTTTAAAAATTAATTTATAAAACTGGATCTTTTTCAGCATTTATTTTAAATGCAACTTATTTCTGAGTCTTGATCAACATAGTTGATTTTATTTGGAGTTTGATTTGATCTCTGATTTTGTTTTCTTCTGTTTTATGCTTATGAAAATTGACTGGTATCTACTAACAGAGGAAATGAATGAGCAACTGAGAAACTGTGGACTAGTATATTACACTATACAGAGCAGTTGGGTAAAATACCTGCCAATCCCACTTCATCCTTAAAAGATATCCAGAATGATACAGTTTTGTTTAGGTAATACTTCTATCACAGTGAGACGCAACTTCAATTTCACTCTTAAGTAATCAAAGCTAAAGCAAACAGAAGAAGACAACTGCAAGGAGGAGCACAGCTCTGATTTACACATGCTTTATTTCAATTGTTTTCATCACACAAACTAGTTGCCAATACCGAGTGACAGATGTGAGACCTTGGGACTAGAGAAGCATCAAAATATGTCAGATCCTCCCAGCTCTTGAAAAATTTAAAAACTACCACATCAACATTATTAAGTATTATAGAGAGTTGTGTTGTTGGAAAGGAATCAACAAAAAAGATTCCTGTAGGAGCTGAACTGCAACTCAAACATAGCTAATGCCAACACTCATGTAGTTAGAAAACTGCTTCACTCTGTTACAAGGAGCAACTGCATATTCTGGCTTGAGTTGCTGGAAGGAGACCTCCCACAAAAGAGCAGAGAGGAGGATAATACCACTGGCCTAAGGATTTGAAGAAAGTGCAATTCAAGCACTGACAAGAGGCTGTGGATACCTCTTCACCACAGAGGCAGACAGCCAAGATGACTGCTGGTGAACCAAGTCTAGAAGCAGTATATCTAAGTTTGAGGAGCACCAGGCCTGAGCTAATAACAGCTGATGATTTATGAACTCCTTGACAGGGCTTATCATCTTGCCACAGGGCTGCGATAACTCAGTGGGACTGCCTCCAGAATGACGCTCTGCAGAGGCTACATAGCTTTATGCCACGTGGACTGATGAAGAGTCCTCACTGCACTGGAAATCTCTCTGAAAATACCACTGCAAAGTGTCAGAATATTGCCAACCTCTCTAATTTACCTCCATGTATCCAAGACATAATCCCTGGTAAACGTCACATGCCTGTAGACTTAAATCTATACTATATTTTCCCTAGGATGTTTCTGAAGGAAAGCTAAACTGCAAGTGCTGAAATTACTGAAGCATCCACAGTGTGCTACGGGAGGGTTTTCAGCCCAGCTCCTTGGCTTGGAGTACAGGGAGCTGCAGGACTTCATTTCAAGAAGGTTAACTGATGAATGTTACACCACAGTGGGTTGCACAGGGGTCAGAGAGTCACATAAATGCCAAGAATTATGACACCCTGTGTTCATCTAGCTAGGAGGCACTTCTAGGTTGCATCATACTAACATTTTGGTTTATAGTCCCTCAGTTTCCTCCTGTTACTGTGCTTTGTTTTGTTGCACAGTATAATTTGGCATCTGCAAACTGGATTTCAGAGAAAACTAAACAAGGATTTCTGCTTCAGAGGTGCACCAAGTCTGGTATGTTCCCTAATGCAGCCATAAGCACTTGGACATCGAGTGGCTAACTTCGAACCATATATGCGATGAGGACATTCAGATCAGGAGATCATACTAAACCTGGGCTGAAGTAAAGCCTTTCAAACGCATAGCAAGATGTAGGGCTTCAGTATCAACTGCTTTGATCTACTGATTTTCTCTTATCATAGTGAATTATTTGCTAATGTAGACACAGTCTTAATCCTCCTTTTCTAATCACATACTAAGTTCACCACACATTGAAATGCAGATGAAAGAGCTTCCATACATAATATTAATAAACCTGGTTCCACTATAATCAGTAAGAGTTCAGCCCTGTATTGCTGGGTGCTGAGATTTTCCTGCTGCAAGCTGTTATTTTTCAGAAAAATCCCAAGTCTGAAATATCTATATTCCATGCAATTTCAAAGGACCACCTCCTGAAAAACAATGATGAAGTAGAGGCCTACTTTTCCCCACCAATCAGAGAACATATTTTTTCTGGGGGAAAAATATAGCCTGTTTTTAATGAGTTGAATTCACTAATATCTGAAGCCATTTTTCAAATTTAAACTCAAGGAGAAGCTCTGTGATATGGATGACAAATCCAACATTGTTTTTTGACATTTCCATACAGCCTTTTAAAGTAACACCACATACTGCCTTTTACTGAACTAGGCAGAAAGAAAATGTGCTCCTGTTTGTTATCGTTGTTTGAATATACTTATTGTGCAGTGAATTGTGAAGTAAAAAGGGGGTTAGGAGAAAAAAAACCCATCAGTAAGTGGGAATATACAGCTACTCCTGGAGAACAACTCACATTAAATATTATGCTATCCACCTTTCCAGCAAAGCCTGTGCAGAGGGTAAGAAAATGCCATTATAATGAGGTCTTGGTTTACATAAGTATTTAATACCTTTTTGGACTGATTCCATGAGAAAAGCCTGTCAGAGCACATGGGACTCCGGTCCAAAACTTCCAAAATGGATGATATCATGACACCCAAAACCCAGAAGATTTTACAAGTTTTGATCACTCCATCAAATTCAACAAGGGTTGGTGAGATTTTAAGCACTTGCACGTCCTAGGTCAGGATCTTCAGCTAATGGGATCCATCTTGTATATCATTTAGTGATCAAAATAAATATGTCAGCAGTGAAAAAACATCACATATCTAAGAACTTAGCTCAAGCCAAGATACCATTACACATATGAATTAATATCTAGACATCTTTACAAATGTTAAAAATTACTTTTATAAACCACTAGTTGAAACTGGTAAAAATATAAATGACTGTGTTTCTAACTCAGAAAAATACTCTATCTTTTTTGTAGATAGAATTTGCTCTTTGCTCTCTGTCCATACAGACATTTGTATGTCATGATAAATGATCCAATGTTACACACTGCCCCTAAGCTTATGAGGTGTTTCCTCAGTGACAATGGGAAAAGCAAAGCTAAAGTAGTTTATGCGCATTTTTGTTAAGCAACAAAACCAGAGCAAATATTTTAATTAGTTACTGCCTTAAATATTTTCCTGTATATAGAAAATGTATATATACACTTTTACATGTAAATGTGTATATAAAAGAGTAGAACTCTGAAACTTTCATTTCCCTTAGCAAAGAGAAAAACAATCTTCCTAAAATGCTGCTTTCAAATTTGGTTTCTTTTTCAGTCTAAAAAATATTTGGAAAATGTTAGGTTGTACAAATTAACACTATCAAGAATTTTTTTTAAACCAAAAGGTCTAATTTTAATGGTAATATTTCACCTATAAAAAGTGAGGATAACAAGTTTGTATTCATACAAAGGTGTTAATTAATGAAAGACAAACCTTTGCCAATTATTGACACATTCCTCTGTAATCCTGTTATGTGGAACATTCTAATGAAGTCATAGTTTATTACTAATGATCTAGCTTTGTTTAAAAAAAAAAAAAGCTGCAAGGGGGAGGGGGTTTGAAATAATTTATTTGCTTTGGCGTATTTTTTATCACAGCAGGTAAGAATGCTGCATTTTGACTGCCACATTGTATGCGGGATGAGGGGGTATGACCTCAGAAGCAGCAATGGAGAACTGGCTCTTTCACACTTCAGCACACACTGCTGTGAACCAGCACTTTGGTCATATTATCCGCTGCACCACAAAGCTGTCCGCTAATTATCTCTGAATACGAATTTTATTGAACCTTAATTTTCAGTAATGGGGCCTGATAGTTTGTGAAGAAAGACAAAAGAAGGGTCCCTTTGTTTTTGCCTCACAATAACCTTCTAGTGCTGGAGCTATGGCAGAACTCATTAAACTTGAACAATGAGTTGAAATACGATCGTGTTATTTTTGTCCCTGCCCCCAAAATAGGTTAGCCCTGTCTGCCAGCCTGTCCATCTGTCTAACGATATGGGAAGAGACATTGATTTTGTAGTGGACACTGTTACAACACATTCCCAATCTCTTACCGAATCACTGGGAACATGAATCTGAGCAGAAATTGGATTCTTTTGTACATGTTTGGCAAGTGGCAAGTTTAGCAGTGATCTGGGCACTGTGGAGTGGAGATCTGAAAACCCTGATTAAATCAGGTTAAACGAATGTTGATTTGTATTTGATGTGCACTGCAGGAATGGATTTACGCTAGTTAGAAATGCCTGCTATTCATTCAAAGTTTTAGTTAAAAGAAACTAATACTAAAAAGAATCGTTCAGTTAATTCATGAAAGGACTGTAGGTTTCTGCTTAGCTGAGGGCTGGTAGACGTTTTTGTACTGTCTTCAAAGTTCAGCCTTCTCAAAGCATCTTCCACTAAGCAGTGGAGCTCCTAAAATCTTCTTGTCTTCCACTCTAATTTTTTAGTCTCCATTGAACACAGGGCTGAGTAGTTGTGTTGTAGTGCATATGGTAATATACCTCAGGATATACATGAATACAGTCAAAATAACTGGATTACTCAAAACACAGATATCCTGTTATACTGAAACCGAGTGAGTTATTTGTACCTCATCAACACTTTTGTCCCTCCTAATCAGTGCTTATTTTCTATGAGAACCATCAAAGTTTTTGGGAAGATATCGTCCTTCAGAGGCTTCAAGTGTCTTCTCTATCCAAAAATACTGCTTCAGGTGTATTTCATACAGCTCTGTGAGTGATATATTTGTAGACGGTTTACGCAAAACAAGGGATCAACTCTTGGTGCATCAAGGAAGAATCTTAATATTGTCCACTTTCAGATTCTCATGTGTTCTTGAAATGTCTCATGTAGCCTAGTTTTTAATTTTCTCTTCATTTTTGTAGGAGAACATGCCACAACTGAACAGAATATTACAAGTTTTGCAGTTCCTTTCCTTTATATTCAGCTTTAATTTTCTTTCTGCTAGATGTTATTCAATTATTCCCAAACTAAAGTCACAATTGTAAAATCATCTTGTATGTACAAACTAATTAAAACATATTTTTTTTTAACAGAATAATATAAAGGCAGCTCCCTCCCTCCCTCACCTCTGTGCCTTCACAGGGAGTGGACACATAGACAGGCACATAAACTCCTATCTAGCTAGGACTGTTGAAGAAATTATAGTTTTGGAGAGTGGGGAAACAGCAGATTATTTCAGAGGCATTATAAATACATATATATTTATATTTTTATATATCTCTGCACAGACATACATATACACATGCACACATATAAATACTTACAAGAAGCCCCCAAAGCACAAGCTTATTTCATTTGACTTAATCTATTCCATGAATTTAACATTCCATATCAAAACAAATAATCTAGTCTCTGAATATTATTGCTATGAATTTAACATTCCATATCAAAACAAATAATCTAGTTTCTGAATATTATTGCTATTTTTATTGTCCTGAGTATTTAAAGGCTAAAATGATGAATAGCATTACATTAATTCCATTAATAAAATTGAACATCTAGTTAACATACTGTGACTGTAAAGATTCTGATTTTTCAGTGTATGAAAAGATGCTCATACTGCAAGTGTTGTGTGCTAGAATAGTCTGGATTTGATTCTGAAATAAATCAAAACAGAAACTGAAAGGGGAAAATATTTATTAACAGACAGTAATTGAATGCCCTTCAGTGATACAACTTTCACAGACTTTCTTCATCAGATAAAAAGTCTGATTCTTCTGTCATTTCCACAATTGTCAGTCAGGAGTAATTGCATTAAGGTCAGCAAAGAGACCAGCATTAAAACTGGCATAAGAAGACAGACATCGGGATCATAAAACTTTAAAATGCAGCATTCAGTTATACTTTCAAGCTGCTTTTGGGGAATTTTGAAGATTTTTAATGATCTTGCATTTTATATAACTAATCTAGAAATCTTTGCTCAATCTGTTCACTGAACATCAACTTGATTCATGGAGTTGTATTTTGACTAATTGTATCTTTTTAAAAATTTTGACACAGTAAGTGAACCATAGGGGAAAATGTTAGTCTGATATTTGAAAAAGAGTAAACTAAGAAATAACAAATGACCTTGACCTGTGATAGATGTGCAGTGGAGAAAGTAATCTAAACAATGAAAAGCAGACTCATCATGGCTCCTTTAAAAGAATTAAATCATGCTTCATTTTTCAACTAAAGTAGTGAGCAGAGCCTTTTTGCACACCTACACATCTACTGTTAGGGATGACCGTGTCACCCTATTTGCTTGCTGATGTGATACCTGGTAGAAATGTGTCCCTGACAGTTTATACCAGCAATGTAATCTGCTTACTGTGACAGGTTCTGGTCTTCCAGTGGGAATCCCTGGGTGCCACTGGAAGAGAGTGAGACAGCAGAGGAATGTACTCTATCTTCAAACAGATGTACAGTGGATACTGCATGTTCCTTTCCAACAACCATTACATCGCTGTATTACAGTTCAAATTCTAAGTATTCAGGGATGTAAATATATTAAACTATGCACCTATTTGTGCAAAGCATCCCTTATGAGGGGTATCCATGTGCTTTTAATCAGTTTCATGCTGAGTGAAAGTAAATTGTAAACTATGCATTAAAAGAAGATTTAGTGAAAGTTGTTTTTCCTCTATCTCCTGCATCCTAATTCAATGCTTCCCCCTGCTTTCAGTGATAATATAAGTAATCTTCTGGCAACATTCATGAGGAAAGTTTGATGTGGATTTACACTAGTGGAGCTACATTACAATGGGTAGATTTAAGGTATTATAAAATGAGTTTTTGGATTTGTTACAGAGGTATGAAACCCCTAAGACACAGACAGATAGGACTTCCAACATGTGGCAACCACTCTTATTATAAAACAAAACAGTGTTAAGTCAAAGTACCTGATTACAATTCGCTAGTGCTATGTTGCTCTGATAGCAGGCTTATATTTAATGCCACAGAAACAATATAATTTATTTTTCTGTCTTCCCTTATCCTTTCGTTATTGGGTTTGTAGGCTTTGAAACCTTAAGCAAAAGGACAAAATATAAATTATAGCAAACATCAAAGTATAGCAAAATCAAATGATATTCCATACAATCCTTACAGAGATATCTAACACATTTCTTATGTGCAGTTTTGTCGAATTGCTATCACTGCGGAGCTTTAGTGGTTATAATTAGTAATCTTTTGGGAGCTACGCTAGCACACTTAGAATGTCACAAGTATTTAATTGAATGCAATAGTTAATTTGGCAATGTAAAAATTCATTTGATAATTATTTAAGCTGGCTGAGATTTTAACCTGTTACCAAAGGTATCATTAGGAAAAAACATAGCTATACAATTTTACTACATGCTGCTTCTTCAGCAAATCTGTTTATAGATTTTTCTTAAATTACCTTCTCTGAGACATAGTTTTTGGAGGTAGAGCATCTAACACCACACCTACTTGCATCTGCACATACATTGTTAAATACAATTTTTGGTGAACAGCATAGCATCTAATGCATGTAAATTAAGAAAAATGTGACTGTGATGGACATGTCAAAAGGAAAATCACTAAGCCTGGTAGGCTAAAAACCAAAATTCCGTTTGGTAAATAAATTGACTGACAAGCAGTTCCTAACAAATACAAGCACATTAGATTCAGAAGCATACTGGGGTATCAAATAACTACATAACTTATCACCAGTCAAATTTAAAACCACATTTGCTTGTCTTGGTCTATGGTTCCCATGCACTGCTATCTTATTAACAAGACTTTAATTCTCATACTGACACACAAAAGTGTTGTACTCTAATGAACTGTCTGCTCCTTGCAGAAATCTCGTGGTAATGTAGGATGTTAGTTACAATAATGATAATCTTTAGTATTTTTAGCCTGTCAGAACCTGCACAGCCAACAACAACCAGTCTTTTACTAAAACTCTACCTCATCAAACTAACTTAATTAGCAATTCAACTCCTTATTTTTGTTTTGGATTCCCCTCTGGCTACTAATTAAAGCTTAATCGAAACTGCTGAACTGAGGTTGTAAAGAATTCATTAATATTAAAATTAGCCCCAACAATTTTTTTGGGCTGGTGCAATTTGTATTTGTTACTGTCAGGGTTTGAAATTCAGTTGAATTGTTAAGAAAGCTGTACCAGAAATTTGTTGTATATTCATATTATAAGCAGAACAAATATGATGAATACCAATAGTTGAACAAGTAATTCATGTTTTGACCATGCACAGTTCACATTACATGTGTCACTGTTTAATGCCAACAGACAAAATACATTTTCAGATAATTTTTCCAGAGTCATCCACATTTCTTTATCCTCCTAAGTGCTTTCATATTTTGGATAAAAGGGAATAAAACGCTCTGAAAAAAAATGCAAAGATTGATTTTATGTATTATCTTGACAAGATTAATATGTTTGAAAAATGAACAGATTTACCACTTCACTTTGATTTTTCCACTTTTCTTAACACCAAAGATTACTCCAGCTGCAATAATGGTCATTCGGAAAACTAAGATCAACCAAAATATGAGTTTCTGTAAAGGACATAGTTTTGCTAGTAACATATCTGTTATCATTTATTCTTTTTTTTTTTTAATAAGAGAGTAATACATTATTTTCTATATTAAAATTAGTATCTCAGTGCTCTATAAATTATTTAAATATATTAATTTGTGAACTCAGTTTATTATTTGTAATTAGTTTAAATGTATTTTTAATTAAATTGCTTACCTTACAATAAGAAATAAACTTATATTTGAGTATTACTTAATACTCTCAATATGAGCAAAACATACTTGTGTTTGTTTTTTGCAAATTTCATGAACATGTAAGTAAGAAAGACAGTCTTTTTATAGAAGATAAAAATGATTTTCATAATTCAAGTTCACTTTTCATTTTAACTTTTATGTTTTAATATTTTTATTGGAACATGTATATTTATTTTACCCTACAGGAATTTTTTTCAAGAATGTTTATAGGAAACAAACTTGTTAAGACTAAAATATACAGCAACAAATACTGTTTAACATATTTTATTAAATATAAACATTAAGATTATTTATATAATGCAAAACTTTACAAAAATATACATGAAAAATTAAATATGCATCTAGGTTTCATTTAAATAACATTTATGACAAAACAATCATGCACATATTTAAAAATCAACATATGTCCATTTTTTACTCACTGACTAAATCAACAATGGCATACAAGGCACACAATTTAAAATCTCGGTGACAATTTCCGTGAAGTTATTCAAATACAATTTGACTTCTGACAAGAGGATGTAATTTATAAAACAGAACATGCCTATCAGTGGAACCTAAATTTGCATAATGAGGATACTTTCATTTCTGCAAGCACAGTTTTTGACATCCCAACTTGGAGTGCTGGAAGAATGTGGTGAAAAATGTCAATATACATAAGTAGAAAAATGATGAATAAAATACCCATAACATTTATCTGATTTGAGTAAACAAAATAAATTTGGCTTGCAAAAAGTAATGATTTTGAAAACTATAATAATGTGTTTCCTAAATGTATAAAAGTCTAGCGCTGTCTTTAGCTGCAATCAGCCTTGCAAACTAAGGGAGTTGTCCTGAGTTCATCATTAGATGATAAAAACACTGTTGTGACATTAATGTTATGCATTTTTAAATCTGTTTTGATTTAATTCTCGGTTGCATTTCCTATAAATATACTGCAGTAATAACAGTGGAATGAAAAGAAAAGAAAAGCCTTTACCCTTTCCTTTAGTAGTTAAACTTGAAATTGGTTGTTAACTTGGTCAGTGGGATGAGAGCATCCGTCATTCTTGAGCTGAAGAGAAAATAGTTATTTGCCCTCCCCAGATCTTTTTGAGTTGTCATTTCAGGTAAACATGTTTGGAGTTTAAATTCAACAAATGCTGGAATAAAGTTGCTTTATTTCAGCATCTCTTACCCACCCCACCAAAAAGGGTAGTGTCAGATGACAATCAGAACCAAGTTACCTTTATGTTTCAAAGCCAGAACTCAGGCAGACTGCAACATATCTGTTTCAGGTTTGCTAAAGAAAACCTTGACTGTCAAGAGGAAGCAATAGAACAACATCTGTAGTGAAGAAAAAAAAAAAAAAAGGAACTTTCTAGTTAAAAAAAAATATATACTGGAAATGGCTTTCCTTTATACAAGTTACTAATAGCAGCTTTCAGAACTAGAACTAAAGGAAACATAGTTTATTTTTCATTACTCTTGCTGCTTGTTTATATTTTCCTAATTCCCTAAACTTTGAAATTGTGTCTGTTTTACTTCTGTTTATGGTGAGATTCACTTTGTGATCTCTCTAATACTGTAAATATTGAACTGTAAATATTTCAAGGGGGAATTACTTCAAAAACAGCTGTTTCTGTTACAGTAACATATAACCTGCATATAAAATACATATAGTTAAAGATTCTGAGGCAAGGAAACCTTTTTGTTGGCCTTCATTGCTATAAAATCTAATAACACAAGACAAGAACAGAAGAATAAGAAAAAAATTAAAATGCAAAACAAAGCAAGGAGGTTAATATCAGTGCAGAGTGTACCTTTATTTCTAAATCACACTTGTTTATATTCAAATTAAAGAACTAGATCATGACTTTGAAAACCAGTGTTCATCATATGCTTTTTCCAGGCTAGTACTTTTCATACACACACATCTCATTTATTAAAGTGAAAGAAGAGCAATGCCACCCTTATTTATTTAAGACACCATTCTGACAAATAAACACATTTATCAGATGATCAGTAAGTATGGCTATAAAGCCAGAACTTTTACAATTAAACTTGTTCTAAATAGTATTTCTTATTGCAATATGTATTGAAAATGTTGTCTGGTATAGCTCCAAGCGGGACTTGGAGGTGACTGTGACTGCCAGCCACAAAAACTTGATGTACAGATGATACAAATACAGATGATTCCATTTCTGTCAAATCCTGTGAAGCTAAAATAATAAATAAATTTATGGAACAGGATCACTGGCAGCATATTCAAGCAAATAGTAATTGCTGCTTAGCTGTTCTCATCATTATAATTTTGAGATAAGTAGGTATTTTATAAACATTTTCAGCTAGGAAACTTCACCACTTCTCCTTAAAAATTCCCTTTTATTATCGGTGTAGATTCATAGGAGAGAAAAAAGAAGCTTGCTGCTCAAACAGCTGAAAGGGGAGAAAATGAGTTGTTTTAACATTTCTTTTGCATCTTTAATTTCTTTCAATGCTCTGTACATTGTGAATATGTCAACTGAACACACGTCTTATTTTCAATTGCTAACATTTCAGGTACGATAGGAATATGCAGAGTGGCTCGATGGATGAGAGCATTTGCAAGGCTGGGATGGGAGCTCACTGCAATATGCTTTGATGCCTGTGCATCCGCTGTAGCTGTGATTGGCTAAAGCTAAGCTGTTAGGTCCTCATCTTCTCTGGGTCAGTGTATGTTTATTCTATGTTTATCCTACAAAACCCTTCTACATAAATACACCTATATCGTATATGTTTAGAAATTACTTATGCTATGAAATACTTTTTTTTTTTTTAATGAATATATTATTCAGGTACCAACTTGGATGATTCTGAATTTTCCTAATATGAAACAATCACAAATGGATCTCTGAAGCAGCATGTCACCTGCAAAAACAAAATCCCAGCAGCCCTCTCTTTCCCCAGTTTTTAACAAGGACCACTTCCCCCATCTCCCAGCTTACTCGACTCTCAGAAGTGGAATCAGACATAACTGCATATTGCTTTTGGTCTAATTTCTGCAACAGAAATAGAAACCCAATATGCTGGCATATGTGTCAGATATAGTCACATTTGGGAAGACTGGGAAAGACCTACAGATTTTTCACTGAAAGAGACTCACAAACATTTTAAAATACACTCTTGTTACATGTCAGCTGGTAAATTCAGCAGAATAGGAGGGAACAGCCATATTCCAATACATAAATCTTCTACAAAACTGAGAGAGAATGCAGACACCGTGCTGGGACAGGAGGGAAGTCTGCCCTCTCTAATCCCTTACTGACTCTGCCTGTTCTCTTAGCAAATCCACACATACCAAACTGAGGCAAAATTTGGTGCCTTATTAAAACTGGACAGCTAAGGCAGAGAATGTGCCTCAGCATTCTTGGGAAATAATCAGATACTGCTGTTCCAAAAGAGTAGCAGTAGAACTCTTTAAGCAATAGTTAACAGAAACATGAAGGCAAACCCGAGTTGTTTGTTGCCAAAGGGTAGAAGTGAATGAGTGACAGCAAAAATAACTAGATGTAGGGATTAGTTTACGCATATAATTATTATTTTTTAAAAATATAGCTAAACACTAAGATTTTCAGTCCTATATTTTGGATTTTTCTGCTTTTTATTATTGTTGTTGCTATTGTTTAAGCATTTATTGAAATATAAAGGCAAACATTTCTGTTTCAAATTGTGGGATTTGTTATATTCACAGACCTCTTACTAAATGCTCACAATGCCAATTCTTCTTAATACTAATAAATAATTCTGCTTCAAGCATTCATTGTCCTACCAGCTGAAAGGTTAGCAATAGCTAAGTCCATGATGTTCTGAGTGAGCTACATTGTATTTTAAAATTTCTGGTCTGGATAGTTTTGCAGTTTTCTGTACTTGTACCTTGAAATAAACAGCACACCCCTGCCTTCCGCACCCAACCTGAAGTGCTTACATGTCAATGTTTATTAAGACAATCAACATTAAGTGCAGTATTTGACACACCAGAGTATTTTAAAAAATATGGGGATGGAGTCCTCTATAAACTTATTCTCATTGGTGGGAGCAATTTTGTTCACGCACTACAAACACATTATGATATTATAAAAAAGATTGTCCTCTTGACTTAAATCTTAGATTACCGGACCGTGTTGGGCTGCCCTGAAGAGCAGTGCTGGCTAGTGGGAAGGAAAGTTATGCACTATCAGGAGGAAGAGATTAACGAGCCACAGCGATCTGCCTTTTATGTTCCCCCCTTAACCCCATCTTTCCCAATCCAGTTTGTATGAGTTGCGTGAGGCCCATCATGAGTGTCTGGCTGGGGGGCAATGGATGCACTCCTCTGCAGGTCTTTTGGACATTGTGGCTGTGGGTGCCTCAGCATGCTCCTGTAAACGTCACCTACACCCCTGCTCTCACATTTCAAGGATATTGGAGCACTACCTACACTCACACAGGTTTCATTTTTTAAAGTGAAAGCCAAATGCACATATTTTGTAGGTAAATTATGCAGAAAAATATATTTCTGCTGAGGCAAATGATTTTTAAGTAGGTCTCATAATTACTTCGGGTGGAGAATGTGCATTTTCTCTTTGGTCTATTCACTTGCAGTTCATATGAGGAAGGATTATATTACTATCATTACACAAACACTTAAATGGCTCCATTGATTTGTTTAGAAATGAGATATCAATGACAGTTAATTATTCAATAACTGATCATTAATTTTGGGCAAATGATCAGAGACCCTTAGGTCCTTCTAATTTTGCTTGGCTCAAGGAATAAATGAAATCTGTTTGTTAAAAGCATACAGTAGACTACTAAGTATTCATTTTCATTCTGCTACAGTAAAGTAGTGTTTTAAACGTATTCACGAAATGTTTTAATACCACTCAGGCAAACTTATCAATAGGAGAAAAGTTAAACACACAGTCAAGAGGATTATTATCTAGCTGTCTACATCTTTCCTCTAACTCAACACCTTGCCATGTGTGCTGTTTTTTATTGTGGAAAACAAATTTTTACTTACTTATACAGCCTGCTTTTAATTAATCCTTCCCTCTTTTCCTTGCATTTTAAACTATCCTAAGGAAATCAAGGACTGTTCATACCTATTGGGCTACAGGAGTACTGGATGATGTTCAAAAAACATTGCTTATATAATGAGGGTATCATCAGTCCTTACATTTTTAATTAAAGTTTATTCAAAGTGTTCTTTTCAATACCTGTGTCGTTACCCTACCACCACATCTTGGAGATTTGCTAACAATTAATAAGCAACACAACATTTTCTCTCACTCCATCTGCACGGGATTGAGCTCTAAAATTTCCAAAGAATAAATTAAAGTAGAATTAAGGTTACAAAATAGAGCGATGTCAAGCCGAAACTCTTTTCATTAACTCAATGCTTGCTCCTGCCAAGGTCTGCAGCACATATTTGATTCTGTAACATCAGTGGGCTGAGATCATTCCAATATCATAATAGAGCACATTTAAAATGAGCAATTGAAAACTTGCAGCCTTAGTCCTGGATTTATTTGCTTTTCTTGGCTATATGGACAAAACTAGCCTGGGTGGAGATCTGGTTTCCGTTCACTTCAATGGATTTAATGCCACGTTTGGTGAGTGCAAGAAGAAATCCTGGGGATAGCGGAGTGCTGCGGGAAGCTGCATAGTGTCACTTCTGCATGGGCTACAGTCTTATTCTGAATTAATTTTGATAATTAAGGTCCCCATGAAACATAATATGTAAGTCAGTTTTCAAGAAATAGCATGACAGACAATAAACTTGTCTATTATGCACAATATGTATTTTGAGAAATATTGTACAAAACCTATTAGAGTAACAGAAGGGCTGTGATAATTCCCACGTGTAAGTAAAAAATAAAAATGGAACAGGAACAAGCCTTGGGACACATACTTGTGTCCGTCCTTTATGGTGCAAAACAGACTGGAAAATACAGTTTCATTAAAGGGGAGCCACTGTTCTGCTAAAAAAATCCAACACCCTAGTTCAAAATTGGAGCTGTCACTTCAGTGTGAGTGTTACTTCTGTGATCACCAGAGGTCAGTGTCACCACAGGCTGCAGCACAGGGAGAGAGGGCGATGCTGTTTATAACAGATGAAAATGAGCTCGCCTGATACCTCCAGAGTTTGCCTGCGCTCCAACACCAACTATAACAAATTCACAAGCCTCCCGCTTCTTTGTGAGATGGAGGGTGGATGACTGGGGGGAGTGCTGAGGAAAGAAAAGGACAAGGAAAAAAGAACTGGAGAGCTGAAAGGAAATGGGAGCAGGAATAAAAGCACAACTTGGCTGGCAGCTTTGTAACCATAAAAGATATTGCCTTCAGATTCTCAAGCAGACAAGTCCCACTTGTGTTAAGGCATATACATAGCAATATAAATTATTGCCAGCTCCAAATGTCGAGAAATTATAAGGCTGGCTCACAATGTTTAAATAATTAAAAAATACTGTTTTCTTTTCCTTTATCCACAGGGTTGGGACTTCTCTTTGCCATATTCTCAAGCTTTGCTCCACTAACATAACACCTGAGAATGTGTGTGTATGTGAGTGTGTACGCATGTAATTTTAATGACATGTGAAGTCTTCAGGGTGTGTAGATTGCCTCCAGGGGTTGCAGTTTAAGAAAAATGCAAGATGCAGAATAAAACTCTGAGAGCTGGGAAGACTGCTTCCCCAGTTGCTCACTTTCCTTTGACAAATGCTCTTAAAGCCGTGGCCTTTGTGCATGGGTCAGAGGTGATGGTTAAGTGTATGGGCTCTTGTTGCTCCCTCACCTTGGTATGTCACGAGCTCCGCAGCTCTCTGCGTATACTAACGATGCACTCTTCCACCCTTGTGTACCACACTTTCTGCAGATGTATCGGGTTATGAGTCTGCATGCAGGGAAGAGCAAAAGCTATGACAGGGAACAATCATTGAAGAGCAGGAAGGAGAATAGAAAGGCTCACAACTTAGCCTTCTTGGGGCATCCTGAGAACTGTGGACACATTTAACAACAAAGTGCTTTCTACTGCTTTGTCCATGCTGGCATTTTTTAAAGTTAATCTACCAGTGCTCAAATAAGTAGCAGCAATGATAATACAAATATTGATACAGAGAAATCCCAGGGTTAGATGCTTTGTATTCTAGATGTATTCTGCAGTTGTTGCTGCTGGGCATTATTACAGAAAAAATTATGATGATGATAAAAACACTTAGAAAAAATGTTTCTTTTGTAGGATTTATTGTTTGCAATGGCAGAATATTTCATTAGGAAAGGAGCTGTGGGTTGCAACCAATGAGGTTTTTTTCCTGCTGAAGCATAGGGTCTCTGTTTGGCCTTTGCAGTCCACCGATGCTCTTTTGTTTGCGACACTGGGGTCCAAACATCAGTCTAACATGCAGCTCAGGGATAGTGGTGTAACTGTTGTGAAAGAAATGAGATTGTTTCCAAGTTCCATATCTGGTCTGCAGAATCATTTCTTGGGTAACTTGAGACATTTTTTACAATTGAAGAACACAAACTCTCTCTCATATGGAAGGCATATACCTGATACCAGGCAGAACTTGAATATTCATCCAACCATATCGGCTGCTCTGAGTTCACTTCAGGGTACAGTCCTCTTCAATATTGATCCAGAAAAATGATACTGCTTATCAAAAGGAATTATCTAGATAACGTCATGACAGATACATGACAAACTTGCTTTCTCTGCACAAGTCTTGGGACTAAGCTAATACAAATTGAGCCTTTTTCCTGAGGCAAAATGCAAGCTGATTTTTGCACAACCCAACAAAAGAAAAGTAGGACAATTCTCCACACTGAGCTTGAATGTTGAACAAGATGAAAGTCCTAAAGCAAGTACTCTTTAATGAACACTCCACATTACTAGAGTCTATAAATACCCAACAGCTAGTATATTTGTTCCAATACACTTCCCTGTGATGGGAAGTATGGGTTTGAATAGCATTTTCTTGATCTCAGCGTAGTCCTTTGACCAGCTGTGTGATCTCTCTCAGCAATTTATATCATCCACCATGAGGATGCTATCACAGGTTGCACTGCAAAGGGCTGAAAAAGTGCATATTCCTGCTAACAGTCATACTCTCTGAGATCCATCATCAGGCTAAACAATCCATGGCAGCAGATCCTAACAGGTTCACATTGCTGCACTGCATGAATAGGGTTTAGATAACAACCAAAAAATATTATATAAATCTAAGGCAAGAATTGGGTAAAATTGCATATTTTCAACAGTTTGTTTTCCTCTAAACACGTCAGAAATATTTTACCACACATTTTCCTGTAGTAATCACTTTCTTTTTGTCCCCACCCAAAATATATCTCACCTTTCCAAAATGCAGACACATCTCAGATCACGGCAGTCTTTGAGATGTCTCTTCTATAATTTTCAGCGCTTTGTATAGTTTAGACTGGTCTTAAAGTATTAACTCAGAAACACTCTGCAGTCATATTTAACGGTGGTTAGGGAACAACACACTAATTGTAAAGTAATAATAATAATAATAATAGGCCATGTCAGTATGGGAGCTGGTAGGGATGAGTACATTTAATAAGTCTGATGAAAAGCATGAAATTTAATTAATGCTCTTTGAAAAACTTCCAAGTTGTGTCAAGACACAGCAGCGGCCTACTTCTGGGTTAACCCTGCGAGAGCTGCTGAGCCTTTAGCAACAGGCAGCTGAACAACCTTCCATGACACTTAAGCTGTTGACCACTCACCCCCTTTCTGCACCTTGTAAGGGGAGAAGAACCACCAAGACACTGCTGGTAGCAGATGCAAGGAAAATTCTCCCCTGCGGATGAGGGTGTATTAAAAAAAAGACAGTGTTGCAGAAATCTGTACCTCTGTGTTGCTAGGATGGAGTAACAACACATTGCACCCCATAGTGAGCTCTGAATGCTGCGGCACACTTTCAGCTCAGAGCGAAAAAAGCAACAGTGGAGGCAGTAGCTATGCAAGAAAATCCCTTGTTATATCTGCTAATGTTTATGGGTGCCTGAACTTGTATGGGATGTGTGAACTGTGGAAGAAGGCAGGCAGGATATTCATACTGCTTAGTTGCAGGGACTTAATACACACATTTAGAACTACAGACTTCTCTCAGTTTCCATATACCAGTAAAGAGAAATAGGTTCTCCAAGGAACTGAGCTTAGGTGCCCTGAATCACTCTCTACAGGGATCTACTTCTCTCTCTGGCTAAATAAAAAGGATGGGAATGCTCCTAACTCAGGCACCTAATTATCCTATCCTTTTCAAGTTAGGTATCTAAGTGAGGTGCCTCAAGTTACCTATCAGCCCATCACTGATGTCCTCCCCTTCTGCTGGGTGCTCAGACTGATGACAGCAACAGTGGCCTGCTTATGCTGTAGAAGAGGGGACAGACCTGAGAAAGAGGTGACATGAAACAAACCAGAGGTTTTCAGGGTTCTAGATGACATGCGGTTGAATAGGACATGTGGAGGACTTTAATGTTCCAGCTGGTTTACACACTATAACAAAGAAGAAAAAACTGCTAGGTGGAAATAGACAAAACAGAAAAAAAAAAAATCAGGAGGAAATACATTGGCAAGACCTTGGTAACATGTCCAGGGGTTAAACAAGGAGGTTGAGTTTCAGTTTTTGCCTTGCTGTCAGTGATGCTCATCTACAGAGTGCCAAAGAAGGATGAAGGAAAAACCTGGAGTTTGAGTTCCTTCGGGAACTCAACTTTTGGGTTCCTGAAATCCACCCAGTTTCACACATCTCTGCTAGCTCCTGCTCTGAGACCCAACATAAGAAGGACATGGACCTTTTGGACAGAGTCCAGAGGAGGGCCACAAAGATGGTCAGAGGACTGGAGACCTCTCCTATGAAGACAGGCTGAGAGAGTTGGGGTTGTTCAGCCTGGAGAAGAGAAGGCTCCAGGGAGACCTTAGAGCAGCGTTCCAGTACCTGAAGGGGGCCTACAAAAAAGCCAGAGAGGGACTTTTTACAAGGGCATGGAGTGATAGGATGAAGTGGAACAGTTTCAGACCGAAGGAGGGTAGATTTAGATTGGATTTTAGGAAGAAATTCTTTTGTGTGAGGGTGGTCAGACACTGGCACAGGTTGCCCAGAGAAGTTGTGGCTGTACCCTCCCTGGCAGTGTTCAAGGTCAGGTTGGATGAGGCTTTGAGCAACCTGGTCTGGTGGGAGGTGTCCCTGCCCACGGCAGGGGGGTTGGAACTAGATGATCTTTATTGTCCATTTCAACCCAAACCATTCTATGATTCTATGATTATTTCCACCCCATCTAAACTGCGGAGCTGTGCAGTGCATCCTGAACATCTGTTGCCTCACATCTTGGTCTTCCTCTCCTAGGATGAAGGCAGTGGTCCCAGGTCTTACCATCACAGGCAGGCAGGTGTTCACAGGGTAAGGGCAGGTAAAGGGAAGGTGTTTGTAGGGGAACAACACAACAGGGAAGAAAAGAACTGAGGTGCAGTTTCTGCAAGAAAAAAAATTCTCTAGCTACATGTTTTGCTATAATTAACGGACAACTAGCTGTGACTACATCTCCATGCCAGTTTAGTCTGCTCTGTAACTCCACACTTATTTCTGCTCTCTGGTTTATATACTAAAAGTTTCCAGGTTTCCCAGTCCATAAATCTGATATGTTAGTTCTGGGCATGCAGCTAACAGCTGGTAGTGGAGCTGTAGCAGGACCTGTAATGCTGTGCAGAGAGAAGAGTTTTGGTCTGGAGTCCTACCTTAGTTCACACAAAGCCCCATCGCTTTAGCTCTCATGGGCAGGCAGATAAACCTCCTGCAGGTCAGACTTTCCTTCTCTTTTTCCAAATCCTATCCTCAGCCTGGGACTGTCACAGTCACTTAGGGAAAGTACTTGTAAAAAGCACAATTTCATACCATTTGAAGCTGTGCTTTGCTACATATTTCAGGTTCTAAATTACTAAGAGTTTTTTAGTTTGTTCAGAACAAGATACTGTAATATATGTGGTGTAAATTCATGTATATGTGGGTTCCTTTACTTTTAAAAGACCACCACATGAGACTTGCTGGCAATTTTCTACAGAGATGGAAGTGGAAATGGATGTGGATTGTTAATACCAGAATATCACCTACCATCTGGATAGGCTTAACACATGATAAACTGTGAGGTTTGGACACAAATTTATGGTGCTTAAGGAGATTGCTTAAAAGCCTGTCTATGTTGGCCTGGCCTGACTCTCATCCTGTGGAGCCTTAGCCTGTCTCTTTTTACAAGATGAACACAGAACATCAATTGAGAGATGTAGCGGTCTCAAATTTAGAGCAATAAACTAGAAATTATACTAGGTTTAGAGCTGTTCTACTCACTATTTTTAAATTCAGCTCTTGGAATTAAGTGAAAGAGCTTTAGATTCATAGATTATGAAACCAAAGAGGACAACTGGGTTCGCCCATTTTTTTACCTCCCAGTTAACATAGACCAAAATCCTGTTAAACACTTTGGTTTATCTCCAAATCTCAGCTCCTCTTAGAGCCACATAATTTACTAAAATTATCTAGACTTGTTTTAATTTTTTTTTTTTGATGGGCAATCTATCAAATGTGTTAATACATTGTTTGGGACTTAACCAATAGAAACTGATAGAACTGATGGAAAACAAACCTATTTCCCACTATGAATTTGTCCTAACTGACTTTCCAGTCATTGGAGTGTGTCACAGTCTGTGTGCCACAATGAAGGGACTACGTCTTTCTCTTCCATGGTGCTTCTCCTAGACTTGAATGAGTCATCTGTTACTTAAGTTTCTGACTACAGTAGGATTGTTATAGTTATGATGACCAGAACAGATTTCATAAGGACCAGTAGTATTTTTTATAAGACAGACTGATACAGTTGGGGAAAAAAGAAGATTTAGGGCTTGTGTACCTGAGAGGTCATGCGTTTTTTCCAGTGATATCAGTTAGACATAAAAAATAATACTTCTCCCTGCAAACGTTGCCTGACTTATGAACTATACAGGCATAATTTGGAGTTGGTTATTTCAAGGCTGAATTATAAAGCACTGCCATCTTTCTGATTGCTTTTCTCTGGGTGGGGAAGATCAGAACTGGTGACCAGGGTTCTGTCATGTACGGTGTTAACGTACAGCTATGGGCTGGTAAAGTTTAGGTTCCCTCTTCTCCCCTTCTTCTCTCCCCACTGCCCTCCTGCTATGGCTCTGCTAGAACACTGTGTTTCTTGCTTATATCCAAGTTATTGGGAAATTGACCCATCTGGCACTGTGTCAGCAGTCTACTCTCTTTATTTATCACTGCTCCAGTTTCCTGCTCACCCTCAAATTTTGCCAGTGATCACTTTGTCTTTGAATCATGCAGATGCAGTTCTGGAGGGGTCTCAAAGTGTCATCTAGACCATATCCCTAGTAGGAATCAAATGCAAGTGAACCTACACAGCGCAGCATATTGCTTAATCAATTCTTCAAAGCCCTCACTGAGAAATTGCAAGCTTTCCTAGGTATCCTTTTTGTACAGCTAACTGTACTATATTTCAGAAAGTTCTTCCAAATGCCTGTTCTAAGTCATTTCCTCTGCACCAGTACAAATATTTCACAGCACAGCATTAAAAACTGATCCCTGAGGACCTAACTAGGAAAACATTATTTCTGTGAGAATTCCCTGTTCGTAATTACAAGAAAAAAATGTACTTTTTAAGTCATTCAGCATACACCATGTTGAGTTTATGATCATTTTACTTTCTTAATCAAAATTTTGTGAGCTATGAAGTCAGATGCCTTACAGTACTTGTGTGAACATTATTACCTTTATCAACCAAACACATGCAATATTTGAAAGCTAATGAGCTATCCAAGATAGTTTCTTAATCATCTGTATTCCTTCCCACTAGAAATACCCAAACCTAATCTCTCCTCTGCCAAGCCCTTCTTCTAGTTCATTTGAAATACTTAATTTTTAGAAAACTGGGAGAGAATGGACTTTGTTTTGGGAAAGAGAAAGAAGCAAAGCTATTTTTTCCTGCTTTCTCCTTACCTCTTTCCATAGCCTATAAGAAAATAAGCTGGCTAAGTGGTACACAAGCATAATTAAAGTGAAGCCATTTTGGAAATAATTCCAATTTGAGCTGAAAAAGTGATGTATTAGCTTGCAAATGATGTGTTTCAAAATTAGAGGTGTGCATAGGTTAAGTTTAAATTGATTGTTAAAACATAAAAAATGTCAATTAAAAAAACCCAACAACCCTACTAACTACTGTCATTTTCGGAACAAGTGAACGAGACCATCAAGTAATGAATTGAAATTAAGTTGTTTCTCGGTAATCACAATCTATCTAATTTCTTATCTCTTAAACATCTGTTACTTACACATCAAAGGACAGGGTGGTTAGATTAAAAGTATCTGGACAGTGTAGCTAGCTACTGGAGAGACTTCCTTGACAAAGAGAAAATTTCCTATTAACACCCATAGGAAAATGAAACTTTGAGTCATTTTTCCCTATATATATTTTAGCCATAAATTATTTCCACAGAGAACTTGTGCTAGATCAAATGCTTTGGGAAGAGAGAACAGCAAAAAATACAAAAAAATATTCATTATAGTTGTTTTCATTATATTCATTATAAAGTCAGCTTCATTATGTTCTCCTCAGTTTCTTTAACTGAAATGTAGCTGATGCAAAGCCTAAGTTCAGTGAAATATAATTTAATGTAAGGTTTAGCTAGGAAGAAGTAATGAACACCTGTATCTAAAGTGATGGTTACCATAAAACGATATGTGTGTTAAATATTTACCAGATCGCGGTATTATTTTCTGCTCAAAGTTTAAGGAACTACTTAGTGTCCTAGGTTTGATGATGTGATAACCCTTGGTAAATATTGATTTTTAAATGGTGACCACTGTACAAATTTATACTTGCTAATGGGAAGACCATAAAGCAAACAATACTAATTGAGCAAAATCAAGGCATTTTTTCAGCTCATATGTTTGACTTGACATATTGTGACAGACACAATGCAGCTCCCAAGTGTTTCCCACCAAAACAATGCTCATCATACTACAGGGCAACTTTTGGCCACTGCCCACTGGCTTTGAAGCAAGGCTGGGGAGACGATCCATGTGCTTGCTACCGTGTTAATCTTCACATGCACTCAGTTATACTGTATTTTATGCAGACTGGGAAAGAATTCACAGTGCAAGTGATGTAGAGTTACTTATTGGGTGTAAATTCTTTGACCATGTTCTGAGAATACTTATCATGTTGCAGGCCGCACACTGCAAAATTCTTCATTTTAAATGCATAGAATTGAAGAGATTGTGAGATAATTTAGAGAAACTGCTTATTTTTCACCCATTTACCCTCAGACTGAGCACTCCAATTAAGGCTGGAGCATGTCTGAAAAGACATCCTGACTTGAGTAGAGTTTTCAAAAAATGGACAATCCCCAACTTCCTTGAAGAGAACTTTATCAGGTTGTGCATTGCTTCCCTGGCATTTCAAGCATGGTGAGAGTCAACAGGTAAAAATTGTCTTCTGCCAGAATACAGAGAAGCAGCAAATCAGTCACAGTTAAATTTGGTATACTTTGAATAAATAAAAAATGAAAAAAAAATCACTGTATATGTATAGGGCAAATCTCTATCAAGAGTTTTATGCCTAGAAAGGAGGTTATTTAGTAAATTATTATAGTTAGACAGAGCAGGAAGACCTCAAATCAGATTTACCTGCTGTCTTAGTGTCCACCAGACAGAGAAGAGCTGTTGGAGGAGTACCAGGAGCAAGGCAATAATGACCCTTCAAAGCTTGCCTTTGTTTAGTCCATCACAGTTCATATATATGGAAGGAATAAGTGTAAACTAAGCCCACTGAGCTGTTTAGTCAGACACCGTCAGGCCAGGTATATTTAAAGACTAAGCTTTCCAAGAAAAGCTTGTCTTGATAAATGCCTGTTTTACCTCAACTCTTCACCTTCTTCTGCAGGCAGCCTCTTCTAAAAGATTTCATTATTTCTGAGATGAATTTTATGTTCCATGTAACTATCTGCTACAGCTTGGATTGATAATTAAAGATCCCTCAGCATGTTTCATTCATTATTTGACCTGTATTTCAAAGATGGTCTCCATAGATAAAAGCTAGTATTGGTAGCTGTTATGTTCCAGTCAACCATCTGGGTTCTTTTGTTTGAGCAGGACCTCTGCTAGACCTCTAACTTTTAACGGTGCTACTAGCTTATGTCTATAAGGAAAGTAGTTGTAGCAAACAATCAGCAACTCAGAACATTACTGGGGTGTTCTGGATGTTGTTGCTGCTAAAATTTACAGCCTATTGTTACATTTTTCTAACTGTGGACCAATTGTGTATTTGCATAAAAATATGGGTCACTGGTATGAGAACATTAACAGGTACTTCCAATAATCTTATTTTCTTAAACAATAACACTGTGTTATCAAAACCTATAGCATTGACCTAATGGTAATTTTACTTCAAAATGTTGAATCTGAAGAGAAAAAAAATATAGATACTCTTGCCTTTTCTAAATGGAAAAACTGAGCAACTTTTGCTTAAGCAAAGATGTTATGTCTCACACTCAGCAAGGCTGGCTATTGAACAGAAGAGAGCCTTCTCCAGCTGGATAGTGGTGGGGGGTTCAGCCCTTCTGTAACATTTCTGGGGACAGGCCTCCTACAAGTCACACGTGTTGCAGAGCCACTTGAGAAGCCTTCCAGAAGCCTGATTGATACAGTCTGTGGAGGTTGTGGCTGCTGGAAACCTTACACTTCAGACTGTGTTAAACTCACAGAAAATCCTTGGCAGAAACTCCAATGGAGCTCAAGACTTTCAAGAGCCCTGCTACTGTATTATTGAAGACACTTTAGTCTTTCCAGCTTAGCTCTGGCTTCCCAAGGTTTCTGGACTGATCCATCTGGGGACCACCAGCCGTCAGATCTGGAGAGAACCACCCTTGTCATCTACATGGTTTTGTGAGTCTTTGGAGTAGCTGAGGAAGACAACTCAGCCTGTGAACCTTATACACAGAGAAAGTTTTAAAATCCTGAGGAAAGTCATAAAATCACCTGCAGAAGATGCTGCCTAGAGCATCACAAATGTCGGATTACATCAAACAACTACTAGAATGCAGAAACTATTTCATATAAAACAAAACCATTGCAGGTTTATGTATTAATGGCACAAAATATTGTTAATGCCAAAAAGGAAGAGAATCTCTGTGTTTGCAAGTGAAGGCTTCATCAGCTCCTTACTAAACGGTGGACTGAAACCTGAGAAATACCTTTATATCTGAAGCAAATTCTGGCAGTCTCTGCATAAATGTGGGCTGGGATATGTTGCAGAATTTCAGCTCTGAATCACATTTCTTTGTACTAAACCTACAGTTACTATTATCAAATTTAAATCTAAACTTTTTCATCAGATTGAATATATGCATTTTATTTTTCTGTGTATATGCATAGCAGAAACTGTACAGTGGATGTTAATATCACCTTGCCTTGTTTAACTGTGAAAGCTATTTTGAAAATGAGCTTAGGTAATAAATGTTACATCTGCTGGATGATTACGTTTTTCTCACTTTTATCATTCTGATCTTTTTTTGTCTTATCTTTCTACATTTACTCTGTACAAAGCATTCCCTTCTCCTTTTTCTCCACTACAACTCTGATTCTGCACAAGGGAGACACATCAATGACTCTTATTTGTTAATATCATTTAATGGTTCTCTAAGTGATTTTGTTTATATTATGTCCTTCTCTAAGTTACTTGACAATATATATAAATGTATAAATGCATACATACATAAAGGTTTACTACTAATAAGGAAAAAAAATTACATGGCTCAAAAAAATCTATGTACCAATGAAATCAGTCAGAATGTTTTGTCATCAGTTATGATGAAACTCCCACTCCACTGAAATCACCAGATAAATGCTATCTTGGACTTCAATTCAACAAAGATTTCAAACATCCCTTTCTCCCCCATGTACTTTAATTTTTGTCAGTTTGCACCACTCACTATATGCACCAGTGCTAATGCAATAATATTAGATGTACCCACAATACTGACCAATTAAATATTCACAAACAGATGAAAGATAGGGCATATGTGTGGGGTTTGTTGTTTTGTTATTTGTTTTTTTTAAAGAACAAAACTGAAGTATATCTTGATCTTTTTTGGCTGGAAGTGGGAGTGACTGAAAAAAACAGAAGTAGGAGGAACAGGTTGAAGAAAAGCTGCCTTTTCCCACCAGTGGCTTGAACAAGCCATTCTGCAGTGTCATGCTGCTCACAGAGGTGTTTGGATACTCTGCAGGTCACTTCCCTTTTGACTGAAAGAGATCTAGATTTTTATCTTTTAAAGGAAATGCTTCACAGTACATGTGGACTCCTAAGAACAGTTAGGTAAAACTACATTAAAATTGACATGGATATGAGAAATTTTGGCTTATATTTGAAAATGTGCCATGTTTGTCCTCCTTTTCCCCCCAAAAAAGAAGAAATAACTTCACAAAATTTGATCAGTGGGATTACGATAAGAAGCAAAATGCTAAATGTGTTTAATACTAGAGTTTAGAAATCTATGCTAGAGTTTATACATTGGTTGTAATACTAAAGTATATATCTCTTCATACTAATAAATCTCTGATAAAATATACGTCTGTAACTGAAGAACTTAAATTGTGTGAAGGTCTCTCTACATATCTGAGTCCTCAAGTTTTAGAAATAATAACTCATCCAGAGTGTGTGCTTAATTAATTTCCTGAAAATTAGACTCTGAATATGGAGAAAACCAGTCCTATCAATAAGAACACAAGTTTTCCAGCCATGTTATGCAACAGCTGTTGGGTGTTGCATGGTTCCTGGACCTTTAAAGGTACAGGGAATCATGTAGGGGTTTTGTTTTACATTTTTTTTTTCAGATCAAACAAGTGTATTGCAGTAAAATGAACTGAGTTTCATCATGTCAACTTTGATATACGTTTGATGAATGCTTTGTGATACTCAGTACTTCCTTGAAAGTCTTAAGAGTTACACACTAGTATATACATGAACACTTTGGCATTCATGATTGGCCTGGAAAACAAAAAGGTCATTAAGGCAAGCTCACAATTACTCTTCCTTTAAAGTTAGAGATAATGTGATATTAAGACTGACATTCAGTGGTTAGTTCTGTCAACCGCTTATGTTTCACAGTTCTCTTGAAGTTGATGAGAAATCTCATCTAACTGATGAGAAATCTACAATGGTTGAAATATTTGCAATTCTCTGGACTTAGGCAAATTTACTATTTTGAGTCTTTATTTCTCTGGAATATTGCCTAGACAGTTGCAGGAGTTTTTATCCATTGACACAAATTGTTCCTGAGAAAGCGATTTTCTAGATTTCTGTTAGAGCTACACATATTGTGAGTTTATGAATTTTACAATCGGGAAAAGTAAAAATACCATTTGAGTATCAGCACTGGATGATTCATTCTCTTACATCTAGCATTAAATGAACACTTATGGCCCCTTTATTGCTGTGGCAGCCAATGAAGAGTGGTAAATCACAGAGAGATCTGTAATCGACTACTTGGATTACTTAAAGGACCCAGAGAGTTGGCATGGATTTGAACAGTTGGACAGAGCATGATCAACAAACAACTGGCAAGCAAGACTGGGCAACCTAAGTGGACTCTGATCTTATTTTTTTCCTAAAGAGGCTGAATTTCCACTTTTCAGGCCTTACGTATACCAGAAAAAAAAAAATCAACGTTGTCACTTTTTTTCTTTTCTGATTAGCTACAGAGCCTACTTTTTATCTAATTCGGAAGTGCAAAAAAGTCAGAGGTCAGCTAAAGTAACAAGGAAATGAGGTGTGGAGGTTTTACCATTTTTCATTCTTGTTTTTGAACCAGCTCCATTTTTCTGCCTAGAAGCTACTCCAGAGTTTTTCAGCACTTGTGTTGTCTGCCCAAACTGCTCCTAACTGGGTGCTGTCAAGAGTACTCTGTATCCACCTGTGACATGTATTTGTCAGATACAGCATGTATAACAGGACACCATTCCTAACTGCTCAGGAGTAGCCCAGCAACCATCCAGAGTGCAGGGCAAGACCAACCAGGGTCTCTTCTGGTGAATTCACCATGCCGACTGACAGTGCCCTGAAGGTCTCATTATTCAAGAGAAAGGTGAACTCTCTCTACAGGAAAAGTGAACTTTAATTTTCATCTCCACCTCCAAATTTCAAACTGACCATCTCAGATAGCAACTGTTTTCAGCCTAAGCCTTCCAGAATGTCTCCTTCTCTAAAATAATGCCTCCTTGCTCTTGAGCAGTAGATTTCATTTTTAATCCAATACTGACCTTGGACTGTTAAATGACCTTCACATGCTACCCATCTTTGAAATAAGCACCTCATTTTTCATTTCACTGTAAGGACTAAATATTTAGTTTAATTATTTGTGGGTGACCATCCATTCTCAATTAGCTAAGAAAATCAATATTTACTGTGTTTGTGGAAAAGAATATTTAAGGCTGGAATATCTCATTAATTAAATAAAACCACATTTCTTCACATTTGCCTGGTTTTAGGGTAACGTTATGATACCATTTAATCATTTTAAATTGCTGAACTGGAGATTTTCCAAATTTCCCTAATTTGAAGTCACAAAAACTTTAACTATGTCCCAGAGCACCCTCTTCATATATTCAATCTCTGAGTATATATGTTAATGTGCATTAATTATACTCTTTCTAAGTACTGTACATGTTTCTGACATGAGGATTCTACATTACAGTGAAGAATTATTGTACTTTCTAGGCCCACTGCAGCTACAGCAGCTTCAATCACTTCAATATATTTTATTACAAGTAGCATTTAATTAACAGTACATCTACTGTCCGTGTGAAGGATCCAGTCCCGCACAGGTTTAGGCACATGCTTAATTTTGTGCACTGTGAATAGTCCTATGGAACTGACTGTTTTGTTAAAAGAATGGGATTCTCACCCCAAAAAACATTTTCACTGCTGTGTGAAGTGACTGGCACTGCAGAGACATGAAAGATGTATGGGAACTGTGGCTTAGAAAAATAAGATATTTTGGGCAGGATGAGGAGACTAATTTAATTTTTGCCTGTATCTTATTTTTTAAACAGAATGGGATTGTTGGTACTGAAAGGTATTAGTTTCTTTGTGTACTTGAAGGGATTCTTTATACGCTTCAGGTAGCTCTTACAGGGATGGTTTACGGTGATTGTATGGGACAGTAAGCAACCGTGTTAGCACTGGATCTTTTTTCAGCAATCCAATTCCCTCTGTTTTGAAGAATAATCTTTCAGAAGTATCCTTCATGTTTTTTTTAGAACAATTGTAGAAAAAATCTTATGGAGAGTCAGGAAAAGGCAATATTAAGTTTATGGGGAAAGGACAGAGCAGTTATAAAAATCTTTCTTGCTCTAGAAAAGCAAGACACATTGAGTACACCTGCTCCCTTCATGGATTCCTGAGAATTCCTCCCAGTGGATATTAAGTATCCTAAACTAGACGGTTATAAAACAAATCACTGTGCAAAGGAGAGGTCTCAGGGCATTTTCAAGTTCTTGTTAATTGTTTTGTGCTTAGTTTGGGGCTTTAGTCACACTTTGCATCAGAGGTGTAGGTGTAGGAAAGATGGGGATATTCCAGCACTGCCCAAGCTTGGTTTAGCATGGAGTTACAGAAAATGCAGAATGAATGAATGCTGCACTAAAATTTGTTTTTTTCTGTTGAAAGCTGAAATTATTAAGGAATACTAAGAAATAAAAGATCTCTTGTGTAATTACATAGGCAATGAAATGTCAACATTCAATTAGCATGTACATATATATATTCATTCTCGATGTTTAAAATATTTTCCTCAGGAAGAATGTAGTTTCTTCACCTTGGTGTTGCACTGCAAACTATCTGGATGCTCAGACCACTTGAAAAATGCTTGTTTCACCTTTCTGGGAAACCACTAGGTGGAGATGTAGGTTTACCAAGCCAGGATTTCAGCAGGGCTTTTAAAAGGCACAAGACTGAAAAACGTCTCTTAAAAAAAAGTACAAGATTGATAAATTATGTATCTTGTTGGTTACAAATTCCAACACATCTTTGAAGGAGGTAAAATGGGAAAAAAAACCTAAATGCTCAGTTGTAAAATTGTCCAAGCAAATTATTATTTTTTAAGACACAAGTTCTGATGTTTAAGACTTTCAGAGAATAATCGCTTCATGTTATAAATTGTCTGCTGCCAATACACACACATTTTCCTTTATTCTCCTACCAGCTGCTAGCTCATGCTATCGGTGGTCAGGAACAAACAAACAAAAACTATGCCTAAAATTTTTAGCCCGCTTTCAAACTTTCAAACCAGTGGAAATATGCCAGCAACTGGCAGATTTCAGGGCTGTTTGCTCAAGTTGAGGGAATTGCTTTTAATTCTCACACTTTTTCAGCAGCCTCCTGATATCTGGTATAAGATGTAAAAAGCAAAATAGAGTATTCTGAGTTGCTTTCTTTAAAATAAGATCAATTTCTTTCAGTCTTTCTGCCTTGTGTGCTTAATCACAGAAGGAGAAATTCAGAAGTCGAATGAAACATTTGTTTATGTGCACCACTTCCACTTCCCCTTTACATAAACCTTTTCTAACTCTACTACTTACATATGTGCACTACAAACTCTCCCACAGCAGACAGTCAGAATCTGGGCATTTTCCAGCAGGGAAGAGTGTTTCAGAATTCATTTTCCCATATTCTTCCCCTTAATGAAAATGCTCCTGCAGCTCCCGTTATTTTTTCCAAGGGGTAAGAAAAACAAATGCTATCTTGACTTCCATTCCTCTACCTCAAAAGAAGTTAACTAATGTAGTCTATGCTGCCTTCCAAATCATGTGCATTTTTGTCTTTCTTTTTTTTTTAAAATATAACTTTCAAAATCTTGTTAGAAAGGATTTCGGAATGAATTGACCTCCTTTTGAAACATTAGGAAAAGAAATGTGTGACAGATATTAGTTTGGGGAAGGTCAATATCTTCATAAAAATGACTCCTCCTTTTCTATAACCTTGGCTATGGACCTGCTTTTAGCCAAGTGTCTGAGATTTAATACCATTTACTACAAGCCCTTCTCTTCTGCTAATAGTCTATGTAAGTCTAAGGTGTAAGTGGATAGATCATATATCAGTTCCAGCCTTTTGTTTTCTGATTTCTGCCAAAGCCTTCTTGTTTATTGAGAAAAAAATGGGAAATAATATTTCAGAAGTAAAAACTGAGAATTGCAGTATTTTAGATGCCGTTGTCCAGTGATATGATTATTTCTATCAGTGCCTGCAATTTCTAGGGCTGTTTCCAGGGAGGACAGCAGAAATGGGAGTAACTACTAAATATTTGAGCAAGTTAGGTCAAAAGAGGGGAGGCATTTCTCTTTCTGCTAGAAAAGACCCCCACCATCTGACCAACTCCCAAAACTGATGATGCAGGGTCCTGCAGCTGCATTCATCATAATCAGGGGGCTGTTTTGAAGATAAACAATGAAGTTCTCCTGAAAGCTAAACTCCTGGAAGGAGAACATTTATATTAAGAAATCTGGTTATTTACGTAGACTAAAATATTTCGTGTTTCTTCAGGACAAAGTACTTCAGGTCTTGCACAGTGAAAATATGATTTTTTTTTTTATATATTTTTTTGAGGATTACAACAAGGCCTATAAATCAGGTAAGTCAGTGGTAAGCAAACAAGCTAAAGGAAACCTAGTTGGGGAGGAGGCCGAGATCAGTTTTAAAGGACTGTGATTTATTAGCATTAGAAAAATGCCGATCATCTTAGAAATACATACATCCAGAAACTACATAAGCCAAAATTTCTCATGTGCAGCAAGACAGAGAGAAAGTAAGAAACAAAAATCTCTGGGCCAGATAGAAAGGATGAGGTTAAAGCTACAATTTGCAAAGCACTGCTTTTAGGGAGAATCTCTGCTTTTTGAGTAGTCACTAAGGTGACAGCTTTTCTGCTGATGAAGGGCAGCCTGCCTGCCTCTGGGCTAACATTTTAGCCCCATCCCAACTAAAACTTGAGTTTGTACTAATCCAATTCAGATCTTCACCCCAACCAGCCCCCCCTGCTGCCTCCTCAGCTGAGAATCTGTCCACCTTTTCATCCTACATTAGCTCTGAATGCCTCCTAATCATTTACAGATTGAGAAGGAAAATGGAGAGACCCCATATTAAACAGCTTTTTCTCCTCAAATTTTGAATATGAAGTCTCCTTAAAAAGTGTTTCCTACTGTGGTCACACACACACCTGCTGAGGTACTTGCTGAAATAACCCAGCACAGAATTAAAACTCTTCCGACAGTCAGGAAAAAGAAAGATTTTAGCTTAGTCCTAATGAAAAAAAAAAAGAAAAAGGAAGAAAAAAGGAAAGGNAAGGAAAGGAAAGGAAAGGAAAGGAAAGGAAAGGAAAGGAAAGGAAAGGAAAGGAAAGGAAAGGAAAAGAAAGGAAAGGAAAGGAAAGGAAAGGAAAGGAAAGGAAAGGAAAGGAAAGGAAAGGAAAGGAAAGGAAAGGAAAGGAAAGGAAAGGAAAGATTAGTGTTTGTCAGAAGTCTCTTTTGCTGTTAATCAGTAATGTTGCATCTTAACCCTTTATATGCTACAGCCCAAGCCTGCCTCGAGTTACACGTTTTTAGAAGCTCTATAACATCAAGACAAATTGAAAATAAGAAGCCAAAAGAGCCAGTTTTCTGGCTCTAGGATTTAGCTGGCAGCATAAAAGCTGGAAGGTGCCTGGGTCCCCAGTTTCTGCGTGCCTTTCCCCTCCGCCCAAGCAACCTCCTCCCTGTCTTCAGTTATCTGTGTAAAACTATTTTGCTAAGAATGTTGAATTAGTTTAACACATCTTCCGCTGAGCCATCCCTGTTTTTAAGGTCTGATACGTGCAATGCGCACGCTCAGGCGCAGAAACATCCTAACTCGCAGCCACTGTAACAAACCGGAGGGCGCGGGAGGGAGGACCACCCTCTGACGATCACATCCGAGGAAAACAGACGTTCCCCTCACCTTGAAACCCTCTCTACTTTTAGATGAGAATACATTTGATCAAAACATGATGCCATTCATCTTATGTGGCTGTTTGTCGATCATAGCTCCTGGAAGGATAAGGAATCTCTGTGGAAAGGCATTTATCTAAATTATCCCGATAAAATGCTATCACTCTGTGGGGAAAGAAAAATGAGGCAGAATACTAGTTTGTACACAATTATACCAACCTAGAGGAAAACCAGGACATGGAGTTGAACTACAATTAATAAAAGTTGGAGCATCGGTTTAAAAAAAGAAATACTTTCTTTAAGTGAAGTTTCTCCTTTGTGAGGATTTGGTCTGTTTGAAAATGAAAAAAAAACAAAAAACAAAGAAAGAGAAGATTAAAAATATGAACTTCCTCTCCCGTTCAAACAGCATATCGTTAGTGTTTGTGACTTTTCCCTTGACAACTAGATAAGAAGATAAATGCGTAGTTTCTCTTAATTAGCCTTTCTTAATTAAAAACACCAGAGGTATTTGTGATCATAATGAACTCCTCTGACAGAATGGTCACTTGTTCCTCTGGATGTCACTCCAGGAAAATTAGATTTATTTTTGTTACAGGGGATAAATTCTGTGCTAAGGAAGAAATAAATGATGCCTGCAAAAGCAGTGTCCCCTCAGTTTTATCTGAATGAGATGGATGTATATCTTGTGGTTTTTAGAATGGTGTGGGGCAGTATTAGCCATCATTAGCACCCCAGTATGGATCCAATTCACTAATTACTTATGCTGTCTTGGTTCACTGAGATTTAAGTACCAAGTCAATCCCATTATCTGCAGTCTCCCAAGCTTGCCAGAGTCATCCGTCTTTTATGGAAAAAAAGCACAAGGGTTATCAATAGGACCCTGAAATACTTGGGATTTTCCCACTTCAGGAGGAGGCAAGATTAGTCCTGACTAAAGTCGCATCTTCTCTAAGCTGCTACTTCAGATGTGATAAAAGTGAATGCTGACAATTATCCATAACTACATAAAAAGCAGGAGAGAGAGGGAAAGAGGCAAGAGCAGCAAGGAGAGAAGTCTGCCACCATGCCTGCATCTGTCCTACGGTCGCAGGCAGATTTTCGTATCACCTCAGAGCTACAAATTACAATTCGTCTGTTACAAACAAGCGATAATATAGTCAGAAATCAGAAATTAAAATATTCCAACGGCCTCGGGCCTCCTCAGAGAGAAAGAGAGAGGGAGAGAGGCTGAGAGGGAGAGAAGGAGGAGGGAAAGGGAGAGAGAAGTACACCGAGCCCCTGCGATGCCTGTGTTGTTTGTGCCCTCCCTTCTCCATCCTACATGTTTAATGTCTGTGGCAGTACTGAGGCCTTGTCTGTTTGGGATGGTTGATTGACATCTGCTCTGCCGAGAGGAAGGAACTGGCAGCTATTGGCAGCACTGTCACGTTCATTTGCACACTTTATGAAGCAGCAGTGTGGCTACTAATACAAAAAGAAATCTTCTAAGCAGCATGACATCTCTTGGAATGGAATATTTGTCTTTACAAATGATTGCACTGCTGCCAGTACTTGACATGGTGCTCGCAAACATGTGTAATTGTTGGAAGTGTAATGATGATTATTTGCATATTTAATGTTCAAACAAGTACTGGAGAAGCAACTTAGACTAAACCTTTTATGGGGAGGATTTAAATATGTTCAGCATCAGCCTCATGAGTCCCAGAAAGGAGTTGGGGTCTGAGGGGAAAGCTCATGAGCACGGCTGCTGTATGACGGCGAGTTTAAGAAATCACCCTGGAATGCACCACTCAGATATTTTATAGGTTTATTTTGAGACAGATTTCATATGAATTCCTCTCCCATTCATTTTAATTGCTCAAAATTATATTTAAATGTAATTATACGAAAATTTAGGAATGGTCTATTTATCACGTGTCTGAAATCAGCCAAACAGCAAACTGAGGAAAGTAGATAAGCAAGCACGTGTTTACCAGTAACATCAGTTTACAGAAAGCCTGTGCATGATGGCAATGACACTTATTTTAACTCTTTGGCATAAGTGTGCGAAGGATGCAGGTCGTTGGTGGGAGGCTTACAAACCCTTTTTTCCTGGGCTGGAAATACAGTGCTGGACATTTGCCCTGGATATCAGAGCCATGCCCAGGTTGATAGAAGAGGTTTTCCTCTCTGTAGAGAGTCTCATCTTTCTGCCTTAGAAAGAGACTTCTGTTTTCCCCTTCCATATTAATTTTTTTTTTTTAAATCTTGTGTCACACAGACCTAGTCAGCACACAGACCTTGCATGCACATACATGCATATAAGCATGCACAGTTGCATGTATGGAGGGGAAAACATTTTACAAAAGGGCTCTCCAACACAGCAGAAAGAAACAACACTTTTGAAGGCAGTATTGTTCCCCTGAGAAGGATATGCATTGGTTTTATCAGTGGAATAATTTCAGATGATACAGATACATGAACGGCAATTTAGCCCTTCACCTTTGGTGAAGAATTTCTTTAACTGAGGGCTGTAAAAATATTTATCTTAACAATTAGCTTTCACCTCCCCACCCTACCCCAACTCTCCTGCTTCCTTCCTCCTTTTTTCTTCTCCCCGTCTTTCTCTTTTCTGTGTGGTCTCAGTACCAAGAGATTTATAATCACCAAATCGTACATTGTTTGAGGGGCAGCACAATAAACTTGACTCAATTATCATGCTGTAAATTGATTTAAAAAAAATATCTGATGGATGAATAGAGACTGAATATCTTCATCTCTGACCCTGTCGTATCATCAGCAATTCTCTGGCAGGACTCCCACTTGATTGACAATGCTGCTAATGAACACTGTCTTCGGCCATGTAATGATTTACCTGCCATGAACAAGATTTGGCAATGCTACCTTTGCATACCTGTCAAACAATTAATCCTTTAAAAAACAGATATATTGTCTTGAAGTATGGAAGTGTCTGGAAATTAATAGAAAAGTGGAGGCATAAGATAAATACATGCCCGCTCATTAAGTTAATCAGTATTGTTTTCTTGCTTATCCTGTTCCAAAAGCACTCCCCCTCTATTTATTTTAGCCACCTGTTGTCTCATCCACACAAGAAGCCAGTATCTTCTTTTATCTTACTGACTTCTACCTTATTATTTTTTCGCTTGCCCTCAGACCATCTACCTGCTCTGTTTTGTCTTCTAAGAACCTGAAAGTAACAAAAACTTTGTACAGCATCTGGTATTAATGTGCAGCCCAATGGCCTCCTGACTCTACCTCCAGGTCCTAACCAATCCTCCTCACCATATGAACAGTGAAAATGCTGCAGTGCAATGGACGCCTTCATTGACCACAGTCGTATGCAGCACTCCTTAGTTCATGAACAGGATTCTGGAAGAAGGATGATCTGTGTCACTTTGTCAGCAATAAAATGTGTCTTTTACTTCTTCAGACATCACAAAACAGAAAAGCCACCCAAACCCATATTTGCTGGCTCATTGAACACTACTCACTGTGCATCAATATGTACTCCAGGTATCTTATGCAAAATGTAAGTCATTTGAAGCACAGTCTTGCATTTTTGTAAGTAGCTAATTGCTTGCCTAAAAAATGAGAGTGGGGGTAGGGGGACTGGGTAAAGGGAAAAAGCAATGTTGAGAGGAGGGGCTCATAAAAGAAACAGTTAGACTGCAAAGTTGAATTTAGTTCCTTATGAAATTCTTTGAAGAAGCAAAAGTATTTAAAAAACATATGATAATAATTAGCAGTATTTCTTTGGGGATTTGTTTGTTTGACCTTAGCCTTTTAATCTGTCAAACTATGCTAATAAGCCTGACAGACAGAAAGATAAAATGCGGAGACAGATGAACTAACTGAGAAAACATCAGTACAATACTGAATATACTTGTGGAAAAAGAAAAGGAGTGCAATTAAACATTACCTCAAGGCTTTGATGATGCGCTCACTATCATGGCAAAGTTGCTTCCAAATAGGAAGGTGTATACACAAGGTCACTATGATTGTCTGGCATCTCTGATGGTTTTATTTCAAATAGAGGGACATCTTTCTAAGTTCATTTTCTGCCTTAAATCTCAATCCAATGTATTGAAACACTGGCTTCTGTACATTGTCTTACTGCTGGGGATTACTGGGTACATTTAATCAGTCTGTAACTGTTTACAGCTTGAGAATCCTAGAGCTGTTGAACAAGCAGGTGAGAGGTTACCTTCTGCCATGAAGGGGCTTGGTTTCCAATGAGATTTTTTTTTTCTTTTTCTGTGAGACCTTTAAGGTTATCTGTGTGAAACCGATGAGAATGATGGTCCCCAAAACAAATAACAACTTTTAAGGAGCAGTCTATTCTTCATTCAAGGTGAACTGCAAAATCAGGCATAACTCAACAGGATTAAATGGCAGCATGAGTTTTTTCCTGAATTCTTTTTTCCTTTCCAAAATAACTGGTTCTCTCTTCTCACTATAAGCCAAAAGACTTTTGGTGACATTAGAATAGGGTCATATCATAACAACAGGTATTTAAAGAAGTGTTTCCTGCCCTCACATGTAAAGCTTCTCAAATCCTTCTGTTCAAGAGAACTAAGAAAACTCCTCGATGATGAAGTTCTGTTTTCCATTGGTACTACCTATTCCCAGACCTCCAGAGAACCCTTTTGCAAAATCAGAAACATGATGTTGTGATGATCCTGAGTAAAAGACTAGTCATTCCCACTTCCAGTCTTAATAAACAAGCTATAAATAAGAGGTTAAAAAATTTCCATGGGCTAATGATGTCTCTATATCCAGGTGTACTGGGACCCATTTCCTGATGGTAGGGAAGAGAATTATGGAAACAGAAGAAAAGAACTGAGGCATGCTTTCCTTTTCACATATCCTCCTGCCATGAGCTTTAAACCAAGAAATTAAACCTAAATCAGGATGTAGAATTCTCTTTGCTGTGTGACTAAGTTGGGCAACTCACTTCCATGAAGTGAGACTGTGAAGGAGTTCTTCAAAATAAAATGTTTGCACATTGTATATCAGTGTATCTTATTTCCTGACAGGACATCTGATACTCAGCTTTTCCATACAGCCAAATGAAGCATGACATTTAAAAAAACCTTTTTCCAATGAATGAGCTACCCCACTTAAGCCCCTAAAAATATACAGAAAATGAAACATAGACGTGTCTTAGCAGCCAGAAGTGTGTCTGAAATTACTGCCTTTGCAAAGCTCTTACATTTAGTCAACTTTATAATCACTTAAAGAGCTCATCCAAGCTTGGACTTTTTAAAATGTAGCTAAGGGCTTTCTTCCTCTCTCTGAGCCAGATGCACAATTATAAGCCAAAAATTAAACTAAATTTAAAAAAAAAAAAAAAAAAAAAAGTGAACATGATCTAGCTGAAGGACATACCCAGGGCCTACTGTTAAGGAACTGAGTGACCTGCTATATTCAGTGTCTTGCAATGGTCCTCATACCAGCACCCTGGAATTAAGGATGTTGATCTGCACAATGCATGGAACATATTCACGTTACAGCTTTTTACAGCTTTTCTTAAGACCCGTAGCTTTACTTATTCGACTTTCACCTGCAGAACATGATGCCTGCTTCTGGAAGCAAACGTTCTGCTCAGGTATCACTGAAGCAGGAAGGAGAGCTGGCTGCCCAGCCGAGCCAGTCCCTTTGGAGCTGTGTGATGGGCCGTGGCAGATGTGCCCTTCCCTAGGTTTATTCCCAAT
>VZRW01006180.1:24981-90922 GCA_013398125.1 Aegotheles bennettii | reverse complement strand
AGAGGTGGGCCGGGGCTTTCAGAGGGGCTGACAGATCTGAAGTTTTGGAGGCTGAATGAAAGAAACACTCAGCTAACAAAACAGTGCGCCACAGAAGAAGTTTCATCTGGTCTGGCCAAATCCCTCCTTTCTTTCCATCTTTTCTCTCCTAATAACAGCTGCCCTCTCATTCCCTGTTACTCCGCTGTGAAGAACAAAACCTCCCTCTGACTATCTGTTTTTCTTTTCTTCCCCAGAGTAGGTCTCATTACTGGTGATTAGCAGATGATTAAAACCAATTCAGCTTCCCCCAGTAGATATTTTCTCCCTGTTTGTGACTAACGCGTCAGTCTTCAATGAACGTGCTCCTAAGCTTATTAACGGGCTCAGAGGATTAGCTGCCACCGAGCGCCGCCGCTCCGATATTGTGATGCAGCGAGTGACATGGAACCATTTGCTGAGCGCAGGCAGGGCCGCTGGGACCAAATATCTAAATCACAATTTTAGTTTCCGTCTACAGCGAGGCTGTGGGGGTAAATCCTAACAATAATTACAAAAAAATAAAAAAAATAAAAACAAAATCAAACGTTTGGCGAAGTCTGAAAAAAGCCTTAAACTTAAGGCCAGGGAAACTGCCGTTCAAATAGACACCCCCTTCCCCAACCTGCCCTCCCAAACCCCACCTAAAATATAGGAGCTGCCCTCATAGGGAGAGTCGCTGTTTTGAAGTCCAAAAAGGGGCTGTTACGGTCAGCTACCACTGCAAAACACACAGGCTGCTCTCGAGGGTTACAGGCAGAGGTGTGGGAGTGTATCAAATCTCGCTATCAGCTGCCTGTATACTATTACTATGTAAAACCTCAGCCTGTAGCACTCTCAAATCGGAGATTAGAGCAGGATGCAAAATTAGAAGCTTCACTTTATCCCACCCATCCCTTTAAAAATGATCAAGCTTAAATAAAATTTAATAGCTAATAATAAAGGAAAAGAGGTCAAAATTATCTGCAGGTTTGAATTATGCAGTGAATTATCCTGGAGAAAAGGAAACACTGTGAAACTAGCTAAAATAAGTCATGAAAAATATGGTAAAATTATATGTTTCCTCTCTCATTATTCTATGTTTTCTGTTTGTTCCAGTTTTTTAAGGATTGCGGTATTGAATTGTGGCCACATTTATAAAACTGACTCCTTGCATTACACTTCTATTCACTAGACAAACATCATTGTAAGTAGGCCAGATAAATAAACTGATTTGCATTCACACGCCTTTTAAAGTCACTTGGAGCTCCTAAGTGACTAGAAAATCTGACCATTGGAGTTGCAGGGGAACCCAATTTTTCATTCCAGGGAAATTTCCTGATGTACAACATACCTTCCATTCTGGAACAGAACACAGGAAACCAAACTTTTTTCTAGAAATTTCCTATAAAGTGAAATTTTAAAATAAATTTTATTTCATTTTTGGTCAACTCAAATATTTTATTTGTTCTGATTTGTAAAATTTACTTTGCTTAGATTTTTTCTTGGCATATTTTTTCAACAGTCAGTGTTCATTTATTGCATATTACACAAATAGAAATTAAAAGTTTTTAAATTAAAGCTAAACCTCTTTGTATAGTGGGTTTTTTTAACCTAATTTCTCAATTCACTAAATTCCTGACATTAAGCACTATTTAGAAAGACTCTTTCAAAATTCTGGAAAATATTTCACATCACAAAATCTATGCTTTTTGTACTGAGGATTACTCAGGGGAAGATTTAAGAGTGGCTTTAGTGGAACCAAACTGATAACTAGCCACAGAGTTAGAACCTTAACTTTAGGCATCCAGCTTTGAAAACAAAGCAAAAAAACCCCCACTTTGTAAGGATTTTTTTCTCACTCTGTTCTTAAATGCTTTAAAATAAAAGAAAAAGCTCTTCCAAATAATTCCCTTTTCACATCTTCAAATTTCTTCCATTGTATTTTCCATTGTCCTCTTTCTAGTGCAGCTTAACTCTGAGTGTGCTGAAGCTTGAAATGTAGCTTCCGATTTATAATAGCAACAGGGCATGCAGCAAATGTCAACAAATCCCCTGTCACCCAGGCAAGAAGAAAATGTGAGAGGTAAGGCAGAGTAGCCCTTCCTTGCTGCATAACACAAAAAACCCTCGCTGAGAAATAAAGAACTAAGATCTTGCTCATGAAGAAACATAGGAGTCCATTAATATCAACCCAAAATTGTGATAGCAGGGTGACACGCATTGAAAATAGCCTGTTATACATACAATGCAGGTATAGACCTATGCGATTGATATGTATGTAATTTTAAAATGAAACTGCTCCACCATCTACCTCCCCCTTTGTAAAATTAATGGAATTCCAACACACCAGATTGACCATATTCTGAAATAAAAGCACCCCATAAAACCCACATCACTGACCTCAAGTGACCTCAATAAATAAGTAACTGCTGAAGGATCAGCTCCCTTGTTGTGAAACAATAGACCCAAACTTCAGTGGAGTGCATGCAAGAAAATGTCACAGGAGGGTAGCACAGGATTTCGGAGCAGAAAGAAAGTTTGGGGAATAACAAGTACACACTGCCAAGTTACTGAGGAAACCATTTAGCAGTGGAAGTTCTGCATTTGTCTTAACTTTTAGAGTGGCAGGTAGCCCCCTTCTTGACATTCTGTTAATAGAGATGGGGAAATATGATATTCTTTGCCACTCACTCTTTCTGCCCCTGTCTGTAAGCTGTCCCTTTATATTTTTATTCACTGGTCAGCAAATGATTCATGCAAAACATAACAGACCACTGGTTCTTTGTGAATGTTCTGTCGTTGTTTTTTACTCTTTCTACTGAGATCAGTCTCAGTCACCTGAGTCACATTACAGTACCTGTAAAACAAGAGGGACAGCTACCTTTTACTGTGTCAAAAGGTCTATGAAATTAGGAGCTCATAGCTTGGCTCATAACAGAAATTTAAGAATATTTTACATTTTTTCCTTTGGACTACTCCCTGCCTGCAAAATCCTTACTGGGAAAATGTAGATATTGTGAGCATTCTTAAAATGGATTTTCTTCTTTTATTGTCAGGATCAGAAAGTGATTTAGACAAATGGAGTGTGGTAGTGAGCTTTTGTGTGTCGTTTGAGGACTTGTCCATCTGTAAGATGAGGCCAGTGCATATGAAAAGCAGGGTTTGCCTGTCCACCATATATGCAGATTTGAACTCAATACCACAATTGCAAAAGAGGGAGTTAGTTCATCTTCAGAAGCTACCACCACTGAGCTGGATATTACCTCCTTAATCTGAGCTCTGGTAACAATCATGTGTTAGTTAAAACCACCCTGAAAGAAGTAAGGTGATAAAGGGAAACATACTCCATCTGTGGTGAGAACTGTACTGGTTTGGAGAAGGTGAGGCTGATAAGAAATTAAGCTTTGAATGTTAATCCTAAAGCATTTGTGTCATAGTTTAAGATACCTGACAAATTTAGAAGTGACCAGTGAAAAACAAAGTTAGGAAGAGGCAGAGGGAGCAGGATGTATACAGAGGACTAGTTTTAGCATTCAGCAGGTAGCACTATTACCAGCACACCAGGCAATCCAGCAGTAGTGTCATGCAGACATCAGCACTGGAGCCGCTTCTCTTCCTCAAGTCTCTAGTTTTAAAAACCGGATTATGCAGGAGTAGTATTTTCAGCATCTTTTTGCATGGAAAGATGGAATGTGTCTGGGTAGGAGAGACTCCATTTTCTGATTCACTTGTGTGTTTACTTTGCCTTGGATTCACTTCTATTTTTTTCAGCATGAGGATGTAAAGTTGTTGCTGACTTTGTATTCTGCTGTACCACAACACTTGGTAGAGGGAAGGGAAAGCAAATGTGCAGAGTTGCCAGGAGACAGATTTATTCTGAACTTAAGCAGCCTGGCACTTCCACCACTATACTCCTTCGCCTTTCCTTCGCTCCCTCACACTCCAGGCACAGGCAGATAGACCAGAAATAGCAGGAAATGACCCGCTCCTGTTTTATACGAAAGCATTCAGTTTTGTTTAATTTTGAGCCTTTCACAGCCCCACAAATCAACTTGAATATTTTCAAAGGACAGCTGTGAAATAGGTGCAACATGGAAAATTCAAGTAGTAATTTTGCCTAGAAACATTTGATCCTTCTTTTCCTGCTTCACTGCTTCCAAATGCCTATTTCTTCTTTGTGTAGCATTTATAGAGAGGGGAAATAAATTTGTTAATTTGTTTTTCATGTAAAATAATATCTGTTTGCAAACATTCTTAATGTGGAGTAGGAATGGGGCAGAACTGATATTCTCCATCCAAACCTCTGCCACATTAAGAGGACTAACATTAAAACACATGCCACCACAAGAAAAGTGTCTTTCAGAAATGGAGTTTTAAATCTGACCATAAAAGAAAGATCTTGAAGAAACTATGGAAAACAATAAATTATGTTAGAGTATGGAAATACTAGAATTAAAGAAATAAAAGCCCTGTAATTAGTCAAAAAGCAACAATAAAATCCTTATATAGCTAGAGAAACACAGAAGTGGAGACTCTTACAGTACAGGAGGAAAGTTTATAGCACTCTTCTGCCTTGAAGGTAGATAGGATTTGTGGAAATCAGAGAATAGTGGTCACATACTGGAGAGAAGAATTATTTTAGCTGCAGTTTCTGAAGAACTAGAGAAATTAGGACTCCTTTACTGTAAAGGAAATGGATTCATGAAAGGTACGTTTTTTCAACTGAGCCTACTTATGAATGTCATATAAGGCTATCTGGATAGGGAAGATCACAACAAATGCCACACTGTAATTCTTTAATATGATTCCTTCTACCCACTCCCTGCCTAAGAGAGATCGCATTCCTCAGGCTATTCCCATCACCATGACTGCTTAAAAACATAAATATGTCAATTTAGATACTCAATTTATATTTTAAATCTCATGTCTTCTAAAAACTTCGTTAAGGGCCTACTTGATTAAGAGATCTTACTGTTTTTATCTCAGTGATGAGTCACAGTCCTCTACTATTATTGTTTACTGTTTCTAGAAGTTTTTTTCCTAGATTACTTGTCATTTTTCCCTATAACCATGAAAAATTCAGCCTTACAGCTATGCCATGTGTCTGGGTCTGTCCATTCCATTGACTAGGAGAATGTGCTAAGATCGATGCTTAGATCTTTACCTAGTTTAGATGCTTGCATGATACGAGCTCCTCCTGTTCTTGTGTGGGGTCTTCCATGAGCTGTATGTTGGATATCTGCTCTGACATGGTCCTTCGTGTTCTGTAAGGGAATAACCTGCTTCACCATGGTCTTCTCCACAGGCTGCAGGGGAATCTTTGCTCCAGCACCTGGAGCACCTCCTCCCCCTCCTTCTTCAGTCACCCTTGGTGTCTACAGGGTTGTTACTCTCACATTTTCTTTCACTTCTCTCCCTCCCAGCTGTTGTACAGCATTTTTTACCCTTTCTTAAATATGTTATCACAGGGGATCCACCAGCATCATTGATGGGTTCAGCTTTGGGCAGCAGGGTGTCCATTATGGAGCCATCTGGAAACAGTTGTCCCTAACATGAGGGCAGCCCATGGTCTCTTCTTACAGAGGCCACTCCTGCAGACCTCCCACTACCCAAACTTTGTCATGTAAACCAAATACAACTTGGCAGCAATATGATGGTTTATATCATTGGCAAATTTATACCAATGGAATAATTCTTCAGTTTAAAATGAATTTGTGGTGTATGTGACTGTAACTGACCGTTACAGTGCAGATGCTGCTTCGGGACAATGTCTGCCATATGGCCTTAAAAGAACAGAAAGAGCTTAGTTTTTTTATGGAGCTCTACCTAAAATGTGTCAGGAAGAACTGAGAATATGAGTCTGTAATCTGAGTAAAAGGCAGTGCCTATGAATGTAAGACAGAATCTCTTCAGAAATCTGATGATGCTCCAAAGAGACATTGATCTACATATCTTAGGAGCTATTCACACACTCAGAGAGCGTAGAAGAGGTTTCCTGCACAAAAGAGACAGGTGCCTAGGATGAGATGATGGAGTTCTGTTGTCTTTGGTCTTATTAAAATAGCTGTTGCAAAATAGTGAAGTGGATTCTTAAATATCTGCTCTCTGTACTTAATTTAGCTGTGGTTGCATGTGGTGCTGTTATCCTCAAACACAATGTTCCCTTTCTTTTCTCCCAGTTGTTAACAACTACTTCAAAACTGTGGCCAAGTGGAAGGATTTAAATAAATACATCAATAAATACATAAATAAATAAACCTCCAACTTCAAGCAACACTTTCCAGCCCTTCAATATGATATTGAAAAAAAATAAAGAGTACTTATAAGAGGGCTGTAAATATAACAGTCAAAGTTGTAGATGTCATGAGTTCTTAACAAAAAGAAACTTGCTATCTCCCTAAACATCCTGACTGGTAAAATTTCCTGATGTTGGTTCAGAATGCAGAAATGATAGAATTCTTACCTGCTCCTAATCAAGGGAATTTTTTAGTCCCAAAAATTCAGGGCAAATTCTGAGAATTTTAGTTTGCTAGTATTTTTAACTTGTCCCTCTACCTGCTGGTCTACCACACAGGAGTTTTCCTCACCACAGATGGTATAGCTGGAATGATAGCAAGCTTGCTTACTTGCTTTCCTTTCCATCTTGATATCTGAAACTGTGGAAATCTTCTAAAGTAATAGTGGCTTGGAAGATTTTTAAAATATCCACTATTGCTCCTATATGTTGGCTTCGTTGTTCCTTTCCATTCTTTGTCTTCTTCTTTTCTACACAGTACAGTTCTTTGTAAATCTGAAAGGTAAAATTGTCTCATCATTTCTTTTCTTGGAATAACTCCTTCATGAAAGTTCCACATGGTAGGGATCTGATGGTAAAAATGGAAAACTCACAGAAAGAATAGTCTTTAGAGATAAAAACTTACTTCGTCATATACAGCACCATATGTGGGGAATAAATAGAAGGCAAACGCTCTATGATTTCTTGTTTTCTTTTCTTCTTCAGGAACAACTACAACAGTGTTTTGACAAATTAAAGAGAAATCTGTTGTATAAAAGACAGTCCAACAGAGACTCCTGAATTTGGTAGGGTACTTTGATAATGATGAGAAGAGCAGGAACTTGAGGAGAAGGAAGCAAGGAAGGGAGGGAAGAATGAAGAAAAGTGGAAGCAGAACAGTGTGTTTGATGTAAAGCTAATCAGAGAAGAAAATGGGACTAAGAGGGTCAAAGATAGGTGACTGAGTTACTTTCATAGCACTGAGAGAGGAGACAGCAGGACATGGTGGAGCTCTGAGAGACTATTCTAGACCAGAAAGGTCATCTCTCAGCTGCCAATAATTTGTTCTCAGATACTTTGAGCTGTACAATACACTGTCCCATTCCTTGGGGAGACACTGAAGGACCCCAGATTATCAGCAGCCACCTGATCTCCAGTGCTGGAAAGATGAGAAATTCATTAACAATTTTATAAGCTGGATGAGCAAAAATGTTTTCCAAGTAGTGCTTGCATGATTTTCAGTGGCATTAATGCATTTCATGGACCTGCTTTCTTTTCAAACCATTCTGAACTCCACCAAAGGTGAAAATAAGGGAATCAGTCCAGTTCAAAGTAGTTTTTCTCCATCTCTGTACCAGGCAGAAACATCCAGAATAATTTTAGCTGTATGGTCACATGGATGCTGTCATCCATACAATTTGGTTATTTGGTTTGCCCATATTGAAAGAAGACACATTTTAAAAACATCTTCGTGTTGTACACTAATACATCCAATATATGTGTCCATGAGTATTCTACCTTGACTGCACAATAAATGATAATGGAATAGCATCCTATCCTGGTAATACATTCACAGGCATGGGACAAAGATATATGTCTGATCAGTTGTACTTGCACAGTTTAGGAAACCTGTTTGTTCAAACTTCATTGTTACTTCACCAGTACTTTGAATTTTGACAGCCCTGGGGGATATAAAAGAATTAATTTCCTCACAAGTCTCAGTGACCACTTCACCAATAGTAGATTTTCCCACCTCTGCTTGGTAGGCAACTGACTTCTCTCTGCCCATATAGCAACACTTTTTTGAATAACAGCAACAAACAGAATATGGAATTTCTCAGATGGATAAATTGCAGCTCCATATCTGGGACAGAGTCCTCTAATGTCTTAATGGATGTGCTTTTGTTTCATGAGATGATTCTGTACTTAGTGCTATATTGCCAGTGCAATTGGCTCCTTCTAAAGTGAACTTGCATTTTTGGCTCAAGAAGGTAATATGTAATGGGATCATTTGTCAGCTTATACTCAGTCTACAGCTCCTTTGTTCTTGTCCAGTAGCTCATGCTGTAGTGCTGGTACTGCTGGAAAGATATTGGGGTTTTTTTGTCTTCTGTGACCTCAGAACTGGTTCTGGTGGTCCTACTGGCATCTAAGGCAGCTGTGAAGCAGCATAGCAGAGAAACAACCATATTCTTAAAAGCAGCTATATTTCTGTGCTTCAGTAATAGCCACAGTAGCTCGATATCTTAGGCAAATAGTCGCTTACCATTGCTGTGTGGGGTAAATACCAGGCAAAGAATTCCATCATTCAAGTATATTTCATTTCATGTCCCAGGAGTGAATGGACAAGTTGTCCCAAACCACTCTACCAGTTGGATGATAAAGCAGTGTACTGTCTTTTGTGATGCTATGAATTCCTGCCTAGTTGTGGCAGATACGATCAGTTATCTGTTTTGCTTGACATTGATACAGAATAGTACTAACAGATATGTAGGGTGTGACATCAAGCTGCTAATATCAATGAGGTTGCAGGGTAGGCCCTGAAGATCAATGCTTTGAGTTTTATGCGATGGAGAAAGAGAAAACAGAGATGCAGAGCTGAGTATTTGCAGTGTAAGAGTTTCATCGGTCTGCAGGCTTGTTGATGGAATTTGTTCTCATGCACTGACATCACAGATGGGTAATGCCAGAGAAATGGTAGGCACAATGTGATGTGTAGTATAGCAAACAGGGGAGTGAACAGAGTCCTACCAATAGCTTACTTTCAGGCAGAGCAGAGGGCAAAACCATCTGAAGAGACTGGATGCTTATGCAAATGACATACAGGGAGAAGCAGAGGACCAGTTAGTCTCCATTGCCTTAATTTGCCCCAGCTGCATGTTTTCATTGTCACTTTCTTGAAGAAAACAGCCCATGCTAGCATGTACACTGGGGGCTACCTTGCACTTAAGCTGTCTGCCTTGCTATGTGGCTCTCAGAGGCACAAGTGACTGTAAGTGTGGATCATGGAGAGAAGAGTAATAAAATGGATGACAGCGGATTATGTTTTCAAGGAAGACAAGATCAGTCTTATCTCAATAGCCATTCGTTTCACATCTTTACTACTTTTGTCACAGCAATACTATCAGAACAGACAAATGTTAATTTCCCTAATATTCTTTCCCAGGCTCAAAAATGAACATAATGAGGGACAAAGACTTAAATAAGTTAGAGTAATTTCCTGAATGCCAGCGACCAGAACAGGAAGGAGTAGATAAATGCTGGTTCACAATGATTCTCAGATACGACCACTGGCCTTAAACACACCAACCATTAAACACTAAATCTGATCCTACCTGAGTCAGCTCAATCCAGGACTATATGTCTGTGTTTGTGCAAGATATACTCAACCCAAAAAGACAGGCAGAGTTTCTAGCCTGGGCACAGTTGAGTCTGAGTGTGATTTCTGAGTTTGGCCATATAGTGATATTCCATAGTGGCTGGATTTACCAAATCTTTGCACCGTACTACTTTTCCTCACATATAAATACCATCAGACTTTGAAACACTTTGAGCTAGGAAATATTAACAAAACAAAACCAAAACCAAAACAAAACCAGATAGTATATAAGATTTAACCTGGAAGAAACAGTGCCACTATTACAGTTGAAATCCGTGTATTTTATGTCCAGATTGTGAAGTGGAGCAGGAAGCCTTAATTTTCACTCAGTGAGGCTTGATTTCCTGTGGTTGCATGGACACTTTTGCTTCATCATAAGCAGTTTCATATGTGCTTGTGCTGCATGCGGCAGTAATGCTGGTAGGTACAAATCCTTATATTATTGGCATTCTTCTGAAAACCGAAGTACATTCCTCAGAATACCTTGATACTATTCATCTGATAAACAGTCTGGTTAGTACTTCATGTGTCTAAATGATGCAGTGTCATTTAACTAAAGCAAATGACTCCCTGGTAGCCAAGACATTGGCTTCAATGCAATACCTTTCCATAATGAGAAATACTCGAATCTCAGAAACCTGATAGGGGAAAACCACATGAGAAATCTTGTATTTTTGGGAAAAAAAGCCTTTGATAATTGTTTATCTGTTTAGTTAGTACCTTGACAACATGACAAGGCCTTTTGGCAATATTGCTGCATTTAAACCAAATGATAGCCAACTATATCTCCAAAAGGAGGCACAATATTTATATAGGTATGCAAATATGCATGTTGAGTATATTCGAGGCAATAAAAAAATCCAACAAACCTTCTATTGTTAATTCCAGTCCTTGATTTTTGTTAAAATATTAAGCATACAGAAAAATTATTTTCCTGTTCTGGAGGAGTGTGAGAATGCATCTTCAGAAATATATTTTTTTCTGGTAAGAACTCAAATGGTGTAGCATCGGGGCCGTCTGACAGTCTCATGTATATGGCAGAAACACAGAGCTACAGAATTAGATAAGTTAGGCTGCACACCAAACCTATCCTGCTGCAGTCCAAATGAGGTTATTGACTCAGAGAAGGAGCCATTGATAAAGCCATTATTACTGGCAGCCAGATGTGCGATAGCTCATTTTTGGAAATGGACAGATGCCCTAGCATTAATGGCATGAAGATATCAAACATAGAAATTCTTTGAATAGAACTAAAATGCCAGGCAGCCTCATACCAGAATCTAGTAGATTTAGTGGGTAACATTTCCTTGGAACTGGAACAGAATAAACACATGGATAAGAGTCCAAATAAGCATAAATGAATCTTTTAAAGATGGCAAATATGCTATGTATGAATCTGGTTGTCCAGAAAGTTAATGTATTATAATAATGATTTATTTATTTTTTTAAGCTACCAGGACATAATGTACTCTAAAGTTAGGTGCATAATTTCAGGTACATTCAGTTTATTTCCATTCATTGCACATCCTTATTAGAAAACTCTGCTGTTTGAATGTTACACTGCTGTGCCAAATGTGCAATTCTATAAATCAGCCAGGGAGAGAGGGTGCCAGCCCTTCCTGATGATAAATACAGTGGCAGGAATCTACTTTGTTTTGTAATATGTAAGGCTGATTAATCCAAAGCTGTTTGCAAACTTCATTTCATACAGGATACCCCCATCCTTACAATCAGATTAACAAATCAAAGGTGCATTCAGACTTTGAGACAGGTTGCCACTTAAGTATTTCAGATACTCAGGCATTCGGTTAAACTAAGCTTGGATTAACAAGGTCTGACTATTTAAAGGGAGTTATGTTTAGGGGTTCTCTGTCTCTGCTGATTTTGAATGCTGCACTCCTGGGGTAGTGCTGTCCAGTCTTAAGAGCTCAGTGAGCTTACAGAGCTTTACAGCCTCCCTGCAAGCTTCATGAGCTTAATTGAAGATAAGTATATACAAACTCACCTTCATAAAAAGACCTCTATTTATGTGAAGGGGGAAAAAACCCCAAACAAATCTCTTTATGCAGTGACTAAGCTGCATCTTTCCTGTCATCATTTATCCTTATTTTTATATAGTAGAATTTATTAGACTAAACCCCTTAATCGAGTGGAATAGATGAAAGTGGAGTCATTCAACACTGTCACCTTTTGTTGTCACTTGAGACTCTCTAGAAGGTGACAGAGACTGATCAAATTATTTGTTAGGAGCGAATCATGCCAAGAGATTTAGCCCCAGCAGAAAGTGGATCTGTGAGAATCTGGGCCAAAATCCCTCTCTGCTTTTCTTTCCAAATTTGTAAATAAATGAAAACAGAACTTTTCTAGCTAACATGCTCAACATTGTTCCCTTACCAATTGGAATTGGCTGTCCCTGCCACTTTAGAGAGACTCATCTTGCAATGAAGAAGTGAAGAAATGAGCAGCATCTCACATGGAGAACCTGAGGGCACTCACCATTGAGAAGAGGAGGCCATTGGAGGCTGTATGCTTTAAGGACTGATGGTGATGGTATGTGTAAGGGCTCTTGAGCAACGAGTTAATGACACTGCTGCACTGAGGGGTTACTTGTGGGCTGTGCTGGAGCTGACACTTAGAGATGAGGGTTAAAGATGAGAAATAGATATATGGATATAGAGCAGGAACTGTTGAAGAAGGGTGCTACGATAAGAGTTTTACTGGTGTTGGTTTATGTTCAGAACTCCAAACACAGTCAGACATTCAGCAAGAAACTCCTCACTCATTTACAGCTGTATTGTCATATAGTTAGTGCATATACAATCACTTCTAAGGGAGACACACATTTAGCACTATCATTTGTTCAACTATTTCAGCTCATGATAAAAACTTGGTGACCATAATACAGTAACAAAAGTGCATGTACAGAGCTTCTTTATTCTTTATTCTTTATTCTTTATTCTTTATTCTTTATTCTTTATTCTTTATTCTTTATTCTTTATTTATTATCCATGGCCTTAAAATAAGATTGCCTTTCTTCAGAAATGCTGAAGTGTCCTAATGAAGGAGAGAGTTCAGACAGGAAACCTGTGAGAGAGACTCAGCTGCTGCAAGATGATGGAGCTCCATTTGGAGAGGCAGAGTAACCTCACTTGAAAGGTGTGTGTGGCAGATGATTATTCCTGTATGTCCTCTCTTTTAACTATTGGCCTCTGGACAGGGGACTTCAAAATACCATGCATTGGTCAGAAATGTAGCTGTCCTGTGGCTGTGGAGCTAACTGGAATTCAATGCAACTCAGTGCTATTTGCAAGTAATTGCTTCCTAGTTAGTTGATAATTTACATGTTGTCAGTTCAGGAGAACGTTCATTATATAAAATGAAGAGTTTCCTTAAAGGTATGTTTAAGAATAGTTTCATTTACAACCTATACAACAGAAGAAATAAAAGGGGAGGAAGAAGGAGAAAAAATAAATCTCAGAAATATTAGGAAAAAATAATATTTACAGAAATAAAGATAAGTGGTTTTAGTCTGCTATAATCTGGAGACTGTCTTTTCCTTCTCCTTCCCACCTTAGTTTAAATAAAGAAAATATCATATGATACCATGTAAGAGTGACAGATACTTATTTTTTATTTTCCTTTACTAAAGTGAAATTAATAGTTATGATAGGATAAATTGAAATCTCAGCTGTTATTATTCCCTCTCCCAAATCTTTTTTACAATAAATGCTTTTTTTATGTGTGAATATGCACTGTAATTATGGAATTGAAAAAGGTTTAGGGATACTTGAGCAAGACAAAGTGTGGATGCTAGGAAGGCTGGGTGACCTGTTACTGGTAGTTAATACTGGTGTCCTTCCAAAAATATTTTGTCTTTTTTCTTTATGGACAGATTGAGGAGGACAGCCGGAAGGCCAAGTCCTACTCCTTCTTTTCTAAATTACTCCTGAATTCTTTCCACTTCTTTTTAGGGGAGAAAGAACTCCAGTGGGAACAAAGGGTATGGTCTGCCTTTGCATAGTACATCCTGCAGTGTCATGCTTTCATCCATATCATCCTTTTTACTGTCATCTGAAATGTAGATTTCTGTCTCAAGAAACAGACCTTTTCCTATGTAGTCACCACTGAACCCCACAGAGTTTAAGAAGAAACCAATGGTTTATTTCCTGTGAACGCCACTTTAGGTCCTTATCTACTTTATGAATGCTTTCTGTAACATCAGCAGTAGCACTGTTTCTATGCCTCACCGTTCCTCTGCAAAAGCCCCACATACCAGGCTTATCTACCCTTTCTTAGTGTAATTTCAGTGGATAATTTTTGCAGGTCAACAAATTTGTTCTGTGACAAGGAGAGTTCCATAGTCTGGGCCTCCTCACAAGATTTGTCTAAATTAGAAAACTCTATTCCACTTAGGTTCATGGTTGGAGTGACCTCTCCCTGTTCTTTGCTGTCCTTGCACAATGCATTCTCTGGCTTTCCCTTTCACTTATGTTTATATAAACAAGCTTAGTGAAGTATCCCACAAATATAAACGCTGACAATTTGGTCTACTTAAAATTCTGTGGTTAATAAGGTTCAAAATAGTATGCTGCTCTAGGTGCTTGTTAGCAATACACAAGTGTAATACAGGTCTCCCTGCTTCTCTTGGACTGTAAGTTAACACTTAAATGACGATCAAAACAAAACAGATACATACCAGAGCCAGTTGCTGTTGTTCTGATTAACATTATATTTTACAGTTGTTATACAAACAATTAGTAGGAAAACACTACAACATCAGTTCTGTTGGCAGGAGAAGGCACAGCCATGGCCAATCCAATCCAATTAAACCATGTCTCCAGTATGCAGATGAACAGCAAAAGTGCAAATCAGAATCACTGCAAAATATCACTACCTTGCTTTCCCAAAGACAGTGAGTGTCTGATCCTGAGAGGTGCGGAGGGCACTACGAGTAAGAAAGCTCTGACATAATTTATGTAGTAACACCTGAAATTTCACAGAAATGTCACAGAAGAAATTTTGAAATTTCAAAATTACTTTTCAGCCAGAATAAGAACAAAGAATTGAAATTTATGAGTTTTTCAAGAAATGAATTTTTCAATAACATCCCCTCCACTTCAGTTCCAAACCCAAATTTAAATAATTTTACAGGAGCACTTCATTATTAGCCTTACTATTTTGCTACATAATGTGTCAAGTATTGAAATGAGGTTACATGACCTTAATGAAATGAAACATTTCCATAACTTTGCATGAAAGATTTCAATGAAATCAATGCATTCTACTAGTACATGACTTGATTGAGTCATCATTTTCCAATGGAAATTCTTTTTTTTAAAAAAAAAAAAAACAAACCAAAAAAATTGCTGTAATGTTTGATTATTTTTCAATTGCCCAAATTCATAAAGTCTGTGACATTCATAGAGTTTTCAGTTTGACCTATTTATTTTAAATAAATAAAAAAGCTGTGAGGCAAATTTCTGATGAAGTGTAATCCTGCTAGACAATTGACTGAATCATAAACCATATATTTTCCAAAATCAAAGTAAAAAAATACAGGACTGATCAAGAGCAGGCACATTAGGTATATTCTTCACCTTAGGAAGAATAACTTTAAGTTCATGTATTAGGTGAAAGTTCTCAAAGCTCAGACTGTTATTTTCTCACAGGGCACTGCTTTCTGACAGATTCAACATGCGGACTGCATTTCTGCTGGATTTGATAAAAATACAATTAAAATATTGTACAGGGGGGTACGCCAAATTGGCCTGCATCCTAGAACCCACTCCAAGCAAAACCTTGAGGAATATATTGTACAAGAAAAGGTTTGTCCCCTGGGATTACCTCCCACTTCCTTTAACCTGATATTTTTGCTCATCCTATTATGAGATTCCTCAGAGGGGTGAAACACTAGATTGCCTCATTAAGACTCATCATTTACAAGATGTTGACAAACGCTGGCATTTATCCTGTTGTCATAATAAATGTGAGAAAATGACCACTTGGCAATAAGTGATTCTATGCAATTGCAGGTTGCAAAATGCAAGAATATAAGGGTCTGTGGATAATGTATCAGTGTCATTATGTAGCATCTCTGAACAAATCATGCATGCATTGAAACAAAACTAGGCTAAAATAAATAATAATGGACAGCTTCTTTTTATGGGGCTTTCCACATGTGCAACCCAAACATTAATTACGAAAAATGAGAGAACAGTTTTAAACCAAATAGAATAATGAAACAGTTATTATTAATCTCACTAGATATCTCAGCATGAGTACCCAGCATACGTATTGTCCTTGTTGACAGCCTGAAAACTCTCTGAACTCAGTTTGCCTGCAGCTCTCATTTGCCCTGTGGCCAATGACAGTGTGGCCTTTCTTAATGAGGGTCATGCCCACTCTGTGTTAGTGGCATGTGTGAGGTCACATGAGGAGATCCCACAACAGAAACTGCTGAGACAGGTTTGGGTGTGAGAGAAGCATTCTCCTGAGTCCATGCACAAGTGTTTTGAGTAGTGGAAGTTTTCTTCCTTTGGGAACACCAGTAACGTGGTCACAAGGTAGTCCTGTAAGCAAAAGCATACCTTGCAAACAGAACCATCAGCCATAGAAGCAGATGAAGATAAACACAAAGATATGTCTAAAGATGATTACAGTCCTTTTTCATAAAGCTGTGTTTTCGTGCTTCCTGTTCAGCTAGAGGGTCCTGAACCCTGCAAGGACCTCAGTCTTGTCAGATGTCACAGGTTCTTCTGAGTACGCGTCTCAATTTTGACCATTTTGAGAGTGTTGACATCTCTATCAACCGTAAGGTTTGTTTTCCTGCAGCTAATTCTAAACAAAAGTAACAACTGATTATCCTAGTTACAATGGTGCTGCTGCTAGACACCAAGTGTCTTTCTTGTGAGATAAACCTAGTGATATTGCTAACAGTTAGAATCCAAAGTGACAATAACTCAGTTGCCAAGACTATCGAGTTACAAGTGGTTGGTAGCTTTGTCCTACTTGACAAATACACTGCCTGAAACACTCCTCTTGTGGTGATTGTGGGGCTCTAAAAAATCAGCAAAATTGCTTTGTCACCAGAGTTTACAATCCCTAATTTGTCAGTGTCCAGATTCTAACTGAGGAATTCAAAGGGAGGAATGTAATTCATTGGTTCCTGTTTCTGTCACTAGTCATTATTACTCACCTCATGTTTCTGATTAAATGACTTGATGTGTGTGTGTGTGTGTTACTTGAAGCTTAGAGAACATTTAGGCATTGGCTGTGGAAAGCTGATGCCCTTTGGTCCACATCTTCATTTGAGTACTTATGCACAGATAACTCTTCTCTCCTCTCCAATCCCTCTCAGTCTGCTAAGGCCTTAACATGGACCTACCAAATAAATCTTGCTTGCTACCAAATAAATCCAGAGTAGAGACAAGAAGCTCTGAAAGAATACTTACATTCTTTGGAGCACACTATACTTTTGAAGTAAATACATTTCAACACTAAATATATGTTGCTAACAATGCCAAATTTCTGTTGAGGGAGGGATTTTGATCGTTGAGATCTTTTTCTTATGTTCTCCTCAGCTACAGTTTCTCCTTGTGTCACAGACTCCCTCAGCTCTACTCCTAGATCACTTAGATGTTCACTGAGAACGTTCATTATTACTCCTTTAAAACCTGAGTCATCTTATATATGGTATAATGTTTTCCCAATCACAACACCATAGGGTGTGAGTTTATCATGCTGTCTCCTTGCCTTTGTACTTCTCTATTTTGTTTATGGTATTTTTAATTGAGTTCTGGACTCCCAATCTGCATTCATTAGACACAGAGCAGATAAACACTTGTAAAGACACAATTAAGTCACAGTCAGGTACTGGTATTTTCTTCCCTGCTGACTTTACCTCTGCTGAATGCAGTTCATTAACATTTCCATAGTTTTTGGTTACCCCATATTGGAATTTAAGTCTGTATTTGCTTATTTGCTAGCTTATTGCCTGCTCGAAACCCCACTGCTCATTTGTTTTTATCAGATATACAGTGCTAACTCCATGCACCTGCCTACCAACCAATGGGGTCCGAATGCCCTAACCTCAGCTTTTCCTAATGGACTCAGATATTTGGTTATGATCTAATACACATTTTTTTCCTTGCCCTGAGCAAAACTGAATTCACTCACAAAGTGACATGAAGAAATGCATGCAGCATTTGCCAATTTCTCTACTGTAGAGCACAAGTAGAAAATGTTCAGCACTACTATTCCAGTGAGCATAATTACTGCAATCTCACAATACTGAGACCAGTCAGAAAGCTGCTTCTGGTAGAACATGGTGTCAGATTATGTACAGACAGGCTGTTTCCATGGGTGTGTTTGAGTCTACTTTGTTAAGCTTGCCTTCTTAACCAGTAGTGTTAGGAATTGAGTTTATATTTGTATTTCAGATGCACTAACTTACTGCACCACTGAGAGTATCTTTTTAAAGGTGTGAGGCTGGCCTGTGGAGGGATACTGAAGGTGGGTCCCAAACCTGAAGGACTATAATGCAGCGGTATACATCATGAACTATACAGCTAGATTTCTCTGGAGTTCTACATCCGTATCTCTCCATAGTCCTCCTCAGAGCAGCTCATGGAGAAAGCTTATATATATTTCTACATGGCATAGCATCTCATGATATAGGAATATCTAGAGAAGCTGGCCATTATGAACCATACTGAAATGCTTCACTTTTATATGAGAGTTTCGCAAAGTAAAGGCTGAGGGGACTTTTTTGTTGGGTTTGTTCGTTCGTTTGTTTTCCTCCTTGGGAAAATTAAAAAACATGAACAAGTAATGTTTCACTAATTTTGTAAAACCACAAAAGTGTCAGTCTCTAAGAGTGAGCTTTCTCTGATCAGGATGTTTTTTGCTATGGTTGTGTGGAGCTCCAAACTAGTTTCTATTTACATCAGTAGAAGAGCTCCCACTGCTTTTAGGGGGAGCAGATACTGGCTCTTTTTGACCTACCAATGCACCTGAAACAGATGTTCATAACTATACAGTGGTATGTGCCCAGTTCGTGCCTCATTGCTAATTCACTACAGTCATCTTTCTCTTCTAACATACCCTACATCAAGTAACAGCCACACATCTCTTTGATTTCCTTTTTGAACTCATAGGCTTATTTTGCAAATACATATATATAAAGGACAATGAAGAAAAATAAATTTTACAGAAGCCAATAAGAACACTGCAAATAAAGAAAACCAGTTTGCTGACATAAAAAAAGTTAATCAACCATCTGGAGGTGTGCAAAATCTTTTGTGAATGTGGTATAAAAGTTGAGCATGATCTTCTTCCTTGAGTTTGCCAGTTTGTTAAATAATGCATTTGTCTCTCTTTTTCACCCCAAATTTTTATATTGGTTCATTCACAGTGAAAACCAGTTCTAATGCCCATGTCACAAACTGCTTCTGTATTTCTTTCTGACAGAGCACATTCATGATACAATACCCTTGTATATTGTGCAATATGCAATATGAGCATACTCATATTCGTGGTAGTAGTAATAACAATAACAATAACAATGCAGACTACTACTGTAATAATAAATATGAATTAGAAAAGTGGTTAAATCTAGTTTGGTATAATTATAGGTTGCCCCAGTGAGCTAAATTTCAGTGGGGTTTGGTTCTGTAGTTTAGGGTAGTCTCCATTAAATATAGGGAAAATCCAGTTAATTAATTAGCCCTTAGTGTTAAATGAGTTTTTTAAGCCTGAGAGACAAGGGGAGTGTGGGATTTGTGGGGACTTGGCAGTGAACGTTTAATGATGTTAAACCCAAAGTGACTGTTAATATAGGCTATGGTACCTGAGAGTCAGAAACATAGTCAGAGAGATAAATGCAAATAAAGCACCAAGGTTTAACAGGAAATTAAGAATATTAATTTACTCTGGATATTCAGATTGTCTTTATATCATTTTATTATTTTTTTTTATGGTTACAGTGCCAGCATCCCTCATTTTCTTACTGTACAGAGGACTCCTACAAAGAGTCACAAGAAATGTTATACAAAATATGAGTGAGTGGGAGGAGCCCCCCCCCCCCAGGCTCCTCCCACCCTTGCCCAGGGCGAAGGCCCTTCCTGTCCATCCTGGGCTGTGTCTGACCCCAGCTCCGCTCACCGGTTCTGATCCTGACCCCAGCCGTGGACTCATGTTCTGGACTCATCCTGGGATCTCCCTTGGCTCCTGCTTTCCCAGCCCACAGGGAGCAACTGGTCCTCCTTGCTTCTAGACATAGGTCATCCTTATCCCTAGTGAATATAACCACGTTCCTTACTTTTGGTTTTATTCACCACTTCCCATTTCATATAATCATTGAATGGTTTGAGTTGGAAGGGACCTTAAAGCTCATCCAGTCCCAACCCCCCCTGCCATGTACAGGGACACCTCCCACTAGACCAGGTTGCTCCCAAAGTAGGGGGTTATGAGTAGCTCCCTGACAGCCACTTCTCCCTATACTGAATTCAGCCCTTCATGTTTTTTTATTTCCAGCTTCCACTTGAACCTTATGTTAATTCTATGCAAGATGGGTAGTAGCTTTTTTTTTAGCAGTTTGGTTGAGGGACAGTGATCAGGGACCTCTTGAGATGACAGTCTGTCAGATTGTAAATCAAGGAGGATCTCTCCCTTAGCAGCCACAAAGATTAAACAGACTAATGAATCAATGTTTTAGACCATCCACTCTGGGGAGCCTTCACTTGAGTCCCAGCACTGCTGGTCAGGTCAGAAAATGCTCTTTTCTGTCAAATGGTAGCTTTCCTTATGTGGTAGTGTGCATTCATCCTCCTTTGTGCAAGCTGTAAAAACCTGACAGAGGCAGATGTCAATCCATACTGTTGTGACACTTCCTTGTTCAACTCTAAAACTTTGGGAGAGCATTTCACCATCCAGTAACTGGCAGAAGAGGAGAGACTGTGTTTGTTAATTTTGTAGAAATCAGTTAAAAAAGTTAATCTTTCTATTTTTTGTTATATTAGACAATAATCACGTCCTCTCCCCAAAACACCCAAGCCTTTGTTTTTTATAATGTTTGCTGGTTTTAGGGCATTTTACCTGCATCTTTGTTCACTCTCTTAACATAAATAACACCATACTTGTAATTTTATTCTCAGTCACAACATTTTTTTAAACTAAAGTCTTTATTGGGACTCTGGATTCTTTTCACTTTGGCAACAGTTCTGTGATCCTGAAATGGTCATAAAATACAGCATATGTACTTTGAAGCAGATGTTCTATTTAAGTTCATATATTCTGTCTATCTCTCTGATAACTGAAGCACTGGTATTTAAAAGACCTTCATATCATTAAAAAAACACCCACAAATGTAAAGAATAATATATTTCTGTTGATGTGTATTACACTGAATGCACATACCCGAATAAAATAATACAATGAAAAAAAGTTGTTTTAAGTAAATAATTTGTTATCATTTTTTAGCAGGAAAAATACTTTCCTGGTATTTTTTGAGAATCAAAATATTGTGAGCAAGTCATACTCAAAATAGTAAATGCACTTCATTCAGCACTTCCTCAGTGATAATTTCTGTTCCTGGAGTTAGCAAATGAAGAACCTTGTCATCTTTGATTTGATACTATTTAAAAACACAGACCTGTAACTCAAGAGATCCAGTGATAAGACAGGAAAATAAATGACTGTATTAATAATGTCACTGACCAGATGGTCCCATATAGAAGTTCTGATCTGAGTACTCACTAATTACAGAGAAAGTGACTGGAATCTAAATTTATCTTCTGATTTTATATCTGACCTTTATCTACACATGAGGGGCTTGAATACATTTCATTTTTGAACATAACCCAAAAAAGCACTTAAGCAGATGCTTAACTGTAAACTGATGTTTGACTTCTACTACCATAAGTAGAGATGGTTTCCTGAATGTGAACCATTGAGGAATTTCAAAGCTAGGTCCTAATTTTGCTAGTTAAAGGAAACCAATCATGATTTATATGTTTGAAGTTAAATTTCCTACAAAGATACTAAGTTTTCAGGCATTTTATGTTCATGGAAGCTGGCAAATACTTCAAGATACACTGAAATCCCTTCGTTAACAGCAAAGAATTGTCTACAAGGTAAACCAGTTTACTGTGGTTCTTCTACCATCATACAGAAAACTGTAGTCAGTACTGTCTTCTCTTACCTACTGGTAATAGTGAATTCATTAATTTAGACAGTAGAACTAATTATTTTGTTCCATTTGCACGTATGTGTGAAACCACTTTCAGAGAAAGATACGACATTCCTAAAGGGAACTTGAGAGGCTCAAACAGAGTTTATTCCATAAGAAAAGCTAAATTTTTGCTGAAGTGTCAGCTGAAATATGAAATGAAAATTAGCCAGGGAAACAGGCAAAAAAAATCTTAAAACTGATACATGTCTTTCGTGACAAGCCTAACAGTGCCTGTAGTGGGTGTACCAATCTAGACTCAGGGATTTTTTTACTTTATTTATTGTTAGTTCATGCAAACCGCTAATCAATTGTTTGGTTATTGAGAAAATAACCCTTTAACAAGTGAACAAACTCTTAGGAGAACACCTACAAAAAAGTAAAGGGATTCCTCTCTTCTCTGGGCTCATGTTAAGCCAAAAATGTCCTTCCTCCCTTCCTGATCTTCATATCCTGCATTTTTGCTGTGAGTTACACTCAGACCATCCGAGTTCCTTCAGGGAGGAAATGTGTGGCACAGAAGATTTTGGGTTGTGTGCTTAATGGTTCCCGTCTGCTGCTCTTCACTTCTTACTGGCTTTCCTCTGCTCCAGCACAGGTCACCCATAGCTGCAATCCCTTAAGGGTCTCCTCACTCTGAAGGGTGTCCTCCCTCTGATATGGGTCACCCACTGCCACAGTCCCTTGAGGATGTTCCTGCCCCCATTGTGGGTTGCTCACAGCTGCAGTCCCTCAGAGGTGTCTCTTCCCTGATATGGGTCACCCATGACCTATAAGGTAACCCCTCCATCATGAAGTGCCTCCTTCCAAGGGTGCATCTCCATCCATGTCCCCAGCAGTATCGCCTCAGCAGCTTCTCCCTCTACATGTCTCCAGTTGCATGTCACCAAGGACATCTCCCCATATGTCAGAACTGGGATGTGGGGTACTCCCCTAAAAAGCTGCAGTTTTGACACCCCATGGGCTACTCACATCAGTTTCAGAGCTGACTGGACCTGTGACTGTCACAGGTCAGTTCCTGGCTTCTTCCCACATAGGGCATGCTCCAGCTCCCTGCTACCCAAACTCCATCAGTTATACCCAAGGCAGTGGACTTCTCATCCAGATCCTTATTGTCTGGGAGAAGGTTTTACTTTGTAGAGATAGAAGAGTGCAAGAGAGGAGTGCAAGAGCTCATGACTGTGTTATCTCGTGGGGCCTGCAGAGAAGTGTTCATGCTAAGTATAAAGAAAGCAATTCTGATGTAATAAATTATTTTATACTCAGAGGCACCTTTTAGACAGGGGACTCCATCTGCAACAGAGGTTTATAAGCTTCAATAAAATCCCTTTTTTTTGTAGATCTGTCTTAATAGTGGCATGCAGAGGGTTAAGAACCACAGATTTAAAAGAAAGATATCACACAAAACAAGAGCAGCTGGAAGGTATTAAGTGAAATCCCCAACACGTAACAATTTTCACTCTGGAACAACATATCAAACACTTAAAAAGTTTCCAGAGATTTTTTTTTGTACTTAATTGTGTTACAGTGTTCCCATGCATTCATCTGCCTGTGCAGTAGCCATCAGTGGAGCTTTCAGTGGCTATCCCCAAGCTTGCAGAGCTAGCACACTGCAACTTGGCTTGAGAACGTAAAGGGGAGCAAATAAGAAACTCAAAACCTTCTTTACAGGGCAATGACCATATTTTTTCACTTTGAATGTATAATAACATAACATTCTCATCTTTGTATTGTCTTCACAATGCAAGAACTTTACTGTTCTTGGTTTTATTCCTTATTGTTCTAAACTTCTGTAGGTTTACACTTGTATATGCATGCACACATAAGTCTACTACAAAATTTTATCTGATACTACCCCAGCTAAAACACGTGAAAGCTGCCACTGTGTATACTAATTAACTGAGCACTGACTGACTGACAAAAGTAGTACCCCAGGAAAGAAGAGGCACCCCAGGAAAGGCAGCTATGGCACAGCAAACCATTCAGAATCATCTTGTCACTGATGACTATTGGCTGCTTGACCTCTTCTGGCTGCTCTTGCTCACAACCTTGCTGGCCATTCAGTCCCTTTAATCAGTCCCCACACTAAGTCAAAAATTTTAATGCCTCCCAGTAAATCTGAAAGTCTAGCTGCAGGGTTTCTGTGATCTTGCAGGGGGCTAGTTTGAAGGGTGCTTGCACAAGGGCAAGGAAAAAGATGTCTTTTGGGGTCCCTATCATGATCCTTAATCCTTGACAAGAGCAAAAGGAACTAGACTGGATTATTATCTTCTTTATTAAACCAACAAGAACTTCATAAATCAGCTTTGGAAGGGCCAGTACTGTAGCTCCACTGGTTTTCTTTTCTTATTGATGCAGATGAGAGGAACCCCTCTATCCTTCTGATAACCCACCCCAGATGCAGAGGGTTGGATATGACTGCAACTGCTTCAGATCTTTACCCCATGAAAAGGCTGTTGCATTGTTCCAGTGAAGTTGGGGAAGAATGATCAAACAGCAGCTGGATAAAAAAAAAGAGTAAAACAGAAAATGGAACATTTATATTAGACTTTCAGGCACTGCTAACATCAAAGATGGGTGAGAATTTCATACTTCTGTAGGAATGCAGAGTAGATGAGCAAGCATAAGCTTTCTAACACAATATTATGTGTGCTTAATACTATTTTTGTCACTGATATGCATTTTGTTCATGATGTCAGCATGTAATGTTCAATAGTACATACAGATAGTTCTGAGCTGACTGAAATTTTACCTACTCATGGGCAGGTTTCACGAAGTGATGGGAGTGCATTTAACAGCCCTAACAGCAGGTATGGCTGCTTCAACACACTGTTGAAACAGTTGCTGCCTAGCTGGACAGCTGATCTTCACTCCAGTTCTAGTGTGTGGAAAAGACTTTTCCTCTTTCCAACTCCTTATTAACAGGCAGATCAGCTGGGATAATATTCCTCTCAAGTGTAACCTGCATTAAAGCAACAAAGCAGCCCCACTGGTGTAAAATGATCACAGAGCCAAATACTGGAAACTTGTTGGTCATTGGAAAGTAGAGAATGAGATTTTGGTCCTACTAAATTTTATGAGAATGCTATAATTTTACTGGAGCCAGGATTTCATCCTATACTCTAAAATGAAATCCCAATCGAATTATTCTAGAAAAGTTAACTGGTGATTACATTACTGTTTTCATTAATGTCTCTATTAATCTTTCTTTCATAAGATAGGAATCAAATAATTATTACACATTTGTGCTTTAGTGAAATACACAGGAAAAGGTAAAGACATGAACTGAAAAATAAAGATATTTTCAAGTTTAAAGAACCATGTGATCTGCATATCACTGCATGAACAGAAAAGATAAGGGGCCATATCAAAGATCTGTAATTGGATTAGAAAATTATATAATCATATGGTGTCTTTATTCTTTAGATTAAGCCATTGTCTGTCAGAAAAAAAAAAGAACAGGGAAGAAAAGGGGAATAAAAAGATAAAGAAACTCTGCTCTTATTTTTCTTAAAACAAGATAAAACAAAAAGGAATATTCTGACAGTGCAATATGGGACATCCTGATACCAGCATAAGTCATTTACACCTCTCTCTCAAGCTAAGTTTTGTATTCACTGTTTGTAATAACTTGATTGTACAGTGACAAACTGATTGCTAAACTCCAACCTCATTTGCTGCAGTAGCACCATCCCATCAGCTGGGATTATTGGACTTTACATTATACAACTTTTTTCCAGACCCTGGAGATAAGAATTACTACAGCTGAATTGTCATTGTGTATGTGATTAATAGTAATCACTGGCATCTGGGAGAACATCCTGTAAGCATATCACCTAAAGAGCTGGAGTCTCCAGGTGTATTTATCTTTTGTTACTTCATATACCTTAAACACAGCACTAAGTAACATAAGGGCCATTTGATGGGGGAGAGTCTAGGTGAAGTTTAGATGATGGCCTTCAGTAAACTCCCCTAGAGGATGCCTACACCTAGACTCTCCCCAGCAACAGCACAGGTCTGCAATGCCTCTCTTTCTTGGCAGGGGACTGATCAGAAAGATTCGATGAGAGCTCATGTGAGATCAGAGAGTGGAGGAGAGTGTGTGGTGTGCTTGAGGGTGTTCCTGGCTGTGGTGTCAGACTGCAGAGGTCTGGAGACTGAGAATCTTGAAGCTGGGCGTAAACTGAAAGTTGTATGTGGGAGGGGAGCTACTTACAAATTAGGATGAAAGTAGTTGGGAGCTAAGGTAGTAAAGAAGTCATGGGTTTGTAATCTTGGTTTGGAGAGCTATATGAAGTATGGTTAGAGGATGTGGCAACTTGCCACATGCTTTTGGAAAGTGGCTTCTAGAAGCAAAACATTTGCCCTTTATCTGAGCTCTGTGAGCACATAACACGGGTACCAGATAAAAACAAATATAAGCAGCACTGTTCCTGCCAAAGCACGTTCTTTGGAAAACACATCCTCCTGCAGTGAAAGTAGACCCTCCTGGCAAGGCTGGAGATATGGCAATCTTTCTGCATTAACAAGGAGCTGTTAACCAAATACATAAATAAGTTGAAAACCACAAGAACAAAATCTCACTGTTTCCATATGTTTCTTGACTACATCCCTTTAGTGGTTGTGCTGCTGAAACTTCTGCATATTATATGAAGTCTGCTAACTATGAGTTTGATACGAATGTGACCACATTTATTGTTGGTTTTGACACAACATGTGAAACCACTCAAAAGAGAGCCCTGTAAGGGTATCTGGAAAAGTCATTGCTAATTTCACTCAATAAGTTCCACATTGTCCCTGTGGGAAAAGACAGAAACTCGGCTGTAAGGGAGCATAGTAAAAGAAGGAAAAATATCCCCTACATGCAAACAAAGACAGGAAAACACACTGGCAAGTGTCTGTTCTATTACAGAAGCATAACTGTAATCCTTCCAGCAAAGTGATGTTAACTACCAAAGAGGGGCAGGAGCTCTCCAGAAACTCACAGTCTGTCATGGAGTATGTTCATAATAAGGGAAATAAGCCGACTTGTGCATTTACTCGAGTATGACATCACTGACAGCCAATTAGAAAGTTCCACTTGTGTCATTTCATAATAAAGAAAAGACTATTCAGCACTCACTGCATCAAAGAACGCATGTCACAGAGATTTGCACAGAAATGGGTTGATTAATTTTTAATGAATTATACCAGGAAAAGTTTCCTTGTATAAATTGCTGTGAGAATACCAGTGATAACCCATGCTTGAATAAAGGGTTTCTGCATGCGTGGGTTCTACAACTACAGAGACACTAGAGCAAAATTGAACTAAAAATGGTGCTACTCACCCTAATCTATCCAGTTCATAACAGCAGTAAAAACAGCATGGGGTACACAGTAGTGCAGGTTTTAAAGGCCATTTTGTTCATTGGAAGTGTGTCCCGTAACTAGGAGAATGCTCTTCAGCAGTCTTTGTTTTCAGTTGGAGAGTGGATGTCATTCTTGAAAATAGGCCTTTGTTGAACATTGCCTGGGCTCAGTACAGCTTTAAAATTCTGTAACCCACCTTACATGTTTTCGGACTTTGTGACCAAATGATCTTCCCTTGCATGGGAAGGTATGAATCTATCACCCACTTGATGCACAGGCTACTGTTAAACAGACATCCTTCTGGACCAAAAATGTGCAGCAATATGACATTGTTTGTATTTTAAGATGTGTAAAGAAAAAAGCCATTTCAATAATGATGTTGTTGAAAGTATTTTTACATGACCAGTGGAAAAGCCAGCTAGCTGACCCACTGTGAAGATATGCATGGAGCTCAGGTGCTATCGTTCATGTATTTATATGTAAGTAGTCCTCAGACTTGCAACAGCCCCTTCACATTAGCCATGGTGTCTTGCCTTTGCACAGGTGTAGAGGTTGAACAGAGTGCGAACTGATTGTTGGTTGATAGGGCAGCCCCACTGGTCATTGCACTCCCAGGTGATAATTGTTTTGTACTAATAAGGTTGATTACTTAACAAGGCTAAGGACTTTAAAAGGCAGGGCTGGGGGGACTACGAGGCCTCAGTGCCTGAGTACCGGAGGAGCGAGCAGTACATGCTCTGTGTAGTGGATGTTGAAGACTGTTGGAACTACAATACCAGGTGGGACACCAGGTGCTGGAAGTGCGGCTGGCTCCGCACATCCCACGCTCTGGGGTGGCTTGCGGCCGGATTGGTGTTAGATCACCTGTCCTTACCTGCATCCCCAACACACAGGAGGCCTGACAGTGATACCAGTGCCAAGAACAGTACACACAAATAAGAATTTCTTAAAGTCATCACAAATACACCTCTTTGAAAAATGTGTAAAACCAGGGTTTGGTGGATACATTGTCAGCATACCCAATTCCTTTTGAGAGTTTGAGAACACCCAGAGTTCAGCATGGAACGAAGATCTTATGAATTATAAATTAACTTTTGCTTCAAGCTGATTCATAGTTAAAATAGTAAAGATGGACACAAATTAAACCTTTTTATGTATTCCCATACAAACTTTTGTTGGATAATACTAAATCATGTGTGACCTTTGTTTCTGATAAATCAAAGATATCAGGCAGCCTCCTTAGTCCATGATATACAAAGCCTATCTCATGTTACTCTGTTCTGCTAATAGTGGTTTAGAACTGGGATCTAAACTGATATAATAAAAGGGAAGTGTGAGCAGCAATTCTTGTCTACTTTTGGTATTGAAATGATTTGCATAAAAGCAGGTTCCCTAAGCTCCCTTATATAGGACCCTATATCAAAATAAAATACATTCCAAAATAGCCAGAGTGATATGATTTTAAAATAGCTTTGTGCTTTTAATGTCTAGAGCAAGTGCCTGAAAAGCATTTTCTTTTAGTTCCTTGTCATATATGTTCAGGGTTCATTATGTTACTTCGAGGCAACCAGGTGAATTTCCTCTGAACGTTGTTTTGCTGATCAAGGAAATAGTGCCAAACATAGTGAATTTTTATTTTAATTGATCTGACTGGGATGAGCTGCCACTCTTCTTTGCATATGAACATATCTCCGTATGGAGATTTTGGTTAAATTTTGTGCTCAGAATAATGTAGGATTAAAGTAAGAAATGTACGTTCAAATACAGGAAGAGTTTTCTCACTAAGATATATTTTCCATGTATCTAACACAGCCATAAATCAGAGAGGAGATACCTTGGAGTGGCAACTGTAGAAAACAGAAGAAAAGTCTCATTAAAATCAACGCATAGTAGGCTATAGAGTAAATTAAAAGCCAACAGGATCTCAATGCAACTGGCATTCCTGATTTAACAGTTTCTGCTACCACAAGTGAAAAAAATCTGCAGTGAAAAATTTGCCTTTTTATTTTATTACTATTCTTCACATACAGTTTGTTATAGTTTTAAAATAGGCAGGCAAAGAAAGAAAGATTTATTTGACCTACCTGTAAGCCTTGAAATATGTATTTAGCACAGCTGTTCTTTTGTGTTTAAACTCATCACAAAAATGCAGCTTTAATGTAACCCACCATTGATCTGCAGTAAGTGGAAACAAAATCTCTCCTTAATTAGTATCATCCAATCACTTTTTTACATTTCTACAGAACACACACTGTGAACTGTTTAATGGACTATTATTTAGAAGAGTGGCAAAGAGCTTGCAAAAAAAAAAGGCACATAGTGAAAATAAAAACTAGCAGTGTCAATGAAAAATATGTTGCAAAATAATGGCAAAAAAAAGATGTTTCGTTAAGATGGGCTTCACTGGCATTTTGCTGTATAGATGAACACTGCTCCAATTACTGCCAACAATGGGGAAAGAGATAGAGAGATATAGATTCATTACTTTCAACACCCTTAACTGTCTACCACTGAATTCGCTTATCTGTTTCTTTTTCTACAGGACCTGCATGGAGGGGGAAAGGAATAAACAAAGAACTGAGTAGAGTGAATGTGTCACAAATTACCACAAACACACTGTGACTCAATGCACTTTTCATTTCTCTCCTCATTAACTGTGTCTTGCTCAAAATGAGAGACTGGGTCTAAACATAATCAAGTCCCACAGATAACAATTGACTTGACTGCTAGGGCAGTCATCACCTTCTAGCTACTCGGAAATAAATTTAGAAATAAAATGAGTTAAAATAAAATTCACTCTGCTTTCTTTTCTGTGCTCAGATAATTTGAAGGCCATCAAGGCCTGCAGAAACAATCCATCTCTCTGTGAAAAGGAAAGCAGCCTGTGCCACTACCAATAAGGCATGTCTTTAGTGTTATCAAGAGTAAGTATAATTACACAGTGGAAAGGCCATCAAAGTGTCTTGGGCGCTGGTATTTTTTTCCTGAGGTCTTCATCAATAGTGCTGTCGGAATGAAAAGAACAAGTGGGGGAAAAAGAAAAAAAAATAATATCCTCGAGATTGGTGTGACTGACCTGCAATCTAGTAGAGCACATTATAATTTGAGAGCAGTAGGACGATTCAATAAAAATTTTGCTGTCTTCCACTTTAAATCAGGAAGGATTAATTTCAAGAATCTTTGTGGATGCTCTTGTGGTCTTGGTTTTGTCAGCGCTGAAATTTCTCTTCGAAGAGGATAAAGGACTTCCTGTTGAAGGGTATTTATACTTGCCAAGACTCTTTCCTTACCTCTAATAGCAATACTTATAGGCAGATTTCTGGCTGGTGAAGAGGAGGTAGGGCTATTTGTTTCTGTTGAACAGTCTCCCAGTCCTGAGCTTCTTATTTGGACAAAGCACCAGTGGAGTTAATTGGTTCATTATATTTCTATCAAGAGGAGACAGACCCTGATGTACATGCACAACATGTCTGACACTGTTTTCCAGGGCAGGAATTCAGAGGTACATGCTTGAGTCCTGGCCTGTGGTGCCTTAATCTGATTAGTAAATGTTGCTCTGGCAAGACATACCCCTGACCTCTGGGCAGGACTATGCATGAACAAGTGATGGTAAGTTCTATATATACATGTAGAGCTAATGCAAGGCTTGCTAGCTGATTGTCTGATAATGAAAATGTTTTTAAGAACAGAGAATCACTCCAAACCTAGCTATTAACTTGTTCCTGGCAGTCTTTTTTTTTAATAAAAACAACATGTTAGTAACTGTGGTATAAGTCTTGAGAGTAATCACCCAGTCTTATGATTAGAGCCAATCATCTGATCATCAGTGTCCCCAGTGGTCATGTTGTTCTTGGAACACTTTTTCTGTGTGGCTACTAGATCGGGAAATCACAACATCCAAAATGGTGTGACTGTTTGCTCTAGGGCAAATTAGATCATTAAAAAGTTTTAACCAGTCTGTGGACATTGAAGTCTACCTCAGTGATTTGTTTCTACTGTTCATAACATGAATACATTTTCCAAACCTCACTTTTATTAGATTTATTACAAGAAACAAGATTAATTGGCCTGTACTACTTTGACAAAACTCTGGTTCTTAAATAATAATTATAGATCTTCTAGAGTCCAAAAGAACTGAAGTAGAGCAGACCCAGCAATGTGGCCAAACATAACAAATTGAGAGTAACTAGGGTAAAGAAATATAACTGAGAGAATGCAAATTTGAAATCTCCCTGATATGTTCCTTTAAAAGTTCAAGGAGTTTTTATTGGCCAAATGGCAAAATAATTTCTTTTTCTTAGGTTTTATTTGGATACCAGCATTGCCTGGAATTTGAGGGGAAAGGGTATGAGGTCTTTTTCCAAAAAGTTCTGTGACAGAAGTCCCATTTATGACAGTGAGCTCTTACGATTAAGGGGTCTGACCTGCCTAGATCTAGCTGAGGCTCAGATAACAGGACAGACTGAACTCCAAGTTCTCCTCCTGAGGAACTTGAGATGCATGATACCAGGAAATAGTTGAACATTCACCTTTATTTTGCTGTTCCATTGTGCTGGCTGAAAGGACATGGTAACTGGAACACTATTATGGCATGTCAGCTGTATTCCTTCTAGCATGTCTTTATTGCTCTCACAGAAGCTGTGGAGATACTATGTCAGGGTAGTGTAGAGACACTGAGTTAGCTATAAAGGACATTACTTCAGACAGTAGATGAATAAGATCTGCAGCTGTACAGATCCCAGCAAAGGCTATGTTAGTCTGCCTAATTACTCCTGTGACTAAGGTATATATCCGAGTACAGTTTAAACTTAACAAAAAAGCAGGATTAAATATATATATATATTTTTGTAACATTGACCCTTCCAGAAAGTAGATTTGTGTTTTCTAATCTATTTTTTCTAGTACATTGAAAGGCCATTTATGCCAAAGAATTTTTGTTCTATCAAGTAACTGAGACATAAATCCAGTTAATATCAGATCATATTGGTTCAGTCACAACAGAAAGAAACTCGATAAAAATAAGCTAAGTCTTTTCTATGTGTTACCATGACCTCTTCTCTAACAATAAAATTCAGAACCCAAGTAAGACTACCTTCTTGAATCAGAAGTCTCTGATTCCCTGCTGGATTACTGGGCACTAACAGAGTCTTCCCATTTGGTGCTCTATTTGTGGCTAATTAGCCAACTGCGGTTGCAAAAAACCTACAGCTTCTTGCCACTGCAGCAAATAAGCACTATTCCAAGGCACCTCTAATTTACCTGATGAAGATAAAGCACAGCAGATAACCCTGTTGCTACTTCTAACTGTTCCTTCAGAACGTACCTGAAAAACACCATTCCCCTTTTTATTGCTGGCTACAATGGCTGTAACCTGGCTTAAAAGACGGTAGAGCTGTGTTCAAAAGGTGGATGAGCTCCACTAGCTTTTCCACTTCTAAGGCACTATACCATGGTCACCATGGTCATGAATGAGAAAGTAGACTAAATAGAGAAAACAGTGCAAAACCCAGTAATTATTATTCTCCATGTAACTAATACTACTTCCAGTATTCATGTTTTCAAAGTTTTGCTGAAGTTTGGAATATACCAATACTTTAGTTATGTTTGAGATTGTTTATTTACCCAAAGGCTTGTTCTGGGCAGACAAACAACAGGAGAGATATTTATGATCTATACATATTATGTTACCAAGAAGTCAGAAATCACCGAATATGGCTTCCAAACAAAGTTAAATAAAAATATAGGTATTTCTTCAAACTCAGGATTCATAAATATAAATGGTCTTTATCACGTGCAGTTTTTCCATGGGAGTATTATTTGGCACAGCTTCATGCTGTGCCAAATTTGTGGTTTCTTAGGTTATTGATTTTTAGAAAAATCTGGTTTTGGCACACACATACAAACACACAAATTGAAAAGGGAAATATTTATGTTGTGAAATTAAACTTGTTCATATCTTCAATGGTGATTTATTAAAGAAAATATATGGCAAGCCACAGAACGGTGAAATGTACCCTGGCTTTTGCATTCCCTATATGAAACAACCACAAAACTCATTTCAAAACAAATAGTACTATAAAGACTTAACGAAAATGAAGCATTTGCATGTTTAAAATACCTCATACAACACATCTTCATTCTGAAAGACTAAAGAGAACTAAATGTTTCTTCAAATAGCTTTTCAAGGGCATTATTTTTTATGGCCAGGATGTTTCTGTTTCTGTAGGCACCTAGAATATGCTATTGGATTACTTCATTGAACTGCTGTTAGGTTAAGTACAATACATTCACTGTTGCAGTATTCAGTGGACAATGAAAGCTCAAAAGCAGAAAAACACTAAATAACAGTTAAGCTATAGGTGTTTTGTGGCAGGATAGAAAAAACAAAGCAGTATAAATGAATACACACAAAAATTACTGCTTTCATTTGTAAATTTTGTTATGGATCTGCTTGCATGCAAAAATTATTACTAAAGATCATATGATTCATCCTAGATAGTTTATGTTCATTTTTTGGTCAGATTTCAGTATAGATATAGACATTTGAAGTGTTAATACATTTCTGTTAGTTAAAATAAGCTCTTTTGTAGCCAGTGGAGATTAATGTGTAATTTTCAGGTGCAATTCATCTGACTTTCTTTGAGGACTATGTGAAGCAAAAGCTAAAACGGGCATCTCCTTTGTCTAAGAAGAGCCTAGTGTGAATAGCTCACATGAAGATTTCTATATGTAGATACCTAAACGAAGAAGGATTCTAGTCCTGCTGTCTGCTACAATACATAAAGCAGGCAAAGTGTAAAGATAGATATGGAGGGAATAAGACATTAGACTGCTGAAAAAGTAAAGCATGTGTAACTCAAATGTCCTAGGCATGTTTGGTGTTCTGTAAGGCAAGTGTCTCTCAGCCTCTCTGAACAGCACTGGAAGATCACACTGTAAAATAATTACTAACCTGACTACAACACTCTCAGTTTGCTAGCCAAAATCTGAAGGAGGAGGACAATTATGAGGGGCCAGCTCTGGTTGTTTCCAGAACAGACACCAACAGTAAGAGCAGAAAACACTGAAGAAAAGGATTAGCATCTAGGTTGACAGCAAATAATAGTATACAGTGTTACTAGTAAGGTAGAAGGGAAGATAGATATGAAAGCCTTCTAAAAAATTGCTAATTTATCTGGAATTAAACTGTCTTAATAGTGTGTGACATTTATTTGATTAGTTTGAAAAACAAAAAATGAGAAACTTGCTTTTGTCAAAAAGCGCTGATAGAAAATATCGGAAATAGGAGTTGGAAAAAAGAAACTTGAATGCAAGGTACAGTACAATAGTCTTTCAAGGTCAATGTAATTCCTCTTTCAAAACATGTTTGTTGCACAAAGTGGAACAGGAATATCAGAGCTTTGTATTTCCATCTGTTTGCTTAAAACCAGGTCTGTGCTCCAGCATGAACAGGCAAAGATCTGATGAGCTAGAAGTACTTTGGTTCACGATGCACCCTATAACACTGCCATAGTAAGCTGATTTCCTTATGATAATTGTTAAGGGTTTTATAAGTTTTAATAGTCATCACATAGTCACAAGCTGATTTTATGAAACTTTGTTCATTAGTCTCAGCAAAATACTGCAGCACATAGTTGCCAAGTAAGAATTTCTAATTGAGTTTAGTAATACACTGGAAAGATAGTTATCACACAAAGCAAATACAAAAGCAGCATAAAGAATTTTATTTTGTTTAGAATTGAAATCTGGCAGCAGTTTTATCCTGAGTCTTAAAGAAACGTATAGTAAGCATTTAAATCTGTAGTCTCATGAACTGCTGAGATCAAAATTTAGCAGTGGCATTATTTATGAAATATGAATGACCTTTGTAAATCTGTTTTTAGGCTCAGGTGTCTAGAATTGATTGAGCTTGCTCCAAGCATTTATGGACAGAGCTGAGTAAAGGCAACAGGTGCCTCAGAATAGGACTTATCAGTGCCTAACTTGAAAACTGCTTCTGACAATACTGTCTCAGCTGGTAACTAACCCCTGAGTTTCATGGATAGGATTTACCTTCAACCTCAGAAATCTAGGTTAATTTATCTAAATGCAAATGTCTATGAGTATGTTAATAGCTAAGCCCCTTTTACAGTAGAAGCCCAAGATTCAACTCAGATTGTTCACCATAGGCATCTAATGTTATTTAGGTATCCTATAGTACTTAAGATGTCTGCACAGGTTTGGCAGGTATGACACAGGACTTGTGGTCTACTGATGTAGTAACAATTGGCCAGGGAGGCTATCAGGGCATCTCAGATACATATGTCTAGGCAAATAAATTGAGCTGCTAGTCAGCAGAGCTCAGTTCACTCACTGTAAAGGAAACATCTCATTTGGTAAACCAAAGAACTCTCTGGACTCACCTGAGCAAATTGACCAGGCCTTGAATGAATATACTGGGAATATAGACTCCTATCTCACATGCAGACAGATTTAGACATCTAAATGCAGGTCTCTGAATGTGGAATTGAACTAGACCTTTAAGGTCTAGATCAGATTTCTTAGCTCTAATAGTTCCCAAAAAATTTTATGTATTTTTTTAAGGTTCTTACAATCAGCCTAGTAAATTAGCAGGGCAGAAAAACATAAAACCTATATGTGCCAAAACTTGATTGAGGTGAGCATCCTCTGATGAGCTAACTCTCACAGGCCCCCTCAGAATGCCTCTGGAGTGAAACACAGTATGCAGTGACAGCTGGCTAGATATGGAGGCTACCTTGATATAGATGTTGGACGTGGGAAAGTTTTTGACCTGGGTCAGATTGACAAGCTCCTGAGTCCTATGTCATGAATATACCCAATGCAGGTTCAAACTCTTTAAGTTAGGTATATTTTCACTAGCTCATGAAATCATCAGATTTTAATGACCCACTATTTTGTCAAGGACATCTTAAGGCTTGCTTTCTTTAGATTATATGATTTTGTTACCTGCCAAAAATATTCAGGGTAATGTTATGGTTCCAATGACTAGAGCTAAATGTGATATTAACCATAACACTCATAATTATTACAAGAACTTTATATTCATACGATAATCTAGCAAGCATATCTAGTGAACCCTTTGCAACATTTTTTGTGTTACTGCATCTGCCTTTTCAATAACATAATTCAGAAAATGAAAAACAATGCCAGATTTTCATAAAAAATAGACATATACACATTGATAATCTACAAAGGCCTAATTAATTCACTATCTCTAGGGTATGTCGTAATTTACAGCTCTAAAATTATGAGGAATTACCTTGTCAAAGTCCTTTGAATCTGACTACAGGTGTTCTAGCAGTGTTCCAGTAAGACTTATTCAAAGCCCATTCCCATTTCTGGTGGAATTTTTATCATTTGTGTGGCTATGTTTTGCCAACAAAAAATGAGAAAAGAGAAGATTCTGTTCACATTCATCTGTGGGGATTCAGCAATTAAATCAATTTGATTAACCAAAGACCCATTCTGCTGTGTATTTGCATACTGTAATTACAAATTGGCAAATAGCGGGAAAAGTGGGAGCGTGGGATAGCGTGGTTTTATATCAGTTGTTCCAATACAACGCCTGTAATACTTCTAAATAAGCAGTCACATCTATTCACTGTCTCAGAACTCCAAACAGGTCAGATTAAGGACTGGTTTTTATGGGATTTGGTCTGTCTGAGATTTCACCCTAACATTCAGAAAATGAAGGCATTATTTTATATTTAGCAAATCTTTAAAAGCCAGTAGTACAACTCCTAGTAACTGTTTTGTCCCATCTTTTGTAGTTTACATTTTCTTTTAATCTACCACCAATATAACAGTCAGTTTACTTTAGACTTCCCAAACATTCAGGTTTGATCAAATCAGTTTGGTTTCCAAAGTATCTGGTCAAGCTCAGATTGAAGCTTAGGCTACTGAAAATTGAGAAATGCCTATACTGAAGAAGGCTGTGAGGAGACAAGCTGGCAGACTAAATCGATGAGGACTGAAGGCTGGAAGCTCAGCTACTGGGCTTTGACTGGGTGGCCTCTCATAAGTTTCTAGTCCAAGCTGAAGAAGGAGCATTTAAGGGCACCAAAGGAACATAACTGCTTTCTAGACTTAAGAGTCCTGGGGCATCTCAGGGACCTGCAGAGGTCAGACACAGAGATTGTCGCATTTGGATACAAATGTATTGAGCAAAACTATTTGAATTTCTTCCCAGCTACTTGGTTATTGATCTAGAGTAACTGCTGAGAAAGAAAGAAAATCCGGAACCACTGAAGTGCTACCATACACATCCATGTAAATAATCAATAGTATTAAATCGTACCAGAATATGAGTCTTCATTAACACATAGCTCCTTGTGTTTGAAATATATCCGTCTTTACCATCAAAGGTAGGTTTTCCAGGCCTCAGATAATTTCTTTTTTAAATCCTTGTTAGTCTGACAATAACCGTTTTTGAAATGGAGGTGAAAGGGCTGGACCCCAACCCTTCTCAGAAGGTCATTTCCACTCATGATTCATCTGGAAGTCCTCGCTCCACCTGTGGAGTAGATGCCCTCTTTCTGAAAGACTGGGCTTGTGCCAGACTATGTGAAGTTACTGTGTTATGTCATTCAAATGGACCCTCCACCCAGCATGCTAATGTAAGTGACAGCTTACGTTATCATACACTTATCATCCATCATATCATTTTTGTGTAGTCTGTTTATTTTACAAGCAATAATTCCAGAAATTAATAGAAATCTTGAACATCACTAGGCTCAGAACAGATGTCTCTGAAATCCCAGAACAGAAAATTTCTCTTTAATATTGTTGTCTGATATTTTATCTTGTGTTGTACATTTACTCTTTGCTTTGGTTTCCAAAGAAATCTAATGTACATCTATGAGAGATCTGGTAGCCTACTGTAGAGTTATCTTTTTTATCTCTATTTTTCTTTCATCAACTTATTTTTTTTCCCTATGAGTGTACAAGGGAATGCCTATGGTGGTAAACAGCTATTGCTGTCCTTCTACAGCATAGTAGGCATAAGTTTATTCATAGAACTACACAAAAGTCTTGACAGAAAAGCTGTTATTTTTCTAGACCAGAGTAAAATAACTACAGAAAGTCCTACAGAAAGGTGTCTTTCTGAAGTCTAATCTTTCTGTAGAGTCAATAAAAAGCTTAGCCTTCTGTTTCTGAGGTGTTGCAAAGTGGTTCATTTTAGGAACTGAAAGGAAAAGACATTTGCTGAAAATTCAATGGAAACAATATTCCTCTGATTTAAAGAGGAAAGATTGCTAGATAATGTATCTATACCACTAGGCAGATTTACCTAAAATAAGTGATGATCCCAGGCTTGTAGATGCCACGCTTGCTAACTCATCAGGTTTGTGTTCATGCTCAGTATGTTAGGAAATGCTAAATCTGTCTGCACTGTTGCAGTCAGGTGTTGTGTTTTGGTTGAGACGTGGTTGAAGAGTTTGCCACTTCTCTACCTTGCATCATCCCACACAAACATTTCCTTCCCTGGTATTTAGCTCCATTCAGACTAGTTCTCCATCCCTTCTTTTTAGGCATGAAGCTCAGACTATTGACAGGAGCCTACACTATACTACACTACCTCACACTTCCACAGCAGAAGCAATTGATTGTGGATACGAAACAATTCAGGGCTTTAGCAATCACATCATCACAGAATGGTTTAGGTTGACAGGCACCTCTGGAGATCATTTGGTCCAAACCCCTGGGCTCAAACAAAGCCACCTAGAGATGGTTGTCCAGGACCTTTTCCAGATGGCTTTTGAGTATGTCGAAGGAGGGAGATTCTACAACTTCCCTGAGTATGCCTGTAGAGACATTTCCAGTGTGTTATTCATAAATTTCTTAACTGAAAGGCAGTTAATGAGTCACCAATGCCTCTTTTGTGAGGATGTACATAGAATGGCCTGCCTTTAGGCTCACTACTCAGTGTGCCTGCTAGAAGGCTGAGGACAGCCTATTCTTTGAAGATATCTAGTCTATGGAAACAGAATATTTTTCCTCCTGAGTTTTTTCTTGATCCTGTACCAGTAGTGATCTGTTACAAGCCATTTCCGAAAAAGCTGTAGGTACTTCCAGGATAATAGACTCAGTACTTTGCCCACCCTTTGTTTCAGTGAAAGGGTAGCCTAATTTTCATATGGTCATATTCTTCTCTAGATCACTACTCATCCTTAAGCCTAAAACAGCAGCAATAAGTCCATAGTAAGCATTTCTGATATTCTAACCTGATTTTAGGCTGTACTAGTGCCATTTTATTGGAAGACAGTCACAAAAAAGAGACCCTAGTCCAATAAGTCAGGGTCATAACTTGAAACTATACAGATACTCAGAACAAAGGGAATTCATGAAGGAATAAAAGCCCTTAATCTACTTATTTTTGTTTACTGAGGAAGAAAAGCAGGCAGAGACTGATAAATTCAGAGAGTGAGAGATGTGGCTAATTTTTTCCCTAAACATATTTTGTTCAAAAGCATATGAGAATGAAAATTAGATTTGTGGAGCTACAAATACTATCTTTTTTTCCCCTGCAGATTGTAGCATCATATGAACTTCTAGACTGACCTCAACTACTAGACTGAAGTGAGGGTAAAGATGCAAAAATGCACCGTGTGTTATAGGAATAAAAATATACAGAAATGATTTAAAAAAAGCCAAAAAGGCAAGATTCATACCTACAAGTACATGCCTCTTCCTCAGTTTTTCTGTTATAAGCAGTAATTTAAACAAAGCATATTGAACACTTGATTTTGAATAAATGAGGTATGTGACTAAAATGCCTTTTTTATCAGAAGATTATCTAGGTCACTACAGTAAAAAGTACATCAGCAAGAAGGAGTATTTGCTGTGTTGATAGTCCTCTGAGCATCTTCAGTGAGTGCCTGACTGGAGAATGAGAAACTGTTCTGTTGCCAGTTTTCAGTAACCATATGTTGTGTGTCTCCTGAACACTGACTGCAGAGAGGTGTTTTGGATCTTCTAGACACAAGTGAAAGAAAATATTTCTAGTTTCAGAGGGAAAAAAAAAGAGAGTAGACCTTTATGATCAAGTTTAATTTCTCTGTTACCAACAAAACATGTTGGATGATGAATATATTGTCTTCTTATATCCTTGGTCAAAACCAATTTTTTCATTAGCATCTCTTTTTTCTAAAATCAGCAGATAAGAATTTCATTACTGCTGTGGCATTTGGATGTCTTGAATAGGTATTTTTTCCTATATCACAATCATATTTATATTTTTTTTTAATGTGAGCTGGTGTGGTTGCCTCGATATGTCTGCTTCAGCTGGTCTTGAGATTCAGTGAATATTCAATAAAGACAATCTCAACAGTTCTTTAATTCCTCTGGTCAGAGAGGCTGCAAACATAAATATATTTTAGCATCACATTTTATTGGTTTACACTTAAAAAACCAAAAATGTTCAAGTCTCTCCTGTCATGGGAAATAAAAAAGGACTAAAAGACTGCAACAGACACTCTTTTTATTGCAATTGTTGACTCCTGAGGAGATAGTCTGATAGAATTTGATTAGGTCTTAGAAGAAATCTCATATGAAAATGCAGAGGTTAGAATTTTCTGTGCATGAAGCTCATTTTGTCACATTGGCGGTATCCTCAAATGGCAGTAATCAAGTGATGTGACATAACTAAAGCCCTGGCTGTAGCCTGTGGATCAGGAGATATAAAACCAACCTAAAATGGTTCAAAGACTTATGATAAAAACAGAACAAACTAGCACCTGTTGTCATCCAGTCCTGAAAGCTGCTACCTCTCACTGGAGAAAAATTACATAGGTTTATGCTCAGGTCCTGCTAGCTTACACTTTTAAGAAAATAATTCTTTGAAGGGAATAATGTTTTTTCAACACATTTGTGGTTGTGAATGCCCTCTGGGAGAGATGTGTGCATAGATGTGTGCATAGACACCTGTACACAAACATGAAAATGTTTGTATAAAAATATATATTTAGATACTCTTATTTCTAATTATATTCTTTTTGAAACAAACCAGAATATATTGTCTGCCCATCTAGGAGAACTAGGAAAACTTTAAGGAATGTATAACATAGCCCAGGTGTGAAACAGTAGAGAGGTCTCTTGTCTTTCAATTAAATTGTCCAGATGTCTCCTCTGAGGGCTTGGATCTCTATTTTGGTTTTTAAATGTCAAAATTCTCATACACTCATTCTAACTACATAGTTCTAGAACATACAGTTCCTTCATCTTACTTTAGTCTTTACCTATATTTTAACTTTCTGAGATGTTCATTATTTTAAAACAGTTCTTATTTATTATAAATAAATTCTCCCTCTAAGAATACCTACCTTGATCATGTTTTCAAATATCCTATATTGACTTAGATATGTGAAGGTCAGAAAAAAATCATTACTTGCATTTTTACAATGCTGAACATCTCTCAACAGTTGCCATCTAAGAAAGTTTAGCACAGTGAGAGCTAGCTCAAAAGCTACAGGGTAGAAGCTAATTTGTGAATATATTTTTTTTTAGATTCACTGTTATCAGGACAATCTATTTTGTGTTCACTGAAATATGTTCAGTGTTCATAAGCAAGGAGTGCATGGTAATCTAGGCATCCCAACTGTGGTAGGACATCTTAGATGTAATCATTCAAAGTAAAGGCTCTGTTTCTTCAAGTGATGACTCTCCTAGCCCCACTGCCAAACACTGGCATAGCAAAAGTTATACTGAAAAGGCAGATCAAGAGACTTCTGAAGGAGAAACTCCTGCTTTGGGCTGTGGCAGTCCAACATAATTGTTTTTAAAGCATTAAGTGTTGATGCTGATGGTGGCACTGCATCCACATGGCCCATGAAGCAACTTGCAAAATTAAAAGTTACATTAGATAGAATTTGCACACTGTGGATTAGAAGTCACATATTTTATTCAGTTACTAAACTTTTCATATCACTTTCATAAAGCAGATGAAATGGACAGCAATAAAACTGGACATAACAAAATTCCTCCAGTCTAAGACTTCTCATCTAACCCAAAGTGATTTTTTTTGTATTGCTCCACTCTATGTCCTCAGCATAGAGGAATTGTGATTTTGGTAAGATATAAAGGGCAATAGTTGACTTTCTACTCTCCTTTTGTACTCCCTTGCATGATGCCATGAACATAGGATGATAGCCAGCTGGCAGAGTCTTAAACAGTCTTGAAATAACAGACCAGAAAAAAACAAAAGTGCCTGCAACACAGGATGCCAAATATGTGCTCTGTTGATGAGCTGGTTACAAAAAGATTAAAATCCATGTCAAAATGGACCACAGAGGAATTAAAAATGACAAAAGCTGGCTCTAGCCTTGTTAAGCTGAACTTCCTAAATTCCTCTATAGCCAGAAAAGTCAGAGTCCCCTAAGGTGTGGTTCGGAACAGGTACTTGATCTCTTTACAGGATATTGGACTCTCAAGGAGGAGTTTAGGAAGGACAAAGATTGGGTTAACTTGCTAAAGGTGAAGGCTTTGTGAGTATTTTCATTCAATGTGTCTCTTAGGTTTGGAAATCCTATCCTCTGTGCTGCATGACAGTGGGTTTTATTTTAGGCTCCAATATGGAGCAGACAAAATGGTTTGCAGCTAGGAACACATGGGGCTGGACTATAGGCTAGTGCACATCAGCACTTTACCTTTATACAGAAACCAGATTTGAGCTGACTAACCTAGCTTGCCCTCTTTCCCACAGCCTACAAGGCATGCTTTTCTGGTGTATCCCAACAGGCATGGTAGCCTCAGATATCCTCCACAACTTCATGTCCTATTCTGTATACTCCACTCTTGGCACCACAGTACAAAAAAGTATTTTCAAAAGGCTTGAAACAGTCCACTCATCATCTTGTATGCAGCTTATACGAGCTATGGCTCAGGTACAGAAATCTATGGCTTTGGGCTTGGAAAAAGGTAGGGCTCCAGGCAACTTCTCTATATGTGTGGTTTTGTCCTTGGGAAGATCTCTCAGTCTCATGCCAAAATGACCAAATATGTGCATTAAAAAAACCCTATGAATCCATGTTTGTGTGTAAGGCAGCCAGCATCCCCAGCACATATAAACTTTTTTTGGAGCTGTGTGGGAACACCACCTGCTCATGCTGCTCCAAGAAATTCCACTTAGAACATTCAGAAGCAGCTGGGATGTGAATATTTGATTCATCTCATCAGAAGCTGAAATTAGGATTGAAAACATAGATCATGTATTCTACTAACATTCCAAGAAAATATTTATTTCTTAATATTTGTTGTTCAGTGAGCTATCACAAACTGCTTATCATTTTCAGCTTGTTTATGCTATGGGTTGATGTGGTTTGTATCAAACTTTGCAAATGACTTTAAGGTGGCAAATTTACCATGATTCAAGTTTGCTGACAGCTAAAGTACAAAGTGCAGCTGGAAGTAATTGTCTCCATTTTGACCAACAGTCATACAGCATGTAGCACTATACAGCATTGTGGATGTGGGAAACAATTGCCTGGGTTTTATTATCGTATCAGTCTTCTAGTCCCATAGTTTTAGAAAGCTTCACAATTCAAAGAAAATGACACCTGCCTGAGGAGGGAGTAGAGTGAGGACTCTGCAACTGATAGAAGTAAGTCTACTGAATACTCTGTGCAGTGGCCCAAGTAGAAGCACATTTTTTAATACAGACATAAGGGGAAGCCAGATTCAATACATGGCAACTTTTTCTCAACTACAAAGAGCTAGTATGCCTGAGTCTTCTTTTGATGTCTCTCAGTTCTTGAAAAATTGGGTTCTTATGCTGTTCTAAATCCTTTTACCTTTTTCTAGTTCTGTTATATACCATACACTATTACTTGTTTTCTATTCAAAAATTAAAGGATTGAATGTAACAATGATCTTTGGAACCATTTTTCTGAAATACTAAATCAGACAGGGATATATTCACATTCTTCCACTATTGTATTGACTTAGTGAAATTTACTTTATTCCTACTTGGAGGTTCTGAAAAAATACCACACCTCCTACAACTACTAGCTGTATTTGGATGCACAACTGATTCTGGATCAAAAAGGCTTGTTTTTTCTGAAGTGTCAATAGCAAGAAAAAAACATCCAGATCATAAAAGTACAAAAGCCCCTTCTTTGATACTTCATCTGAACGGGTCAAACTACTGGTATGAAACTAGAAGCTCTTCAGAAATATTAATTTACTAATTCCTGTCTGGATAGGTCTCACTAATTTGAGTACCTCATTAGAACAAGTGACTCAAAATAGTTGTTTCTTCTCACTGGTTGAAAAATGGAGAAAAAGAGATGTTAAATTCATTTAAGAATTCTCCCTCCCCCTCTTTTTTCTTGCATGTCTTGCTTCATGTACTCATGTATAAAAATTTCCACTTAGACCCCCCAGGCCAAAGCTAGTATGGTAATGTTTGGAGAGGAAGCCAGACTTATCTCTGAGGAAGGTGATGACATTCAGCCAAAATCAAAATTTTTAAGTAATCTATTATACAATACATCCAGTGTTGGCAATACCAGGTTGTTTGTTTACCTTGCTATTAGTTCAGACACTCAGCTTTTTAAATAAATGTTTTCTATTTTGCATACTCAGATCAATTTTATACCACACAATCAACCCAGTCTAGGTGGTTCCTTTGAGGTGAAGAAGTGCCATTATCCACTTTTCGTTCCTGGTACGTTCAGGTACAGGCAAATAGCATTTTCTGAAAAAAAAATCAGTGATGCAGTAGGGATTGGCTTCTGCTCCATGTGCCCTAATCTTCTTAGTGCTTCTGCAAGGGTAAAGGTATGGGTGGAAGGTATCCAAAGACTATCCATGCTTTTGCACAGATCAGAAAAGAGCCTTTTGTGATTATACCCCTGCCTTTTGCAATTACATCCCTGGTTATTTTCCCAGGGCATTTCCAGAGGGAAGGTGGTGGGGAAGGACTGTATAATCTAAATTGTAATCTAAAGGCCTGAACACTTGGAGACATTCATGTCTACCTTCTAAAATTTCCCTTGTGCTGGTGTATCTCCAGTTCCCTGTCTGCTTGTGGTGGTAATTTATGCCATAGGTTGGCCTTCAGTAGGTAGAAATAAAATAATCTACACAGGCTCAGAGGGCTTACAGTGTTTAAGAACTCTTTGGCATTGGATACTTCTGAAAACACTTGAGTATCTTAGAAACCCAGCAACAACAAAAAAAACCACAGTAACTTCCCTCCTTGATAATTATCAGTAAATTGTGACTATTATTAGAACAGCATAAATCCATCAAGAGCTGGGAGTTGCCAGAGCTCCTCCAGCCTGAATTTGAATGTGGATTCCAGGCCTCCTGTATGGAAACCCTGCATGTGTAGTGTGTGAGTGTGCACTTCTTGATCTCTTTTAATCAAGAGAAAAATGGATAATGTAACGGCAGAGTTTTGAGAAAGAATGCAAATTGCTGTGCATTGCAATGAAATGTTTCCCCTTAGGATCAGAGTGCCTGCTAGGACTCCTCTGCATGAACTAGAGCTGACATATGAAGCTTTCACTTGCATAAAGGCAGATAGGTTAGAGCTCAGCTGGGCCAACCTTAGGGCCTGGTTCTTTAGTGCTTAATCAGGCAAAGTACCTGCAGAAGTCAGAAAGGTTTGCCCCTTAATGAGAATTACCTGACTAAATCTCCCTCTGCAGGGCTGGCAGTGTAATCCTGCTGCAGTAAAATGATACATAAGGGTCCCTTAATAAAAGTCTTAATTTGCTTTGACCACTGCTAACATTTTAGGTCCACAATGGCCTTGGAAGTTATCAGTTGTGCTTTGTTGGCCAGCACATTACGTTCAGAAATAATTCCTCTTCAGTGCTCTCTGCTGAAATCCACTTGTGTCCTTTCTGCTGCATTCAGCCTTTCTTCCACCTGTCACTCCTGTGGGGATGAGAGGGGCTGGGACTGCCTGACTCTTCCTTTTTCCTTCCTATTGAAATGGCAGCAAACATAAAACAATGTTACATTTATTTACCAAGAAAGGTTAAATTATGTGACAAATTAAATAGAAATATATATTACAAAAATGCAATTAAGGGCTCAGACATTTGAACAAAGGCACTACACAGCGAAAGAGTTATCATGTGTCAGCTCAACCACAACAGCTTCGTGAACTCTCTCAGCCTCCAACAAAAGAGAGGAAATGTGTCCTAGAGAAACCCCAAGTGACAAAAGTATTACCTTAAGTTTTGTTATTTCATATCCTTATATTTCAAAGATGATGTCACCATGGCTCAGCTGATAGTTTGTTAAAAAACAGTAATTTGACCACAATTCTGAATCACGTTTGGGTAACATGACATATAGATGGTGACAGTGATGAACAATGCTGAGAACACCTCATGGCTTGCAAGTGGGAATACATTGGCACAGATCTCCCAAATGTCTTTCATCTACTTTAATTTCTGCTTTGTTAAGCCTTTTTTGATCAGTGAGATACCTTACTGGTTAAGAAAAAAAATAGTGAGTGAGTAAAGTAGTTGGTTAAAGCAAAGGCTACATTTTTTAATAGACATATCAACAGGACTAGAAGAAGCAATAACTAAGTAGTTCATCCCTTCACAAATCTGCCAGGACACACTCTTCACAGCTGCCAAAACAATGGCCATAAAGCAGAGCAGTGCTTAATATTGTTAAGTCTGAAATACAGATGCAACAAACAATTATCAATATTACTACATAATCCTATCTAGCCAAGTCTCCTGGAAAATCTGCTTAAAGCAGTTTTTCACCACTGACACCACCACCAACTGATATGGAGAAACTCTTTTCCAGCCCACTAAGAGCCAAAATTCAGTGCAAGCCGGGGACTCCAGCAGGAAGAAACAAACTTGATGCCAATGAGTAAACTGAGATGAGGGAAGCAAAGAAAACAGCACTGACTGATCTGTGAAAACTAGTAAGACCTCCAAGAATTGCCTGAGCTCCACCCAGATATGATGTTGCTCATGATAAAGAAGAAACTTTTCTCCATTCCTTCCCTTGCCTGCCACGTGCCCAGTCATCCAACCCATATGCTGTCTGGCACAGGATACCATCTCATCTCAAGTAAGTGGCAACAGTCTTCATAGTAATATTAGAACTTCTTTGGACAACTATTTTTGTACAGGAATACTTTAAATGTAGCAAAAAGGGCTAACCACAAATATCAATTAAATAGCTGATGCACTTGGCATACTTAAACACCTTTGCTATAAAGTGGGTGACACAGCAGTCTTTCTAGCATTTTTCACCTAGTTTTCAAAGTGGACACAAAGTTCAGATTATAATTCATGAATGTAATGATTCAGGAAGAAATGCAATTACCTGTGTTTACTTTAAACTAGGTATTCAGAAAAGCAAGACCTCTCTTGTTTGTGGGGAAAACGTGTTGTCAAAGCTGCAAGTTTAGGGATCATGACTCACATTTATTACTCTACTGCAAAAACCAGGATGTATTCTGTTAGCACAGACTGTATTGGCAAATTAAGATGCTAAGATCAGCTTCAATTAATTTCTGTCCTTCTGTTTCCCTGTAGCCCTTTCCATCAAAATTCATGCCCCAACTTGTTGAACCTCACCTGGAGGTTCCTAAACATTGGAAATGCAGAGGAAACTGCAAAAGGGGTTAAAAAAAAAAGAGGTAATATATATATAAATTATAAAGTTAATTTCCTGAGTTCTTTCTGGAGGATACTGTATTGCCTGCAGGGGTCACTGTGACTTCCTCAGCCTTTTCAATACTTCCGAATTCCAAAACCCCTACATTTAAAATAATCTAAATATAAGAATATTTTTTTCATACAAGGTTACTATCCCCTAAATGCTTGTTATCTGGACTTTGACAAATGAAAATAATTTTTTTCTCTTACGATTGACGTGTAGGACAACTGCATGATTTATCACTAGAACTTAAAATTTGGCCTTCCCCACTTGCTCCCACTTCACCTGTGGTTCATCAGGAAGGTCTTGAGGGTATTTCAGGGTAATCATAGAGAGAAGATAGCTGAGTAATCTAGATGATACCCCAAAAGACTGCCTTCTCCCCCACTCTGGTGTTTTTGTCACTGGAGCCTGTCAGTCCCTTGCAGACTGATTGAGCATGTTACTATCCCATACGCTGGCCCTTCTTCCACTACTTCTGTGCAGTAATTGTACAATAACTTTCCTCTACAATGACTCTCTGTACCCATAAAAGAAACGGCTGGGTTTTCCTTGGAAGATCACATCCCAAAGTTGCTCAGTCTTTACCCCCACAAAATCTTATTCAAATCAATGGATATTTGCATGAGAAAACACTCACTTAAAATTAGACCTGAATGAAATAGGGTTTGGTGAGGGAAAGGGGGACGTAGTGGTGGGGGGTAATAGGTACTTTCATAGATTAGCAATGCAACATTTGATGTGATTTGCTATTAGTCATTGAATCATACTGGTTGGGATTTTAGATTATTTATGTGTTGAAGTAAATTGAACTCTTTAGAATTTTACTATACATGCTTCTTAGTGTCTCAAGACTCTGCAAGCTCATTATTTTCCTTACTAGAATATAAATAAAATTAAGATAAAAACAATCAAACATGATAGATAATTCAACCAGGGAAGAAACAAATTCAACTCTGTTGCCCACCCCCAGGTGAATGTGGTTCTCTGTTATCAAAGGTACTGGACACATGGCTTGCCAATGATCCAGATGATTACAATGTGCCAGTGAGGATGGAGTCAAAAATGAGAGGAAGAGGGAGAGAAGGGGAAAGGAGAGAAATAAGACAGAGACAGATTAAAAAAAAAAGCCTAAAACTTTAGGTCAAACACCCCCTGCTACCACGTAAATATCCGTTTGTTGTTCAAAAGTGCAAGTACCTAATATTTACCTCTGATAGTTAACAAGAGGTAATAACTTGGTGCTGCTGCCACCATGCTCTGCATGTGACAAGGGATGGCAGTGGAGACAATGTATGTAGGGACCAAAAAAGTCTGTGCTGTAGCTTTTTTTCTGGTTGAAGACCATGGATTTTACTCCTTACCCACATAAAGCTCTCCTGTTTATGCTTTATGCTGATGGAGTGAATTTCACCCTACATAATTTCACCTACACTAGCTCAAGTCACTTAGGAAGCCTTTATGTAGATTTTACACTTAATTAACATAACCTCATCAGACTTGGTATTTTCTGGAATTTACATGAACTGGATGTCTTAAGAAACCCCGACTGAGATGAAGATGTAAGGATTGCTTTATTGAAAGAGGGGAAGAAAAATATTGTATACAGCAATAAGGCAAAGAAAAACTTGGATTAGAAGATGGATTTAGTGGGTTAAGAATTCACAGAACTTTGACAAAGCACAACTTTACTATTACAAATAAGAACCCTGAGCTGCATTTGAATTCACATCACACCACACCTGGTAAGAATTAGTCTAGCACAGCATCATCAATCATAGTGTGGTTGTCAGTTTTGACATCCTTTAAGTCTACGTTGTGTGCTTAATGACTACATTACAGAAAATGTAAACAGACACCAAACATACAGGTATGCCCTATGTTTTTTTTAAATATGCTGTGTATTTAAAAATAATAATAAAGAAGCAGTAACAGTGTTTTGTATAGAGAGTGAATATGTGAACTGAAAAACTAGCTGCTATAAAAAAAGTTTCTAAAAGCAGGGAATAAAAAAAAAAAAGAAAAAATACTTGCAATGTTTAGGAACTTTGATTGACCTAAATTGGGAAAACATCAATTAATATTTAGGGAAAATAGAGACTCCCTTATATTTTGCTATTATATATTTTCTCTCTCAAAAGCATCCTGCAGAGATTAAATATTATCTTTACGGTACATCCTGTGAATTTTTCATTTTGATATTGTGACCATGATTTACTAATAAGGACTCTGGAGTCACTTGTGAGCCCATTACAAGCCCTATATTAATAATTCATAAGGGAAAAACATGCTGAAGAAGTGCTTGGGATCATGACCTAAGTGAAATGCCTGAGTTCAAACTAAAAATCTCCCAAATTCCATTTTTATTATTAGCAGATTTCTAGAATTACAACACTTACAAGAAAACCTTCAGTTCCGCAGCTCAGAACGTTGCCCAGGTATTATGAATATAAGGCCCCTTGTCTCATTTGCTTGTGTGATCCGTGATTAAAACTTCTACAGACTTCAGCGAGTGCAGGATCAGGTCCCTCAGCAATTCATCCAGGGAGGAAGCTTAATTTGAGATTTTAGTGAGTGTTTATTTTCTGGCTCAACAGCAGCATATTTTGGAGGTGGAGAAAATATATGCAAAGAAGGGTCAAAATCCAGATGTAAGAATGAATAGCAAGAATACATTCACAGGGTTCAGAAGGAGTGAGAACTGTAAATACATGTCTGATTTGGTCTGTGAAAGGTAATGTTATCTCTTTTCTGAAACTGCATTGTACTTTCTCACAGTATGTATGTAACTGTCTCTGCAGAGTTATGAAAAAGGTTTTAAAATAAAAAGATCTCATTTTTTTAATTGTAAATTAGTTTGGTTAAGTTTCCAAAGTAATAAGAAGAGCCAGAAAACAATGTTTTATTTTAGTTCATTTGAATAATCTTCCTTATTTCTTTGATCTATCACTCACAGATTAGAAGCACCTTGCAAATTTTATTATTTCTACAAAATATACCTTATTCAATTAGCAACTGTCACTGAAAAAAAATAGGCAATAAACCTCCAGGTCTGATTAAAATGGAAAGAAACGTTGAGTGAAATGTATGATATTGGAAGCTGTTATGTTTCTTTGAAAATGAGCATTCTTACAGAAATTACTTTCAAAGTTTTTCACTGATGCTAATCAAAAGCCCAAACTTGGTTTGATTTTAGTCATTGGGAGCAAAAATTGAATTGGGAACTGCCTCAGATATCTATAGTTTTAATTTGATTATTTGTTTTCAGGAATAATAATCTTTCAAAGCTTTGAAGGAGTTCATATGTCTTTTTGGAATTTTGATTTGTTCCTTTAGGATCCCTCATTCCACATTTCCAGAAAAAGGAAAAATAAGAAAAAGAGAAGCACTCTTTTATCTCAACTTTATTAAAATTTAACAGCCCAAAGAAAGAAACTTCACAATTCCACTAATCCCAATTTGTAAATGAGAATTTTATTATGACAACATGTCTTAGATAAAATAATACAATTAAAATACTTTTACATGTTTGATTATCACAGGTCTGGATTGTTATTTAAAAGCTAAGATATTTCCACAAATATATGTGGGTGGCGCACCATCAAATTGAATATTAATTACTAATTTTATAAAGCAATTCTCATAAGCCTTTGGTCTAAGTCAACAGTCCTTACTCAAGCAAAACAACTTGAATGCTATGGGAATTTTACCTAGCTCAGTACTTTAATCTCCTTAGAGATCAATACATAATTAAAAATTTTATCATATGAGCTACTGTGTTTTAAAATTGGCTTCTTTCAAATTAATCTTTGCTTTACTTGTCTGAGAAATGGTGAAGAATTTCTCTCCTGCCTATGTGCCTGTATCCCCTTAGAAAATCCTTGCAGGCAGCATCCTGTAATGTTATATCCAGTCCTAGCTTGGTTCTGAAATAGTCCCATTTTTGGATTGCTTTTCCTTTAACGACCTGATTACATTGCACGATTTACTTCCACAGTTCCAGCGCTCCTCATTACTAATTCCAATAGCAAAAACTTGCCAGAACCCCTGAGAAGCAAATCTTCAAATCTAGAATTAAATAACAGAATATATTATACATTGGACATTTGCAATGAAACTTTACTTGAGGGAAAATAAATACAAACATCTTGTTCTGTGATCTGTAAGTAAACTACTTTAACTGCTGTGCTGCTTGTAGAAAGGCTTCTGACAATTGTGTCTTTCAAGCCAAAGTTTTAACAGTGTGTTTCTGAGGCTAGCATATATACTTCATACAGTATTAATAAAGGTTTTCCCGAATTAATGAAAATGTACCGTGTTCACATATAATGAATAAGCACCTAATTAAAAGCACAGTACGGCCAGGAGCACAGATATTGTTTTTTTTATATATTAATATCCATTGTATTACTTTAGCCTTTAATGTGAGCCTCTTCAGCTGACTGATGCCCAAAGGGGAGCTAACAAATCGCTCAGCTGGTGGCTGACACTGGTCCTGAAGAAAGCTAGTAAGGAACACTTTGCAGTCTTTCAGAGCCTCTACACCAGCTGTCACCCAGCTATGGGTGCTGAAAAGCTCCTGTCACTTCATCCAAAGGGATTTACTTGGTCAGAAGGAAAATTTAAATACAAAGCATGCAGCTAAGAAGCTAGTGAAAAGGATTATGAGTGCACAAGAGCACATGTGTATAAGACACTAATACATCTTTAGGAAATTTCAGATCCCCAAAGCCAGGATTACTGCCAGAGGCAGGGTGGTATACGTATGCTGGGACCTTTACCGTTGGAGTTATTATCTCCCAACTATTCAACTTTATAGATTGTTCATCATACGAGGGAGTTCTTTTTGGTGGTGGTGGTGGGGAGGAGGAGGTTGTTCTAAAAACCGCTCGCCTTATCTTCAATAGGGGAATAAGAAAAGACATTCCTGATCTATTATTCTGCAGAATTCACCTGCATGCAAAACACTCTATAGCTTTAGTTGTCGTCTGACATTTAATTTGTGTGTATCTGCGTGAGTACTGTTGCCCAAATGGACCCAAATGTCCAGCTTAATTGTTTAATCATGACTAAAGCAAACAAAGCACAGCGTCTAACGCTCACCATCAGAGCTGCTGAGCGGAGGAGATGAACAGACAGAAGAGGTGCATGGCAGGAGCAACCTGTCCAGCCAGGGGAAGGTTTCTCACTCTGATCTGGCCGTCTTTGCAAATTGACACTCAAGAAAATGACACACGAGACCTGCTAGCTGAGCTTGAAGGGAAACGACCCTGGGAAAAATGCTGTGCTACAGAGAGTTGGAAACACTGTGCTGGAAAGGAGGGCGGTTGAATCTCGACTCTAACCTTTTTTTTCTTGTTCCTTTTTTTTTCTTTTCTTTGTTTTCATAAATGTCATTTTAGAATCACCGAAGGGAAAAGGAAAGGAAAAGAAAATGTGAAACAGAAGAGTAACATCTATAAAAACTTACATTTTTAGCCAGCTTAACACTGCAGTCGAACTCGACTCGGAGCAGCACCCATGCTGGCTGGCCTGTGGCGAGGTACTGTTATTCTATGTTAATAAAGCCCCTGGCCTGGCCTGCTGGATGCAGGGAAGTTGATGATCATGCCAAGTTGTTTAGAGAAGGAACGGAAAGCGAGACCACAGCTCAAGACGCCGGCTACCACTGCCGAGCCCCAGGGGAGGGTCATGCGAGTTGTGGCTGCTGTTAGCTTGGGCGCGCAGCCCTGGCTTGGCCCGTGGCGCAGGCGGGCGGCGTGACAAATCCGGGCTGGGGGGAGAGGAAGGCAGAGGGATGAGAGGAAGGAGGGAGCACAGGCAGGCAGGCAGGCAGGAGGTCTGGGATGTGGGGCTCACCTGCAGGCACTCCAGACAATGGGGTGGAGGTGGGAACGTGGCAAGAAAACGTGGCAGGTTTAATGGAAAAAATCATATTTGGGGGAAAATTCCCTAAGTAGAGCCTTTAGGAACATTAACACTATGTGTCTTACAAAGCAGGAGGTTTAACAAAAAGTGCTACACAGCGCGAACCAGCTGCCTTTAGAGGTCACTAGAACATCGCCGCAGTATTTACAAATTTTCCATGAAGGATTAGAAGTTAGTCTAAAGCCCTATATACACTATATACAGATCCAGTGGATGCTGTATACTATTATCTAAATTTCTTCACATAGACTATCATGTATCTGCCCCAGCAAAGCTGATTAGTGAAGCAGCTTGACTCTGACATATCCTTTATGCCAGCCACAAGCTGCCTTGCACAGCCACCTTATTCACTGTGGAGACAGGCCTGAAGCAAGATTGTAACACAACAAATGCAAATGAGATGAGCCTTACACCACTTAAACTGAGATGGCTATAAAATGTAACAGCTTAATGTGCCCACAGAAGTGATTGATGCCCCTTCCATATCTCTAAAGAGCTTCAGTTTTGATGAACTCTGTTTTTAACTAATATTTCTTTTTACTCCTCTTCCCGAGATGTCTTTCTCTTTATCCTCTGTGTGGGGAAAGGAGGAAGAAAACAAAATACCCAGCAACTCATGAAAGCCAGTTGTCTCCCAAGATCTTGACTTGATGAAAACAAAAATTTGGAGGATCTCTCAATCAGTTCCAGCTAGTTTATTTAGATTATTCCAGCAGAAGTTTGACCCCTTGTAAATCAGTTATTGCTGATAATAAGCAACGTTACTTTCTATGGAAGGCAGAACGGTTTGTGATCTGACAAACTGCTTGTTGTAGGGGCAGCGCAGTCTAAGGGTCTCAAAGAACCATTGCCATTTATCCCAACCAACCACCGTCCCACTGTCACTCTGCCAGAGGAGCAGATAGCCACAAGTTTAAGGAAAATTTTAGACAAATGTAACATCCTGTACTAACCTAACCAAATGCTGCACTAACCTAACTGGCTCTACATTTCTAATCAGTATTCGTTCCCTGTCCTTAAAATAAACAGAAAACAGATTTCTCCGTTTCCCCTAAAATCAATCTTTCACTGTATCTGTCAGTTGCTTTCTCCCAATTAGTATTCTAAATTCATTTATTTTTGTCATAAATTAATTTTTTTTGCGTACCTTGGCACGAGTTTTTCATTCAGTACTTGTGAGTAATGTGACAGACTTAACGTTGTGTTGCTTAGCAGTAATAAAAAAAAAGTAACTTTGTTAATGAATTGAGATGAATCAAAAATGCCTTATTAATTATTGCTTGCCTAGTAGGCTAAGCTTTGGCTCTTCACCTCACTGGCCCAGAGAACATTTCTTGCCTTTGGCCATGTCGGAGGGGCTCATTAAAACATCTCTTGGGAGCAGATAGAAATTGTTAGTGAAAAGCAATGGTCAGTGCCTCAGCTCGAACCCAGCAGGGAAGGGAATCCCTCATCACTGAGAGCTAACAAGGCTGTATGTATTACACCTGTAATCAAACTGCTCCGAAAATGCCAGGAGACCACTGGGCTCTCTTTGTGATTGGTGAAGTTATCTGAAAATGCTGAATCCAATCCATAATTGATGTGCACACATACAATTACAAGCCTCCAGATATCCGTTAAAATGTTGCAGTTGCAAGCCTTAAGGAGTGGTAAACCTTAACATGCATGGCATAGAATAAGGTGTTTGACATAATAAAAGTGAACCTGATTTGCTTCCATGCACTGCCAGTTAAATTTTAATTGAATTTGCTACATTTGTTAACAGATGTAATTATAGAAAACCTCACTGAAAAACAATGATATATGGATGGGCTTAGGTATCTTGTAGACATTTTGTGAATTAATTTGTATGTTTAAATAAAGATCTACATCACTGTTTTGCCTAAGGTAAGTAAAATTTACTATGACATGTAATATGACCTTGGAATACTGAAGTCTGAGAATTTTACATATCCTAAGCTTCAGGATGAGATAAGGTGAAAAACCAGTGCCTCTTGAAGACTTGCATTTGTATCCAGCCGCCCTATGGTGTCCTAGAAAAGTCAGAATTGCAAACTACTTTCAAGGCTTGGCTTCCAAGTAAGTCACCCTAAGGTAGATGAGAAGCTGAAATTGGAGAAGAAAGATGGCCCAAATGAGCTGAGCAGGTACATTTAGAAGTCCATGGTATAACATTCTCCAAAACTGTATATACTTACTATAGATCATCCAGTCAGACTCAGGATTAGTGTTTTCCTTTAATTTCTGTATTTGCTTGCTTCTTGGTTATTGTATGAGAGAGAAACCCTCTTCTGGTGTGATGTATAAGCAAATAAACTTCTACAGGTGCTGGAGATTGCAGTCACTCCTCTCTTGCTCTGAGGAGAGAACAGCAGGACAGCAGGGAGGCTATGTAACAGTAGAACAGGAAAAAAAAGCAAGTGGAGAAAGGGAGGATGCAGAACCAGCAAAATACACACCATAAATATTTTGGGGATCCACTATGAGTTTAAGATGGGACAATTATTATTGGTGTCCAAGAGGGCTTCCCTATTTTGTGAGTACTTTGATTTAAAAAAAAGGTAGATGGTGTACCCTGTATCAATGTCATTGAAAACTAATTCATGAGACCACAACATGAAGAACATCCTCTACTGCACTTTATCTGGTGATATTTTTTATGCTATATCTGACTCTATGGCATTCTTCTAACCAATTACAAGAATAAGCTAAAATTTATATCAGCCATTAATGAACACGAATCACTGAATGCCTTTCCAGTGCATCTGGCAGTGTTTGAACGCCTCTTTCTTAACCTTGTTAGGAGAGGTATTTCTTTCCTCAGCTTTAGCTGCTTCAAAATGTGCTACCCTAAGTTAGGTGGTCAACCTTCCTCTGTGGACACTGGAAAGACACAGCCATGACCAAAGGGTGGGCTGTCCCACCTGACTTAGAGTGGCAGATTTGTTTTTTCTGAGAGAGAGGGAGCTCAGCTGGGGCTGGAGAAGGCAATGTCTTAGGTAAGATCAAACCTGCCCAAAGTGATTTGCCATTTATTTATTTATTAAGTTTTCATTTGTAATTGCACTAAAATTCTCACCACTGAGAAGATTTTCTCTCTGGATTTTTGTTTCAGCTAGGGGGCATTTCACATTATCTTTTAACTGCACCCTTTTAAGAAATAAAATGAACTGAGGGGAGTGTGAAAAATTGCTGATCAAATGCAATCTTGAAGGGTTGGATTGAAGGTGTAGAAAGAGTACAAATACCTATTGAAATTTATTTAAAGGCATATTTTGGGTTTTTGTATTTTATTTTTTTTTACATGAGATTGAAAAGGGGAAAATATACAAAACCACAGACCTTGGCAATTCCTGGAACAGAAAAAAAACAACCCTTTTCTTATTATTCCTGAACTATAAGGCAGGTAGCTGAGTTCTAAATTATTTTCAACTGTTGTCACTCTGAAATTTCATCCTGCCACCTAAATTAGCAGCATAAAGACCTGCTTGTTGCGAGGATTGCATGTTTGATTAGAAGCACCATTTACAGTGGTGGAAGTCCTTCCTACTGGGTACTGTAGAAAAAGAGAACAGAAAAGACAGTCAAAAGTACATCATTAAGTTTGTGACACAACATCTGTGGTTTACTTTGTAGTGCTGTCCTGGTACTAAGAGGGCCAAATTTACCCAGAAATCACTGGCTACGTTCAGATCACATGAGATGTGAGTCTGACCCATTGAATTTGGTGGTGTAAATGACAGATGTTGAGGAAGTGGACAAAAGCACATTTCCCCCACCTTTGCCCTCTCCGAGTTTCAGGGCTGACAGCAGCTCTTCTGTATAATTCAGAACACCTCAAGGCTGCTCTAAGCTCCACTGGCTTGTAACAGCCTCCAAGGTGCTTTTGTGCCACCAAGGGATTTCCAGCATGTATGCTGTGGCTGTGGGCTCTGCAGTGGGGTGTGGAGCAGGACAAGATTGCTGACTCTGCAGTGCTTGGAGATCCCCTGACTCCAAGCTAATCCTCCAGTCTCCATTAGGGAAGTTTTCCAGGATCTTTGCTGAACTCAGAGCTGTGCTTTGCTTGTAAAGTTGCATCCTTTCCCATTAAATGTTAAAAAGATGAAGGATTGTTAATTTGACACATAGATTGTAGTGCCAGCTTATGCAAAGGTTTCTGCCATGCCTGATTACAGCCTAGACATTTGCAAGGGAGTGGTATTAACTTCTGTAGGTCAAATTTTGTCTGAAGATAATCATAGCTTTTGAGTTATGGCCAAACATATATATATACACATATACATATACATATACATATACATATACATATACATATACATATACATATACATATACATATACGTAACTCTTGGAGTCATTTGAAAAACCCGCATCTAATAAACGTTTAATTAAATGTGGGATCAGTAATATCAGTAATCAGTGACTACTAGTTTGTCAGTGCACAAGTAATTAACAAAGTAGCAATAATTGAAGAGGAAGAAAAATGACAGATGCCAATTACTATATTGAACTCAATGATTGTGTGTACCTGTACATATAATGCCCATGCACGTGCCTAGATATATGTAGCTTTCGTGTGCTCAAATGTAACAACCCTTATATACATACAGACATACATGGTACAGTTTGCGATCAAAACAAATAGAGCCCCAAACTGATCACTTCAACTACAAGCAAATGATGCTTCCAGCCTGTGGTCCCTGCTCTGAATACAAGCAGGTGAGGAATAGTGCTAAATGCTTTTGATGTTGGCAGCTCCCATTTGCCACCCAACTTTTTTCTCCTCCAAAACCTCTTAACAAACTTCAAAGGCCTCCTTGCTTCTTGCCTTAATCCAGTGCACTGAGACCTCTAGTTCAAAGAACTTTGCTTAAACCCTCTTCTTAAACTGCAACCAAAACTTTTTCTTTCCTTTCCACAAAGTAGCAATTACAGCTCTGTTGCGTGGCAATTGGGCTTGGGCCGATCAGCTCCTGCTATTAATTAATCTCACAAAGGGGGCTCATTTCCTGGCATTCAAATTGACAAGAGAGCAGAGAACAGAAAGCCCTTTCAAAACAGTTCCAGTTAACTGAGGGAAGAGGTATCAGAAGAAAGAGCCCCTTAGTATTTGAGGCAGAGGGCACATTTGATACTGCCTATGCTTGCTACTGATTGAATGATTTTGTTAAGGAGAGCTCTTTACTAATCTTTTACCTGTAAAAAGCTCAAGAGCGAGTAAATGCAGCACAAATATTGCTAAATTGTGGCGGAGAGGCATCACAGGCCAGGCTTTCGATTTCGCTCTCCTGGCGCATCTTCTGGAGCATTATACTTACTTTAAACAGAAAGTGTTCACTTTACTAACACAGAAAAGCTCTTGGAAGAAGGGAGGGGGGGAGATGAAGAGGCAGGAAAGAAGAATAGCAGACAAGAGATTAAAGCTTTTTATTCAGTATCTCTTTCGTATTCAAATTGTGCTAAGGGCTCTGTGAAAGTTAGAAGCAAGCTTGTTCAGGAGGGCTTCTAAAGTGTGTACATGGATTTCATGGGAATAGAAAAGAAGCCACGGAGTGGGTAATGAAAGAAAGATAAGATGTCCTATATAAAACAACTCAAGAGTGGTTCAATTACTTCAGCAAACCATCAAGCAAGCTTTGAAGATTTCAGGAAACACTGTTAAAATGTAACAAAAACCTCATGTTTCAGGTTTTGTACCATTATATGTTTGTGTACTGTGTGAATTACTTAAGCTATATTCCCTCTGTGAACGTTGTTTATTTCTTTGGGGTTTTTATTATTATTTTTCTGGAAGAGCTGTGTTTGTCTGGAAGAGTTATGGAAAATGAAACATTCACATTTGATCTTTGTATCTCTGTGAAAGGGAGTGTACCATAAAAAAATTGGCATCATTGTTTACAAAAATAAGCTTGGGAATTAAAGGTCTGTAGCTGACAGTTTCACATATTTCTCTTTGCAGTTAAAATAGCCCTCCTGACAAAGGCTAAGTGGTATAAGAAATAATCAACTGCGTTCACCCGGGGAAAGGTCTGAACTGGGGAATATAACAGCTATAAAAATAAAAGTCTGAGGTTTAGAAAATACTTATTTTTAATTGCAGCTATCTCTTTCTGTCTCCTTCCCCTCCCCAATTCTCTTTCTCTGAGACTTGACAAGTAACATCAAACATGGCCCAAGAACAAAGCTAACCAACCATGGCCTGCAGCATCCTTCAACCAAAAGTCACCTTTAGTCAAGCTTTGCCATCTAATTTGCAGTGTTTCTGTTTGTACTCTTCAAGCAGAAGTCCTAAACTCTTGCAGTATAAAGCTTTCCTGGTTTCTGTCCAGTAAGATTACATTGGGAATGTTAGAATGATTTAACACTCTTAGCAATCATCAGCCACAGCCACCCTGGTGCTCTGACTTCAGAAATGTAGAGCTGAGCCTGCTACTTTATTCCTCCTAAATTTATTTTGTGATTTTTAATGCTGAATAATATGTCTGTAAGGCTCCCAATTTGAAGTGCAACTCATTTCCCTTCTGTGCCAAGTGTCCTGAAACAGTGCTAAATTACCTTCATAGATTATTGGTTTTTTAATTTAGTTGGGTCAAATAGATGGCAATGCTATATCTTGTCAAGTGAAAGACAGCAGTGACTTGTTTGCTTGAATCAAAGTAAACAAAGACAGTTTACAGGTCCTTTTCTCACCACAGAAAAAAAAGAATGTTACCAGCAAAACTCATCAGCTCATGAAGACAATAAAAAACAAGGAAAAAATGAAACCTAAAAAACAAAGGAAATCTCAATTCTCTTGCCCCTTGGTCGATGAAAGTCATATAAACTCATTAAGCACAGCATTAACGTTCAAGGGATTAGCAACCAAGATTTTTTTTCAGAGAACTTGTCAGAGATCTCATGGTTCTCTAAAAACTCAGAGTATTAACTTAAGACCTCAGATGGTCATTAAAATACAACACTGTTCACTTTGCTCAGTATTTAACAGTCCTCTTGGTTTCACAGATACTCAGAGAAAGGTTATCTAAATTGTGTTTTGCCTTGTGGTGATTTAAAGCCTTAATGCTATATGAAGCACCCACCTATGATAAGCAATTCCATTCTTCCTCTGACTCACTGAATGTCTGCTATGCCTGGGATGCAGAGGTGTCAGTGCCCTGCTGGTTGTATCCTGGACTTTCCCTTTAAACTGGCTGCTGAAAGGGACTGTGATGGGAATTGACATATTGGGTAATCTGATAATCCAAAGTAGAAACCTCAAAGGCAAGCACCAGTCATGGCTGGAATATCTTTTATAAGCAGCTTTTTAAAAAATTGTTAATACAGAAATCAAAATAATATCCAAGTTTTTAAAAAAATTTTTGAATGAACCATATGATTTTTTAAAAATTGTTTTTAATTTTAAAAGACACCAAATAACACAAAAGCCTGTCTGAAAGAAATATCTTGGATTCTCTCATTTTAGACATACCAGACAGCAAAGCATATTTTGAATAAACCGTAGTTCATGAGTTAGTTCTCATGAATTTAGGATCATCTGCTCTTCTCCACCCCTACAGGAAGTCCAGTCGGCCACAGGAGGACAGTGAAGAAATTAAATGAAAGGACAACTGCTGTAAATGAACATTCTTTGTTCCTTAATTTTATGATAGTCATTACAATATACTAGTAAAATGCAGCTACAATTAGGATTGTTCCTCTACTTGTACTTTCTTCACTCAGTTGTCCCCATTCACAATGAATTTTGTTTCTTTCCTTCTTTTGTATATCACTATTTTTGCCTCTGCACTTTATTCACTAGTAATTTAGGTCCTTGTGGAATTATATCAGTTCACCCTCAATAGAAGATCTCTATATATCTTTCAGATAGTGACATTAAAATCCATCAAATTCACTCACAGGTGTGAGTCTGCCAATCTCTTTCTAGTGTGTTTGGAGTTCTGCCCCATATAATAACTTTTTCAACTAAGCAACATCTTGAGTGTACTTTCAGCCTTGCAGTAAGATAACTGTAACAAACTTGGGCAAACTAAGACTTCACATATGGTTCATGCCATTTGTTTTGAATATCTTAGTAATATCTGTCAGTACCTCTATCACCTTCACTGAAACAGGGAGAGATAATCTTTAATCACATGTACAAAATAATTGAATGTTCCTCTGGCTTCTATTGTCTTTCCCTGCACTCTCTTCACATCCTACTCCTTCTCCCTCTGTTCTGTTCCTTTACCTGACTAATTTAGATTGCATGCTTGTTGAAGTGTCACTCTTGTCATTTTATGACTTCTGCTTATCACACATAGATAAACTCCCATCAACTTGGATTTCTATGTATATACATACAGGTGGCATGTAACTCCAGAATTTGCCTGCCTGCCTCTCACGAGTGTGAGTATGCAAGTCTTCAGAAATCAAAGTCCTTTGGAACCCCTCACCAAGAATGTGGCTTTACTTGAGTTTCATTAAAGTTAATAGCAAGTTTTCTGTTACCATTAATGGGAATTAGATTAGGTACCAAACATAATGGGGAAAAAAAAAAGTAAAATAAAATTAAGCCTATATAGAAGAAAGTCCTTGGATTCTCTCATTTCAGACATTCCAGAAAGCCAAACAGCTAACAGACTGTCTGAAATTCTTTCTGAAGAAAAGACAATTTCACAGGAAATAAATAAAAGGCCCTTGATTAACTGAGCAACAAAGCAAAGGTCCTTCTGTCTTCCTAAAATGAGCAGTTCCCTTCTCTATCAGCTTACTAAAATCGTCCAGGGCAATTTTGCTAATTTTGAACTTGATATAAAGACAAATACCATTCTTGAGAGACTATAAAGCATACCTTTAGATCAATAGAGCATAGGAAATCCTCCAGAGATACAGTCTTGTTTATGGTCAGGGAAGCCTTTTTGGGGGTGGAAAAGGAGGGTTTCACAGTATTCAGGTTCATTAGAGTATCAGCCTAGAGAAGCCCTAATTTCTTTGAGACCACAAAAGAGATTCAATTGAAACTTAAGCCCTTTTTCAATTGTGGTGCTGGAATAATAGATTCTATGGCAAGTATCTTGGAGACGGTGGAAACGGCTGCTCGCTTTTTTATGCATAGTTCACTGATTAACATCTGCCTGATTGAACCCTTATAAACTTGGAATGGACTGAAATTTTATTGAGCAGGCTTACTGAAAGGTCTCTGAAATACATGGTTATGATGCCTGTGGGCATATAGATGGGTAGATAGGAGGTGCTTCGGCAGGCACCACTCCTGCTACCTGAGGACTATACACAGGATTGATAATAAAAGCTACTCATATTCATGGTAGCAGGTGGTAGGTGTTCCCCAGTTCTCTTGCATTCTGCTAAATATATATGACTGGACTTGGACAAAAAAACAGACTCCAGTGATCACAGGAGCAATAAACATGATAGGTATCATTGATGCTTATCTGAGCTTTTACATAGGACAAAGAGAGTTTTTAATTTGGAAGGTCTGTATGAGTCCTTTCTATGATAGGAACAAGGAGGGAAATTGATATGTGAATGAAAGTTTTTAGAACCATACATTAAAAATTGTTTTAGCAATTCCACCATATTTAAAGATGAGTTTAACTATTTGCCATGTTCTATGTTAGAGCACCTTGAAAACAGGCTCACTAGTAGCATGATATTGGATTCCAGTATCCTTAGTCAAACTGAGTGGTGTCTTACTGATTTCCAGAGGGTGACCATAAACAAAGGGAGCAACCACTTAGTATGGATAAAGAGGTAGACTTTGCCCCTCTCTCCTGCCAAGGTCCACATGATTCACCATGTGATCTGCTCAGGAAAACCAGGAGAAGGCAGGATGCTGAGTGCTCAGTGGGATTCTCAGCTGGATAAGCGGGTGCCTTTTAATGCTTGCCTGATCCAAATTCTTCAGTTTTGACTAAATAAAATACTTCATGTTTGGCTCAAATTAACCACACATGATATATTTAATGAAGATGAAATATGCACACAGAGGTCATCTGGCTCAGGAGATATATCCAGAGCATGGGAGAGAGAACAGAGATGATGCGTTTGGAAACAGGACAATGTAGCTAGCTGAATGGGAGAGAAAATGTGAAGTAACTAACAATATCTAAGAAATGAGGTTCTGATCAGGCTTGGTTTCCTATTGTTGTCCATTGTACAAACATTACTTCATCATCACAACCAAAAAGAAATGGGGACTATGATATTGAGAATTTTATCAGTGCAAGATAATTAGAAAAACCCCTGTGCAAGATATAAATGTGCTGCCATATAGAGAAAATTTTTGGTATTCAATTGTCCTTAAAATTTCTCTATTAATCATAGTGAGGGGGAGGACTAGATGAGTGATGTACAGTGAAGTGTACTGCAGAAACAGAGGTACAAACTCTGCTTTTGTTTACTCAAGATTTAACACTTAGTTTAACAGTGCACAATGGCTTTTGTCTCTTTACTCATATTTGAATAGTTTATATATGTAGTTTATAAAAATAATTACAACAGCACATGAATAGGTGTTGAACACGGTAAAAAAAAATTGGGAAGGTGGTAGTGGCTTTCTCTCAAGGTACCCTTCTGAAAAGTATTTGTGTTGTGACTGTAGAGTTAGAGCTGGTACTGGTTGGATTATATGCCTAACTGATCCTAAAAAAGAAAGTTAATGACTTAAATCTGAAACAGTACTCACACCTCATATCTGGGAGAATACTTCACAGATCTGGGCTATAAATAGTGATTTCCTAGAAAAAAATATAAAACAAGTAGAGGAGAAGTATTTGTGCTACAATGACTTACCAAACCACAGAGAAAAATGTACTAAAAACCATACAATTTTGAAGTTCCTTAGGCAAAAATGTTTTATTGTACCTTGTGTAGGCAACTGCTGAAGACAGCTAAGAATGCAGAGACTAAAAATGCACAGTGTCTATAAGGGCATATTTATTGACCAAATACTAGAAGGGTAGTAAATAAATCAAAGGGGGAAATTAAAAGACCCTTAAAATAGGAAAAGGAAATGCTCTGAATCAAAGATTAAAGAATTTACATTACACGATTATTGTTGTGATGTTTTGTTTTGCATACTGTGCCTATGTATTCCTAAGATTTGCTGCTGGGATTTTGTATGGCTGTAAGGTGTCAGCTACAGACTGTGGTGCTGGGTCTTTCCCCGGCACATCTTGGCTTTTCTGGTCTCCCTCACCTGAAACAAGGCAATAAGCCAAGCAGAAGTGATCACATCACTTATCTACCTAACTCCATTAAGGAAGGTGCATAAGGAATATGGGAGAGTTGGTGAGAAGGTCTGTGATATTTAATTTAACAGCAACACTGTTTAAACATGTACAGTATTAAGAGTTCACTCTAGAAAAGCAAATTGCCTACATAGGTGTTTATCCCTAGACTACTCCAATGTGGAGAATCATTTTGAGTTCAGCAATACAGTGATAGGGTGGATGGCAAAGCTGCAGCACATAGCAAATATTCAGGTTGTAGGTGCATATAGTTCTCTTGGAAAAATTTGCTCTGAAAAATCTGCATAAGCTTCATGATTGGATTCTCCAGTCACACAGGTATCATTTGCATGCAGTGTTTTGAAGAGGAAAACATGCAGTTTGTTCCTAACCATGTGATTCTAGTGCTGCTGAGGTGAGAGAAATCATTTCAGATGTATTTTTTTCTCGTATCTGTATTATGCCATAGACAATTCTGATAGCCTGTTGAGGATCTGAAAATATTTGAAATATATGTAGTGGTTAAGAAATTAAAAGTGAGCAACTATTCCTTTAAAATTATGTAACATGGGACTCCTAAAGGTAAATACATGTAACACTTGGTATGCCGTTCTATTTCAATGCTAGTTTTTCTTAAAAATCTGCATAATCATTCAAATGGTGAATGATCTGCTCAGCCTGGGGATGGAGCTAAAGGAGGAGGTGGAAAGGCTGAGGACAATAAGGGAGTGTGAGAGGGAGATAGACTGGTGGAGTCAGGCCCTACCACCCTTGAGGACAGGGCAGTGGGTAGAGGCTCCCCTAGAAAGAGAGGGTCCCCTCCTCCCTTGCCATCAGGTACAGGAAGAAGACCTAAGAGATGAGGGGGAATGGAAACAGGTCCCTGC
>VZRW01006180.1:0-22393 GCA_013398125.1 Aegotheles bennettii | reverse complement strand
GCAGGATGGGAAGGACATTGAGGTGCTGGAGCGAGTCCAGAGAAGGGCAACGAGGCTGGTGAGAGGTCTGGAAAACAAGCCTTATGGAGACCGGCTGAGGGAACTGGGGTTATTTAGCCTGGAGAAGAGGAGACTGAGAGGAGACCTTATTGCCCTCTACAACTACCTAAAGGGAGGTTGTAGTGAGCCTGGTGTTGGTCTCTTCTCCCAAATTGCTAATGACAGGACAAGAGGAAATGGCCTCAAGTTACGTCAGGGGAAGTTTAGGTTGGATATCAGGAAAAAGTTCTTTACTGAGAGGGTGGGTTAGGCACCCAAGGAGGTGGTGGAGTCACCGTCCCTGGGGGTGTTCAAAAAACGGGTTGATGAGGCACTTGAGGCCATGGTCTAATGGTGCAATGGTTAGGAATATGATGGGATAAAGGTTGGACTTGATGACCCTGGAGGTCCCTTCCAACCATAATGATTCTATGATCCTATTCTATGATTCTATGTTTATTATGTTTAGAATGGTGAAAAGAAATATAGTAGTGTGCAATATACACGCTTCTAAGGTACGGCAAGACATCCTCCTCAGCAAGAGGTTACAATCTAACATAAATCAACTTCAAACTCATAAAAGCAGTAACTTACATGTATTTCATTGCCATAGGCACATTTATTAGGGTTAAAATTTTACAATATCATAATACCCCTACTGGCTCACCTTAAAGTATTAATGTGATAGGAACACTATTAATAAATATATATAATACAATAGGTATTTCCTGTAACAGTGTGGTTTTGAACCCTGAGCTATTGTACTAGTCATGAAGAATTTTTAGTTATTGTTCAATATTCATACCCAAGTCAAAAAGAAAACCCCTAAGCAAATAGGTAATGCTTGCACACAAAACTTCAGTGTGCCCTGAGATGACTAAACATTTCTACCAGTTTTCTTCCAGAAAAAACATCCTTCAGAAACCCAGAAAATCTATATGTCTTTGGTGCTATCCTTGCAAATGGTTATTCCAAAATATACTCTTGCATGTCCTGGAAAAATGGTTTTGGTCATATATTCTTTTCAGTATGTTATCTTCAGGGTATATTTGAATTAAAATTTTGATCAGTATCATTTCAAGCATCGGGTCTTCAATACTGCTAGTCATTAGTTCTACTGTCACAGAAATATCAGATGGTATTACAACTTTAACAAAAGATAATTAAGTTTTCAGGGTTTCTCAACTACAGAATAAATAGAGTCTGGAATTTGGCAGCTTTCTTTAACTTTCTGTTTTTTTCCTCTCTTTTTTATTTTGCTGTTAGCAATTCTAGCTGGCTGAATTACATTCAATTCTATCAAACCTCTATTGAATCTTTTGTAGAACACTCCAGATGTTCTTCACCTTTATGTAACACGCACTTTTCCAGCTGTTCATTATTGGTCTTCATGACTTCATTTTGATAATAACCCATAAAGTAAAGGGCACTTCAGGGGGATGTTTGGTATAAAACTATACTAGTAATCAACCTGATGTGTTTTGGGGTATTTTGATAGCATTTGTTTATCTAATACATCACTGTGGGTGGGATTCATCTCACCAAACTTCAGACACTTATAAACTCAGCTACTCATGCTATGGTCTTCTGGAGACTGATGGGCACATTAAAGCATCAACCATTTGACAAAATTCTGCTTTGGGAGGAGATGAACCAACAAAAAATTCCTGTCTTACCCACTCACTGATTGTAAAGGCTAAGGTGATTATCTCAGATACGAATGTTGGATTTGAAAACATCTACAATTCATCTTTGTGTTTTGTAGAAATATAAGAAATTCTTAAGCTCCTGTGTAGATATTTTAGGATTAACATGTCTGGAGTGTGAAGTGATGCTGACATAAGGAAGAAAAAGAGCAGAACAATCTGAGCAGTTTTAATGCTCAAAATTTTGGGGGGCACATATTTGACTAAACTAATTTCAATGATTTTCTGAATAGCTGACTTTTGTCCTTACGGATGTGAAGACCATCTGTTACATTTGCATGGGGCAGTGCAAATGCATTGCTGCTTGACTGGGATATGCCATTTTGACTGCAAGAGAAAAGCAAGCAGGCAGAGATACAGCAACTTAACTCTTATAAAGGCCAAGCTCCTCAAGGTGAGAGTCAGCTTAGTGAACACAGACACAGAGGCCCAAAGAGCAGGGAAGTCCATTCTTCATGGGTCTCCTGAATGGCCCTAAGTCATACGAGATCAGCTTTCAGGGTTTTCTTGCAAACCTATTTGATCGGCAAATGTGTCTTTCCAGAGGACCTACTGGAATAGAAGAATTCTGCATCTCCTGTCACATCTTAACACCGCTGATGTCCTCTTGCCACCATCTTCCTCTACTGAAGAAGACACCTGCCTATTGGAATAAAAATGACCGCGAGGCAACTTCTGAGTGAAAATAAAATGCAAATATATGATACTGTGAGCATTATCTAGTGAGTATACAAATAAGCATTGCCATCTGTGGTAGTTTTTTCAAACGTGATTTTCAGGATCTGTTTTATTTTTTGTTTTCAGTGAAGCATAAAAACTGGAAAGTTGTAGGGAAATCTGGCCTGAAGTATTTGCCATCAGAATATACATTGCTTCTTTGCAAACAACATTATATTTCATTTGAGCACTTTCCTCTTCCTATTCCCTTTGTCAAATAAAATCAGTTGATTGGAAGGAAAGGATGCTTACTGTGAGAACAAATTGGTGTGGTATTTTGCAGATCAATATTGATTTTTCCTGTTCAATGCATATTTTATTGTTAATTAGATGGGCTATTTCTGTTCGGATATATACAAATATTTCTGAACTTTTTACTTAGAAATAATAATAAAACATAATTTAAAAAAATGCATTTCAATATATGTAGAAAAACAAACTAGTTTAGACTTTGGACAGATGGTCCAATTTGGTGCAGCTGAAAAATAGCACAATTAAAACCTAAATATTGTATGTTTCTACACTGCATGAGTCAAAGGTCAAATGTAGGCATTTGTTTTTAATTTTGCCAGAAGATCTTGTCTAGTGCACCATATAGAGCAAAACCAAGCAAGATTAATGCATATTCCTGACAAAGTATGATTGGAACTTTCTGCTGGCATTTATACATAGGTTTAAATTCATTAAAATATAACTATCTAATATTTGTTTTATATGACTGAATTAATTACATTTGTAAATGTTAACACTCAATGACAGGTCTACACAAATCACCTAATTAAAATACAAGTACACTGTGGGCCTTAATTTTAACTCATTTTTAGCTAACATCAACATAACTGTTGACTTTAAAAACATTAAACTATTGACGAGTTTGCTTACCATTTCCTATATAGGCCCTGTTACCAATAGAGAAACAAAGAAACTGAGAAACAAAAAAACCTGACTGGACTTTGAATGACAGCTATCAACAATATAAGAATGTGAAGATTTAGTTTGGTAAATGATTTCCCATATCCTAATTGAGAAAAGAGTGAATGCAGCATGCAGAAATGTAAATGCTTTTAAGCTTATAAAAGTTATAATGGGAAAAAAGAACATCTTTCTGTTGACTCTTTTATGATCTCTTTTAAACCAAAGAAAGATAAATTAAAGCAGGATTCAGTTACTATAACATTATGGTGCTAGCACTTGGTGTGAGAAAGATTCCTTCTTTTTGTGCTTGCAGGTGATTTCCATTTTTCTGCTTTACTGCCTTCCTAAGCTGTGCTTCTGTCGCACAGTCTGGCATGGATAAACTACTCCCAATTTGGTTTTTAGTTTGCTTGTTTGTTTGTTTTCCCCCTCCTTTTTCCATCAAAATAATTCAAAAGTCCCACCTCTCCTCAAGTCTCACTGATGCTTCTGTCTCTATCTGTTTCTGATTATGCTAGATTTTCAGATGAGAAACTCTGTGTTTTCTCAAAGTCTGTTAATCTTTTGTCTAGAAAATCTATCCAGTCAATTCTAATAGTCCCTTCTGTGTCTCCTGAGGCAGGTTTGGTAAAAGCATGAATAAGTCCTCTTCTGCATGTAAGTATTTTTTACCAGTAGGCAGATGATCACAAGCTAGTATCACATGCTTTGACTAAATACATATGCCACAGAAGAAGAGTTTGGTATTCAAGTTAGCAAAGGGACAATGGCAAGATGCAGCCTCAAAATTATTAGCCAAGCTCTCCTTTTTAAAGAAAATGCCTCAGGAATTGTAATGCCCATGAGGTACAAGCAAAGAGATTTTCAATTGCTAGTGCCTGATCCAAAGACAACCATTTTTTGATGGATTGATATTCAAAATATCTAGCTTGACACTTTGAAAATGCTTAGCTTCTTTGAGGCTTCAGACTTTATGGCACTGCTATTTCTAACCTTTTACTTAGATTTTACAAGCCAGCTACTTTGCATCATGTCTTCTGCCAATACTAAACAAATACCTTATAAAACATATGTGTGAAGTGTGATGTAGAGAAAGCAGTTATAGTGCACTATTACTCCCACAGTTCTGCTTTAAAGTGAAATAGGTCAATGTAGACTACCCTAGACAATATACTAATTTAGATTCTAGCTACGTATCTACCAAACTACTTAAAATTTGCAATATGCTTGCTTGTTTTATTTATAAAATATTCCTGTCTAAGGAAATCTCTTTGATAAGCTGAAAAATGAAATAAAAGATTTAAATAAAAAAAAGTTTTGTGGGCACAAAATTTTCAAAGGATCACTGTGTCATTAATTTACATAAAATTTCAGATTCATTTAGAAAAAAATGACAAATCATTGCTGAAAACATGTTCAGTTAAATTATACAGAAACCTACCGAGGTAGATGCAGAGATCAAAACTGGTGTGCTGCAATTTAAAAAATTCCAGACATATTCTTAATAGGGTAAAGACATAAAGTTGTCTTGATATAACTTTTATTTGAAACTGTAATGTGTGTCACTCGAAGAAATACTTGTTTAGATACGCTTCCTTCTTATTTCTAAAGCCAAAAAAGTAGAACTGACATTTTCCAATGGTCCATGGAAAGCAGACAAACATCTTCATAACATATGATTCTCCAAAACTTCACACTGTATGGTATACATGATTGTCCTCAGAATGGTATATACATAATGGTATATACAGAATGGTATATACAATCCTGAATGCTAAGTCTGTTCAGAAATGTTTAGAGAGGCAAATAAAAAAATCCTAACAAACAAGCCCAGAGAAAAAGTTATCAAACGCATATTTGTGAAGAAAAACCCACACCCTTGTCTATCATATTGTAGGCAGCATATACTTACTTCCTAATGACCTGATGATTTCAAAAGAAAAATAATTTGCTTAGCTTTCCTTTACTGGCATGTGCTAGTTAATGTACACTATTGCTTTCAGACCAGACCCTTTATATTAGATTATTGGTTTGCTCAGATTACAACTGAGGGATATATATGAGAAGAATAACCTTTCATGCAGTATTGTAGCATTTTTAGTAAATAGTAAGTCAAGAAGTTAAAAAGACATACACAAATTTAAAGATATTTTTCTCTTTATGCAGAATTATTTTGATCCAATTTGAAGAAGAAATACTCTCTAGTTTATCTCAGTCAGTTAATTCATACCTATTATGCTAATTTTCCCTTCTGAGTACTTATCTACATTTGGACCATTAGGGCACATAAACTAGATTTGCAATTGTTTTCCTTTAAGAGATTTTTTCTTACAGCTTTACTGCACATGGTTTCATACCGAATTGACTGGAAGAAATTAAAGAAACCTGAGGAGTTTGGCTCATTCATAAGAAGTGAAGAGTAATTAATTCATTTCCTAAGAAAATCTTCTGCATTTTTGGGGAACCTTTTTGTAATCAACTCTGTGGAGTAGAACAACGGCTTCAAGTGATGACATGTAACATATTTCTCTAGGTTCATGTGATTATCTAATATCAAGGATACCTCAGTTTACTTTCCAAAGCACTGTAGAAATATTAAAGTATTAATTAATTTCCTCAGTGTCTTGTAAGACTACTCTGTATTTCTGTATTTCATTCCCCATTTTCCTGAAAAGAAAGTTGAGGTACCAATGTTGACAAGATTGATTTTCGAAGTGCCAAAGTTATCACAGAAGAAATGTTTATCCATTCTCAGCCAATTATAAAACCAGTAATGAAAAGCTCACATGACTGAAAACAGTAAAAGAATGTGACCAATGTATGACATGGGCATGTAGACAGCTAATTGCTGAGACCCAGTGCTAAAACCTTAATATACATCTCAAAAAAATTTTTTTACTGCTCTCTCTATTCTTTAAATTGGCTACCTGCATGCTGGTCATAATGTAGATGGTCTTCTGGGCATACTTCCTGACTGACAGCAAGCCTAACATGTCTCAGGAATGTCAGTATGGTTGCACTGGATGAAATATAAGAACAAAGAAAGAATATTGTGTGTCTTCTCAAGAACATTTACCAGTTGTGCTTACATGCTTATGACTTTTGAGCTCAAGGTACGAGATCAAGAACTCTAAAGCTGTGCCCGGGTTTCATCTCTTATATAGATCTCAAAATTGTCAGGACATCCTGTCATCTCGAATGCTAGTATTGGATTTATGTGGCATGGTTTTGGTAGCGGGGGCCCTGCAGGGGTGACTTCTTTGAGAAGATACCAGGAGCTGCCCCCCTGTTGAACAGGGCCAGTTTCAGCTGCCCCCAAGACAGACTCACCACTGGCCGAAGCTGAGCCCATCAGGGACACTGGTAGCACTTCTGTGATAACGTATTTAGGAAAGTGTGAGAAATGCTGTTCAGCAGCAGCTGAGAGAAAGGAGTGTGAATATGTGAAAGAAAAAACTATGCAGATGCTAAAGTCATTGAAGAGGAGGATGAGGAGTTGCTCCATACACTGGAGCAGAGATTCCCCTGCAGCACATGGTGGAGACCATGGTGAGGTAGGTTGTTCCCCTGCAGCCCGTGGAGCAGACACACTGCAATCTGTGGAGGACCCTTTGCCAGAGCAGGTGAATGTGCCCTGAAGGAAGCTGCAGCCCATGGAGAGGCCATGCAGGAGAAGGCTCCTGGCAGGAGCTGTAGCCTGTGGAGAGGAGCCCACACAGTAGCAGATTTTCTAGCAGGACTTGTAACTCTGTGAGTGACCCATGCTGGAGCAGTTCTTGAAGACCGGCAGCTCCTGAGAAGAACCCATGTTGGAAAAGTTAATGAAGGACTGTCTCCAGTGGGAGGGGAACCATGCTGAAGCAGGGGAAGAGTGTGAGGAGGGAGTGACAGAGACAAAGTATTATCAAACCCTCCACTCAAGGGGAGAAGGTAGAAGAGTTGGGAGTGAAGCTGAGCCTAGGAAGAAAGGAGGGGTGGGGACATTTTGTAGTATTTTCTCCCCTAGTCCTGTTAAAGGGGGGGAGTGATAGAGCAATTTGGTGGGCACCTGGTGGACAAAATCAACCCACTACAAACATCTTCCCCTTCTTCATTGTCTCCATGGTAAGTTGCAGTAATTTCCTTAATGGTGCTATAAAAGCACGGGGGGGGGCGGGGTAGGGAGGAAGGATTTTGGAATAAATTAGATGTTTGTAAAAACTGCTGGAGAAAATTTCCAAGTTGTGTATGTGAGTCTTAGGCTTCATGGACTTGAACAGAAATAGGAATGTAGTGGGATGGGGAGAGAAAGTTGTTTCCAAACTTTCTGAGTTTGCAGATCCTTGGAGCTGGAACAGGATGACAGAAACTACTATTTATAATTAAATTTATGATATATTAGAAACAAAATATCAGTGGATATTATCTCCTTGATACCCAATAAAAAGAAAAAAGAATTATGGGATGGAATTTCTGCTTGGAGCTTGACTCCTGATTGCTTATTATGTCTATCTAGAATGATGTCTATGATTCTACGTGTAGTACAGGAGCTCTTGTGTGACCATTGGCTTCCTGTACCTAGACAACCATAAATCAAGCTTTGGAATAAAGTTTTAAAAGAGTTAGACATGAAAAGCACTGCATGAGACTTGTGGTGGGATCTTGGAGAAGACTAAACTGTTGTGCAAACCTAGCTCTTTCTCCCTGGGAGAAAGCCCAACTAACAAGACACAATAGATTTGTAATCAATGTGTCTCTGCATTACCCTAAATGTAAAATATCATAAGGCCAAAGAATGAGCCAATAAGAAGAAACCTGCTTTTCTAGTCTAATAGTAAACATCCACAGCTGGTACACTGTTCTCTGAGATTTAGGTCTTTATCATAGACGTGTTAATATGTTCTATAAACTAATATAAACAGTTATTGAATGAGAGTAGAAGCAATCCAGTAACCAGAATTATCTCCCTGTTTGAGCTGAAGGGCAACCAAGAAAGGGTCCTTTTTATTTATGCTCCGGCTAAGGTCAGAAGCTTGTGCTTCAAGTTTTGCAACATTTGCCCTGGCTACCCCAATATGTTTCCTGCATCCAGCTCTGATTTGCAGACTTAATATGGCATAAGTGGGAGCTCATTATTTAAGTCAATTCACTTATTGTCTATAAGTACCATAATATCACTAGAGACTGTGCAAGAGGTGCAGGTAGAGGAGGAGATAAACCCTATGCAAACTATTTAAAGAAGCTGTATGGAACATTATCATACTGCAGAACTGATCTAACACTGACAGTAGAACTTATTACATGTCCTAATTGTTGTACTCCTTTGTTGCTGATTCTTTTGGGGAGATATTAGGAAGATGTTCTCACTAGGATTGGTACAACCTGAAAATTTATTTCAACCACAAATTAATTTCCTACATGGCTTCAATCTTTACTGAGGAAAGTAACTTAAATCAGTATCTCTTCCTGTAAGACATGATCAAGCCATGCCCTTATTCCGTGAAGAATCAATGTGTCAGAAAAAAATATATGAATAACATATATGAACTTTATTTTCCCAAAATTCCTCATAATTTTGTAAGTGGTCATACCTAAAATAAACACTGTGACACCACTTTTCAGTTTGCTACTTCAAGGAACAGCCCTAATTGCAATGACAAAACACCAGACCAGAAAGCATAAGATTTGTTAAGGAAAAAACATAAATTCCCATTTTATTGCCTCTTCTGATAGCAAATCTAACAGAAGTCCTGGAGAAATTCTCAAAGCACCTAAATTTTATGTGTGCTTCAATAGCTTTTCTCTTCCCCCAGGGAGAAAAAAATACCTCAGTAAGAGATAGTTTTGGGTCTCCAGACTTATTGTTTCCTCAAATATAAATCACCTTTATATATATAAGAGACCAGAAATCAAGTTCTAGTCATCTTTATATGTGAAGTTTTGAATTCCATAAATGCACAAAACAGAGTCCAAGAGTATTTTATAAACTCTTTAATAAGTTGAATAAATTGCTCTAAACTTTTAAACCAGTGTAGAATAGTTATGCATCAAAGTATGTGCTCTATCTTTCTTTTTCACTTCATTATTCCTTTCTCTCCTAAGTAATATGATTGCTGTAGTCTTCAGAACCACAAATCCTATTCACTGGTGTACTCAGAATTAATACTGTATTGATAGGTGTATATTTATCCATAAGCAAGTTTAGTCACCTCACATGTCCATTTTTACCTGCAGCTCATTTAATGTGGCAGTTTTATCTGTACATAATAGTTTTGTTGTGAAATTATACTCAGGGCACATATCCTTAGTTAGTAATATAGATAATGATAAAACAAACTGGAATCTACATCATCTATTTTTCATATTTCCACCTCATTTTGCTCTTTTCTGGGTCCTGGATCTGGATAAATTTGACTTTAGTCATGATCATGGCTGACTCAGGGTACTGGATATTTTTATGGTAACAGTCCATGGCTATTGCCAGATGGTAGAAGATGGCTGTTGTTGCTTTGGAGGGAAGGCTAGGTCTGACCAAAGGCAGTGGAAGTAACAGATCCAAATTTCCAGGGTTCACCAGTCCTTTCCTTTGCCTTTCTCTGTACCTCACTCTTTTTCCTCTTCCTTGATCCTTCTCATGGCAGAAGCAATTTGTCTCTGGCCCCAGGCCAAGTCTTCATCCATGACATAGACCTGTTGGAGCGAGTCCAGAGGAGAGCCGCAAAGATGATCAGAGGGCCGGAGCACCTCTCCTATGAAGACAGGCAGAGAGAGTTGGAGTTGTTCAGCCAGGAGAAGAGAAGACTCCAAGGAGACCTTACAGCAGCCTTCCAGTACCTGAAGGGGACCTACAGGAAAGCTGGAGAGGGACTTTTTACAAGGGCAGGAAGTGACAGGATGAGGGAAAATGGGTTGAAACTGAAAGAGGGTAGATTTAGATTGGAGATTATTAAGAAATTATTTCCTGTGAGGGTGGTAAGACACTGGCACAGGGTGCCCAGAGGAGTTGTGGCTGCTCCCTCCCTGGCAGTGTTCAAGGCCAGGCTGGTTAGGCCTTTGAGCAACCTGGTCTAGTGGGAGATGTTCCTGCCCATGTTGAAACAATATGAGCTTTAAGGTCCCTTCCAACCCAAAACATTCTACGGTTCTACGATTTACCAGTGCTGCCAGGAAGCTCTGAAGCAACTTTGGCAAACACAGCAATGGGCACTATTCTTCCTGAAACAGACAAGGAGTAGAGATCAAGAGGGTATCCTCTCAATGCTATAGACACAGTGCTGTACCCCCAGTGTAATGCACTCATGCAGCACAGTTCTGTGCTCAATTTGTGTTCAGTCCTACAATGTCTGACCACAGTAGGCCTGTACTTTAATCTCCCAAGCTAATGAACATTTCCTGTCAGGCAGTACTATTTTAACTCAGTTATACAGCTGAGTATCAAACATTTGTGGCTCACAACTCTCTCCTTCCTGCAACTGTATGGTGCACATATGGCTTAGAGTATTTGTGGATGGTGCAGGGATCAGACACGGATTCCATCAGACTCATGCAAGGTTACCTGACCTACAGCCATGATCCTCTCTGCAAACCATACTCATGGCTTTTTACCGATGCTTCCTGGCACATGAGCCTTTCCAGAAGAAGGCAGATGAAGGAAAGACAATCAGCAAACAACAGGGTGGCCAAAGATAAAAAGCTCTAGTAAGCTCTCCTTCTCAGGGTCCTGCATGTTTCATTTCTGGAAGAGGCTTGACTAGCTTGACAGTCAGCCATAGTCACAGTCAATGCTTGACCTAGCCCCCTGTGTTCAGATTTGTTTCCAAAGTGTAATCTGACATTTCTGTGTGGGGATACACTAGCGTAGGTGAGATAACAATACTGAGAAACGTGAAGTTCCAGATCTCTCTTCTACCCATATTCCTCTATTTCTCTTGAAGGATGGAAAAACAAGCAAAAATAAAATAATTTTTGTCCCAGATGACTAAACTTTGTGACATTCTCAAGTCAAGTTGAATATCTAAGTATGAATAACTTCCTCCATGCAGTCAAGGACCTCAGCCCTGGCCTGTAAAGACCACCCTCCACAACAGCAAAGGTATAATTATGCTCCCATGTTATTTTGGTCATGAACTCTTCCTGAGGCTGTTGCCTGTGTAGACAAGTGTTTATTCTGACATGATATTTTTGTGATCTTGGCTACTGTGTAGTTGGAAAGAAGAAACTAAGAAAAAAAAAGAAATGAATTGTGTGTTGCCAGTAATCTTTCTTCTACGCTTTGAGATACACAATAATACACATGAAATGTGAACTTCAGGTGTTGTAAGCAAGTGATAAACACTTTAAAGGAAGGGAGTGAAAGAGATACACAAATTCTGCCCTGTCCAGATGTGGAAAATATTGCTGCCCAAGCTAGAACTGCCAGTCACTGACTCTAAGTCACTTGGTAAATCTGCAGGCTAAACATGCCTGCAGCTGGGCCACCTTTGCTGTGACCCTGTCAAATCATATTATTTATTTATTTGAATGTCTAAAATGTAGCTACAGGTGCACATTTTGGGCTTTGGATCTTTCTTCTGTAATTAAAGACACAACATAAGTAAAGGCCTTACAGAAGTTCTTTATAGGTGAAAAATGAAGCTACTACATTTCTATGTATTTTTCATTTTCAAATCATTGCAAGATGTAATGAACAACAACCAGCTTTAGCAGTGCTGGAGAAGACAGGAGGAAGAGCAATATGACATCAGCTACAGTAATACATGGTTGGAGATAGATGATACCATTCTCTCTCGAAATAATACAACCAATTAACAGCAAGAGAATTTTTAGATTTTACTGACATCTTTTTTTCTATTTATTTCTATTTATTTCTAAAAGAAGACTGTTACATGAAAGTTTTTTTCAAACTTTTTTTCAACCCTTGCTACAAAAGATACCACAGAGTTCTTCATTCAAAGCCAGATTCTCACCTAAGCACAGGCTAAATGTTAATGAATAGATTCACTGGTAGGCTGAGCTTGTTTTTTGCCACTTTGATAGAAAATCTCTTTGGTGAAAGCAAATCTCTCTCAGTAGGATTTTTGTTAAGATCTTCTAGAACTAGAGAGCACAGCTCTCTGTAAAACTGAGGTACGATCTGTAAACACTATCTACTCCAAACTGAACAGGAGATGTGTGAGCCAGCAATGTGCCCTTGTGGCCAAGAAGGCCAATGGCATCCTGGGGTGCATTAGAAGGGGGGTGGTTAGTAGGTCAAGAGAGGTTCTCCTCCCCCTCTATTCTGCCTTAGTGAGGCCACACCTGGAGTATTGTGTCCAGTTCTGGGCCCCTCAGGTTCAAGAAGGACATGGAGCTGCTTGAGAGAGTCCAGCGCAGAGCCACTAAGATGATGAAGGGAGTGGAACATCTCCCTTATGAGGAAAGGCTGAGGGAGCTGGGTCTCTTTAGCTTGGAGAAAAGGAGGCTGAGGGGTGACCTCATCCATGGTTACAAATATGTAAAGGGTGAGGGTCAGGATGATGGAGCAAAGCTTTTTTCAGTAATGACCAATGGGCAAGGTAATGACAAGGGGCAATGGTTGCAAACTGGAGCATAGGAGGTTCCATGTGAATATCAGGAGAAACTTTTTCACTGTGAGAGTGCCAGAGCACTGGAACAGGCTGCCCAGAGAGCTTGTGGAGTCTCCTTCGCTGGAGACATTCAAAACCCGCCTGGATGCGTTCCTGTGTGATGGACTCTAGGTGACCCTGCTCTGGCAGGGGGGTTGGACTAGATGATCTTTCGAGGTCCCTTCCAACCCCTAGAATTCTGTGATTCTGTGATTATGTGAGTGGTAGGAGCCCGTGGTGGATGGAAATTGTTTCCTAAGTGAGGGAACAGCTGCCAAGCATATGAATACAACCTCACTGACAGAACATTTTAGAAGGTGACTGAATTGAAAGACTTTAATCTGCACACAAACAGCTCAAATCCAACACAGGTGAGTAGATTGGTTGAAAGCCATTATTATTACTTGGTCATACTACAGCTGTTATGATATGTAAAACAATTTTTGCAGCTCCGGGTTGGTTCCTAATGGAAAATGTTACATTACAGAAACTATTAGTAATGTGGCTCTGTTGACTCCATGCTACTTGTTGGCAGTCACCTCAGAGAGGTGAAAGATTGAACAGAGAAGGTATATTCAATGTGTTTGGTTTATTTTTATTTATTTATTTTAGTCAAAAAGGTACTTTATCCTCCTGGTCAATGCAGAGGAAGGCTGAAATGAGCATCTGGGAAATTTTGATGATCTAACGTCATTCATAAATTCACCTCTGATTTGACCATTGACTGCAGTCTCTATACTGTCCTCATAGCCATCCTTTGATATATATTCCATGCATGCCAAATTAATGACTATTCTTAATTTTATTCCCATCTAATTGCTGCTAACCCTTTCTTGTAAACATGCAAAATTATTAGATATCGGTGATACCTCAGTATACAGAGATTGTAATGACATACATTTTAACTCATAACTTTCACATGCTGTGATTTCAAAATCATTTCTTTGCTTGCTATTCTTTCAGAGTTCTTGCATTATTTGTCCTATTATTGTGAAAGACTGACAAGTTTCTGCTGAACATAATTATTGGTTGATGTTCATACACTATTTAAGTGCAAACATTTAGTCTTACAGCTTTTTATACAAATCAAGTGTTTTAATTGATGCAATAAGTACCAAATTTTTAAGTTTTCAAATGGGACCTTTATTATATTATGTGGGATTCCATTAGAGCCTCTGGTAAGAAAAAAGATGATTGTGGTAAAGGGTAAATAGTAGTGCCAGAATGCAAAGAAAGAAAATCCCAAACTTTTACACTTCAAAACAAATTGGAAAACATAGCACACATTACCTCATGATGCTCAAGCTGACTGGATGCACCTGAGAGTGATACTAAGAAAAGTGTATTTTCCTATTGACTAATGTTCTGCACCACCCCTATTCAGAGCTATACCTTGAAAACCATGCTATCCCCCTTAATCCCGGGACATCAAACTCATTTGATAGACAGAGATTAATTCCATTTTTGTATCAACTACAATGGCTTTGAAACAAATGAAGAGTCACAAACATCTTGCTTTATATGCTAGGAGGACTATTGATATGAGTGGGAGATTTTATTGATGTTAAAGTTAGGGTAAAATATTTTATTCTTTACTACATATAAGTTATTTTCCGTATGTATTTTCTTAGTACATTGTTATTTTAGTAAAAGACAATGAGAAAAATTGTTCCTCCTTAGGACAGCCACATTTCTGGCCTTTTTATTTTTTTTTCTCAACTTTTATTTTTTCAGCCTCTCTACTTCTATAGCCTTCTGAGACTCCCTTTCATTCATTTTGCAATTCCTGAAAATTTTTTGTCATTGACTACTTCCTAATCACTTTTCTTACCATGAAAGGCTTCTTTATATTGTCAATGTAAACATAGCGGGCAGTATTCGTCTTGTCTAACTTTGTGTAAATTGGTGTAAACAAGTACATAACAGTAAGATTTCTTCTTCCTACTCTCCAGATTTCCATTATAGTCAATAGACAGAATCTGGCACTTTCAGGAAATGGCAGGATCGGTTTAGTTGCCTGAACATAGGTGCCTGGTGCCAAACTGACAGAAGTGCAGATACCTGCACCCTTCTGGAGACATAATGTAGAGCATGACAAACTATGCTTAGGCAGCTGAATTAGACCAATTCAATTCATTCTACAGTAAATATCCAAAATAAGGAAAGTACATTGTGGGCCAAGTGTCCCAAAGAAGATGTCTGTGCATGAGCTAGTTGTCAAAGCTACTTTTACAGTCCATTGAAATCTAAGTCAACCCATTCACAACAATGTGTGAAGCTACCCAGCTCACCTCAAGTGGGCACGTATGTGTGATTGGCCAAATCACTCCAGAAGCTCTTCTGGATGAATTAGCTAGACTGCAGCTAGCTATAATAAGACAATAGATGGCTGTATTCAGGCATCTGAAATTGATCATCTGCAATAGAGAGCTGTTGTCCAGCATTACATTTAATTGAATCCTATCCTTGACTTTAGGTGAATTCAGCAAGGTAAGATAAATCACCCTACTCCATCATCAACTGCAGTTCAGAGAGATGCATAAAAGGCAGGAAAATTCTCATCCTTCAGAACAATTGATTTGGGTTGTCTAAACCAGGAAGACAACACTGTAACAATAACATTTGATTCAGTAAAGGAATTTGTCTTTGCAACCATCAGGGTTCAAAATGTGCTGCTTCTTTTGAAATGACAATAGATTTGACAGTATTGTAAACCAGCCTGTACATTATACACAACGACCCCAGAGGTCTAGGGGTGACTAATAGGAGGGAGCCTTTTCTCCATCTAGCACAGTCCCCACATTTGATGATTATTTAGCTAAGATCAAAGAAGACATTGAATCACTGAAATTTATAGATGGATAGAATCCTTAAAGCAGGATCAAGATTTCCTTGGACATTCCTAACTTATATTTGTCTATTTTGTCTTCAAGACCTCTAAAGGGAGGGATTACTGAAACTTGATGGGCAGTCTTCTCTGGTACTTTGACACAACAGACATTCTCCTAGTATCTAGACTAATTTTTTTTACAAATTAAGTCTTTTTGGTCTACTCTTCCCACTACGGGCAATGAGGAAGAAATGATCACCATCTTTATAACCATCTTTTACATGATAGAGGATGGCTGTCATGTTCTGCCTTAGTCTCCTTTTTTTTCTAGACTAAATTAATTCTCTCAACCTTTACTCACAGGTCATGCCTTCTAAACCTTATTTAATATTTCATACTTTCCTCTGGACTTCTCCCATTTATCTTTCTTAAAGTGTGATGTTCAAAAGCAGACACAGAACTCCAGTCCCACCAGGGTAGGCTGGACAGAATTGTGTTCTGTATCTTACGTGTGGCAACCCTATTAATGTCCCACAAAATTAGAGTATTTTGGGTAAGAAAGTCATGTTATAAATTTACATTTAGTTCGCAACTCACTATAAGCCTCACATTTCTCTTCCACTTCTGTCTGGGAAGACATTCCCCACTCTATAATTGCACATAAAATTTTGGATTAAATAAAAATGTGCTTCCAAATCTTAAGACTTCAGCTGATTTCAGAAATGAGTGGGCAGACAATCTCAAGGGGTGCAAGATTTGCAATCTTTCATAAGAAAAAAATATTTCTAACTTTTCAGTAAGAACAGGAAGGGACTGAAGATCAAAAGACAAATTCTATTTACTACAACACATTTTTCATTATGTAAATTTTTCCAGCATGCTAAACTACTTTCAGATTTATAATTAGCTCTGAAAAAGAGGGATGGACAGAATGAGATCATTTGACCACCTTAGGGACAACATGTTTAAAGAACTGCTGCAGAGCATCTATTAGGAGACTAAAAATGGTGTCTTTCACTTCATATTCTTTCTCATTTTTCGGGTAGGGATCAAAATACCAGCACACTATTTCAGAACTTCTTTGGACAGGCAACTGGAGGGTAAGAAGACTGGCTGATGGCAGATGCAATGACCCTAACAAGAAAAATTGGGGGAAAAAAGCATAATAGGAGATAGGAATGGGTAAGACTCTTCCATTTCATTAAAAAAAAATTCATTGAGGTCTGAATATAGAATGAAACTTCAGGACTTGCCCTTATTTCTTAGAATTGCACATCTCTAACTATTCAAGAAACCTCTTAAGCTTCAGTAGACTTCCTGTCTTCACCAAAGTCAATGCTATTTTTTTCAGTTGAGTAGATGTAAGATTTCACTTTCTGATCCACAGCCTTGAGACAGCATGATTTTTTTTTCATTACAGGATGCAGACTTTATTAGAATTATAATGGTCAGTTCCTCTCAGTCATGCTGACAGTTTCCCAAACCCCGTGATACCGTCTCCCTTCCCACTTTTTCTCACTCTCTTCACCCTCCCAACATCCTTCCTCCTCCCAACAGTCGTCAGCTTCTCAGAATGAAAAGACAAGATCAGAAAGCTTCTGAAAACAAAAGAAAAACTGGGGAAAGAGAATGGGAGCTGAGGTAAGCCTTTTGCTGCATTAATACTACACCCTTGGCAGAGTTGGATTTTGAAGTGAAAACAAAAATCATGAGAAAAGTGACACATAGTTTAGTATGACTTTACTTGTACTTTAACCTGAATAGGGCTGAATTGAAGCTGATGATTCAGTCATATTATAGTCGTGTTACTTCTTTGCCAAAGTTGCTTTTTCATTATAAAACTCTTGCATGCTGAAGCCTAATACCAAGCTGCATTAAAACATTGTTTCATTGTATGTGTGTTTGTGCATGAGGATGAATTTATTGTCATTCCATCATTCACAGTGACAAGCATTGTAGCTTGCTGTCATGCCATGGCACCTTGCAATGATGAGAACTTTAAATTTTTATTAAGATAGTAAGTTACCACCAGTTAAAGATAAGTGCCCTAGCTTAGTCTGAAATGGAATAAAGGCTAGGATGCCTGTAGTACCAACAGGTCAATATGGTTGACAAGAGCCTTTCGGGGTAATTCTCCATTGTCACTGATACAATTTCAGTGGTGCAAGTGCTCCTGTCCCTCCTGTCACTTAGTTTGAAGGTAAGTGATATTAAGGAAAGAATTAAGAAAAAAATGTTCTTCATAAGTAGGAATTCATCATAGATTAATGTAGATGTTTCAAATTTAGATATCTAAGACTGCTCTAGTCATACTTGTCTGTCTTTCATAGTGTGTTTCTGGATTATTATTGAAGAATAGAAGCTCTATACATATTGAAGAATAATATACTTTATGTCTCCAACATAAGAAGGACATGGAGCTCCTGGAGTGAGTCCAGAGGAGGGCCACAAAGATGATCAGAGGGCTGGAGCACCTCTGCTCTGGACACAGTCTAAGACAGTTGGGGTTGTTCAGCCTGGAGAAGAGAAGACTCCAAGGAGACCTCATAGCAGTCTTCTAGTACCTGAAGGGGCCCACAGGAAAGTTGGAGAGGGACTTTTTTCAAGGTCATGGAGTGATACAACAAGGGGAAATGGGTTCAAACTAAAGGAAGGCAGATTTAGATTGGCTATTAGGAGGAAGTTCTTTCCTGTGAGGGTGGTGAGGCACTGACACAGGTTGTCCAGAGAAGTTGTGGCTGCCCCCTCTCTGGCAGTGTTCAAGGCCAGGTTGGATGGGGCTTGGAGCAACTTGGTCTAGTGGGAAGTGTCTCAGCCCTTGGCAGGGGTTTGGAACTGGATGGTCTTTAATAGAATCATAGAATCATAGAAAGTTCATTTAATCATAGAAGTATCATTTATGGTCCCTTACAAACCAAACCATTCTATGATTCTATGAATAATGCATTATAATTGTAATAATACCTAGTAATTCCTGTCTATGATGCATTGAGTGCACCGCACACTGAAAGCGCTTATTTTTCTCTGTTTAGTACAGAAGGGAACCTATGGTGAACCAGTTAAGTCTTAAATGTCTAACTTTTGGGAAGCTATGTAGATGAGTGCATTTTCATATGTCTTAATAGGAGATTACTCATTTTTTTTCAAAGTTTTCCTCTATGCCTCAAGCCCTTGGACTAGAGTCACAGTCCTTTACATTTACAAGCTATTAAACAGATGATCAAGGGTGGAAAAAAGATCCTTGGACCCCAGAAGCACTCTAGAGAAAACCATTTTTGTAAACAAGAAATTGATTAGCTCATTTTTATTTTACTGCTTAACTTTCTGTCTTTTTAAAAACATCTGGGTTTCTCTATGTTGATTGTGCTTAAACTTACATTAGAAATCTTAGGGTCCTTAGCTATTTCTTAAAAAATGGTCCTCATACAAAATGCTAAAAAGCATGTTCCTAACAGGAATGTGAACTCAGCATTACTTGGGGCAACAACACCAGCAGTAAATGCAAACATGTGGAGCAGGGGAGAAAAAAAAGAAAAAAAAACACACCAAAAAAACCCACCAAAAAAACCCCCCCCCCCCCACTTCCTTTTCTGATAAAACAATCTCAGATTCAATATGAATCATCAAATTTAATATTGCCATGATCAGTATTAATGGAAAATAAATTATGCCAAATATGCTTTAAGAAAAAAGAAATCTGTTTAAATGGTGTTAATGGTAAGGCATACTACAGCAAGGTGAACAACACTGATAATATTAAATTAACCCAAGAGGCTCCCTAATCAGGATCCCTATGCAGAAATCTGCTTGCCAACTGTCGTTCTTTTTCCCATTGGTTTAGTTAAGGGTTGAAGTTCTTCTTGAAGTTTCTTTTTTAATCATTAGATCCCGACCTTACAGTTTTCTCTGACTACTTTCCTTCAGGCTGTCTTTGCTCCTGTCAATTTAGGATTTCCAGGGAATTATTCTTCTTTGAAATGCATATTCCAGGCTTGAAATACTGGCATATGTACACTGTAGAGTAATTGTGGAGGCCAAATGTTTAATTACACATGACAGCTGGAGCTGTAGGAGTCCGAGGCATGCTTGAAAACAACTTATGCCCTATGCAGTCTTAACGAAAAGGAACAAAATAATATATATTTAGGTTTTGTGCCACATGGTAGCCGCTGTTCTCTCTCTTTTCACAACTGAGGGTGGTTTGCAAGAAGTTCAGCTGCTTTCACTTCTGTGTACTGTCTCTCTGAATAGATACTTTTTTCCCCCTTCATACAGTCTATGCATAAACTTTTAGACCATGCTATCCTGCAAGAAGTGTTCAGAATTTTTCTTTCATTTTTCCCTGAGTGACAAAGGGTTTCAGTAGCTTGTCTAATAGTGTTATTGATACAATTTTATAAAACCACATTACAGAAATGCCAGAATCGAGTGATTTTAATTATAAAAGATGTAAGCAACATTCATATTTTACCCTAATACATATGATTTGCTCAGAAATGAAGCGAATGGAATAACATGACTTCTAAGTCTTCAGAAAATATTTTTTTCAATCAGCATAAATTTGTCCATATTTATAGACAGAAAGATCTGCAGACACATGAAAACACATATTTAATTCTGCTGGCAGAAACATTTTGTTCTTAGTAAAACAGAGGTGAAAAGTTATTTCCTATTATCTGTTGTCAATGTTCAGCTCTTCATTTGACATAAATTCATATAGTTCCACTGACAAAATCCCTGTGATGTTTTAAAGCAGTTGGGTGGGTCTGGCTCAATACGTGACACAGCTTTTCTATATACACATATATATATATTTACATGCACACATTTGAAATTATTATTATATTGAATTATTATTTTTATTACTGTGCAAAAAAAGCTAAAATTTGATGTTGAAATTTTGGCAAATCAGATTTTCTTTGTGCCTTGTGTTACCTAAGCACATCTTAATTAAATTATACTGTAATATGAAAAGGATTTCCTATTTTAAGTTTTCTTACTAAATTCCTACTTTATATGGGATTGAGGTAAGATTTCATTTAGTGGTGGTATTATTAGGGTTTGGCAGGAAAATAGCAAGCATTGTTTTACCCCCTGAATCTTCACCTCCACGGTGAGAAAAATACATCACTGGTGCCCAAGTGAAAGACGTATTTCACTCCTTGCAAAGAGGAGATAATGAATAACTATTATTAGTTAGAATAAGCACTTAGATGTACAAACAAGCAAACAAAGAACATTATGATATTTTTGTTGTGTATTTTCTTCTACGTAAAGAGAACAAAGATGAGATTAATTTGACAAATGATCTTTAAAGGAATATTGTTCAGTAGTATTGGGAATTAACTGCTTTGTATGGTAGGTTAAGAATGAACAATGTTGTAACTGAGGAAGTTAAAATGAAACTCCCACCAGCAAACAGTTTAAGCATTTGACATCACTGCTATGAATCAGCCGGGTAACCAAACCGCTCTTAAAAACGTGAAGCAAAATTTCAGTTTTAAACCACTTTGTATTTCTTGAACAAAGAAGGGTTTCTTTGAGATGAGCCTGCTTGATAAAGATATGAACCATTAAGTGTCACATTCACCTTTTAAAATTTATTTTTATTTTTACTTTTTCCTACAGTTCCCATGCCTTTATTCTGAGAATTTGAAGGTAAGTAATTCTGTCAAATTGTGTCAAAATGATTTCAGGTTTTCCCGGACTCTGATTACCTCTATGTTTAGAAAATAAGATGGGAGAGATGACTGTGAAATCCCCAATCTGATAAGGAGAAAATTAGAAATGCAGCCAATAAACACTGCCATCCACCACTTCAAAGCCCCAAAATGAGACACTTAAAAGTTGGACTCTTAAGTGTAAAAGTAATTTGTGAGAGGAAGACAGGTAACTGCCCTGTGATGAGCTAGGGAAATCATATTGCAAAGATGGCTGCTTCCAAGACTCTTCTAATGGAGGCACAGGGACTTCTATCAGTCACAAATTTCCATCCACAAGTTAGAGCCTTGCTCAGGCTCACTTCCACTTGCACAGCAGGGGATGTGCATAGGTGAACATACATGCATACTTACACTCATAAATAGTATGGCTTGCACTGTTTCCTGAATCAATCAGGGAGTTGAGGTGCACCAAAATGCACTTCAGAAAGTAATTGTGATGACTGATCTCTTAAAGCTCCATGCCAGAAACCCTGAAGGCAAGCCACCTCATCCCTTGCCGCCCTCTGAAAGATTTCTGTATGCAAATCCTCCACTTCTTGTGGCGTAGAAACACCTATTTTGCTAACACTGCCCTCATCCTACTCATGGCACTATGGTTATTCTATTTTCCTCAACTAGAAAGCTGAGCTACTTGTTGGAGTTGTGTTCTGTATAGCTGTGGGTGTTTGATTTCAACCAAGATCAAACAAATGTGAGACATGGTGGGACATCTCACATGACTGGAACGTGGTCATGGATGGCTATGTCCCTTTTAGGAAAGACAGGTCAACAAGGCGAGTTGATGGAGTGGCTCTTTATGTGAGAAAGCAACTGGAATGTATTGAGTTCTGTCCTGGGGTGGATGATGAGTGCGTTAAGAGTTTGTGGGTGTGAATGGAG
>VZRW01006179.1:12948-61141 GCA_013398125.1 Aegotheles bennettii | reverse complement strand
AGGGAGTTGGGAGGGTTTTTTCTGCCTTTTAAACTGAGTTTTAACTCAGTGAAGAAGCCAACAGATATATATTTAATTAGATAGAAAAGATGCGTTAACCACAGTGCAATTCCAAAACCAAAAATCAAAAGAAAGCAGGCCTGCTTGAAATGTGTACAAGTCAATTATTTATATTGATTTGAAAGGAGTTGTGCTTTAATTTAATACATATATTACCAAAGTTCAGAGTTGATAAAGACCTATAATTCAGTGGGTAAGTTTTACTGAAAAACTGATCATCTGTAGGACACTTACTGAACATCTCTTTTTTTCCTTCTCCAAATGATGCAACCATTAGGAGCCCCTTAAACTCTTATTGATAGCCATCTACTGAAAACTTGTAAGACAATTGGAATTAAAAGCAGAATACTAAGGGTCCACTGACACCTTATGAAAACTTTGAAAGGTTGCAATTTAGACACAATATTTTTATATTAAATCTTTTCTCTGAGTTCCTTCAACCTTCTTGCTCTTACTAGATAAGGCAGAATCAAGGCAGACTTAGTGGTCCATACAGCTGACAACATTGGAAAGTCATATGATTAGACAAACCTAATTCACTTCTTGCAACAAAATCACACTCAGAAAAGTTCATTAACATACACTGACTCTGCACTGGTGTCATAAGAGGGACTGTAACTTCTGAAAATAACGTTCTAAACTCCATTTGTTTTACCTTTTAATTTTTAACTAATTTCACTAATTTTCTCTTTTAAGAAGCACAGCGGGAAGCACACTTCACCAACATACAGCAGGCTTCTGCAGAAACCTCAGAACTCCGCATGTAAAGTGTGCCTGGGAAGAGTCATCAACTATAACAGGTCTTGTACTCTCTGCATGTAGGATCCTACCATTCTCTACTGTTGGAATGATTTTCAGGACAAACAACAGGAGAAACACAAGCACACTGAACCTCATCAATGTCATCTCTAACTGTGCCGCTAGATACTAGCTGCTGTCAGAAGTAAAAGCTGCCATGAATACAGTAAATTACACCAAGGGCCAATTAAGTAAAAAAATTAGTAAACCAGCTTAGCAATTTGTTCTGTAATTAAAGGTATAAATGTAATTTGGCACTATCTCTAGGCACATCAAGGATGAGGGGGTCATTAAGAGTAGTCAACATGGCTTTACCAAGGGTAAGTCATGTTTGACCAACCTTATAGCCTTCTATGAGGAAATAACTAGGTGGATGGATGATGGTAGAGTGGTAGATGTGGTTTATCTTGATTTCAGCAAAGCATTTGACACTGTCTCCCACAACATCCTCATAGATAAGCTGATAAAGTATGGGTTTGGTGATCAGGTAGTGGGGTGGATCAAGAACTGGTTGAAGGGAAGAAGTCAGAGAGTTGTGGTCAATGGGACAGAATCCAGTTGGAGGTCAGTAACTAGTGGAGTCCCTCGGGGGTCGGTACTGGGACCGGTGTTGTTCAATATCTTCATCAACGACCTGGATGAGGGTACAGAATGTATCCTCAGCAAGTTTGCTGATGACACTAAACTGGGAGGAGTGGCTGACACACCAGAAGGTTGTGCTGCCATTCAAAGAGACCTTGATAGGCTGGAGAGTTGGGCGGGGAGAAACTTAATGAAATTCAACAAGGGCAAGTGCAGAGTTTTGCATCTGGGGAAGAACAACACCATGCACCAGTACAGGCTGGGGGCTGACCTGCTGGAGAGCAGTGTAGGAGAAAGGGACCTGGGGGTCCTGGTGGACAGGAGGATGACCATGAGCCAGCAATGTGCCCTTGTGGCCAAGAAGGCCAATGGCATCCTGGGGTGCATTAGAAGGGGGGTGGTTAGTAGGTCGAGAGAGGTTCTCCTCCCCCTCTATTCTGCCCTAGTGAGGCCACATCTGGAGTATTGTGTCCAGTTCTGGGCCCCACAGTTCAAGAAGGACATGGAACTGCTTGAGAGAGTCCAGCGCAGAGCCACTAAGATGATTAAGGGAGTGGAACATTTCACTTATGAGGAAAGGCTGAGGGAGCTGGGTCTCTTTAGCTTGGAGAAAATGAGGCTGAAGGGTGACCTCATCCTTGTTTACAAATATGTAAAGGGTGAGTGTCAGGATGATGGAGCCAAGCTTTTTTTCAGTGATGACCAATGATAGGACAAGGGGCAATGGTTGCAAATTGGAGCATAGGAGGTTCCATGTGAATATCAGGAAGAACTTTTTCACTGTGCGAGTGACGGAGCACTGGAACAAGCTGCCCAGAGAGGTTGTCGAGTCTCCTTCACTGGAGACATTCAAAACCCACCTGGATGAGTTCCTGTGTGATGTACTCTAGGTGACTCTGCTCTGGCAGGGGGGTTGGACTAGATGATCCTTCGAGGTCCCTTCCAACCCTAGAATTCTGTGATTCTGTGATTCTGTGATTCTGTAATTTAGCACAGAAATATGAGGGGAAGCCAAAATACGGTCTTTAAGCTAGACCATTCTAGTAATTACTTTTTTTAAATGCTCTTCAAACACCAACAGATTCATAAGCTTTGACAAAGAGCATTGCGTTAGCAAAGATATGACAAACCTGGAATAACAGCATCAGAATTATAACTGTGATGTTGGCATGTCTGAAATTTTATAACCATATTTATTTTTTCAGTTTTTACTTTCACTCATTTTCTCTATTTATTCTTGTATAAACTGTATACCATAATTCACAATTCCATCTTATACAAAAAAATACAATCTTGCTTATGAACATTTTCAGTAGGAGAAATCTCTTGAAACAAGCTTTTGACCAATATTTCATTATTATTTACCCAAAAATTACAAGATTTCACTGATTTTGTGGTATTTAACTTAGTTCCTGCTGAAGAACTGACAGTATACACTGGTTATTTATATGCATCAGAAACACAGATCTTGCTAGCACCTGCCACCTGCTGTTGATGATGATTTTGTTTCCTGCTCAATAGTTTTTAAATACCAATTTTGTACAGCTATTTTCACCTAGTCCATAAGAAAGACATATAATCAACATTGATTTTTTTAACTGATTTAAACACCATCCATTGTTACAGTTTCTGTTGGCAGAAGATGCATGGTTATCTTCTTTTCGTGCTTTTTTAGGCACACAAAATAGTTACAATAATGAAGCAAGACCACTTTGGAGGTGTTTGTTTAGGATCCTATATGTGTTTCTTAATAGGTTTTAACATAATAAAAATTAACGAGTATATCAACTAAACAAAAATTTATTAAAATTGTAAGTTATTTTTTTAAACCCCACAAATCTAGTGCAGAAATTCAAGATATGTTAAAGAAATATGTTCTACTATTCTTTACAAAGTAGACCTACTAAATGTGTTGTGGAATTTTATTATGCCTTAAGTTGGGCCTTCAGCTTTGCAGCATCAATAGAATGTCAAAAGTTTAATCTGAGGGAGCCATTATTCAATGAAACAGAGACCATTACATTTCCCTTGCAGCTGTCTTTGGAACTATCCTAAGTTTCTGTATAAACAAAAATGCATACAAATTAATGAATAATTTTATTTCTGAAATTCAATCTTGGTACATGAACATTCTTTAGTTTTATGTATGTCTATATATGTGTGTGTGTGATTTTATTTTTTTATTTATATATACATTTATATGTTTTATGTATATAGATATTTAACCATATCATCCTAAGTCTACTACTAAATTGCTGTCCTGATGGTTGGATTACACTGCTGCTCAGAATATTGAGTTGGAAGGTAAATCTTCCTTTTCCAGTTCCTGGTCTTGAAGACTGAATTCCAGGAAAAAGTTCATTACTAAAATTGTTGAAAAGAAAAAAGATGGACTGTGGGTTAAAAAGCAACCAACAATCCCTTGGGGTAGATCTGAGGAATCAAACTGAGGATTTGCTTTTACTCTTTATGACAGTTCTTTCCTTCTAGTCACTATGCTGACTGTAAAGAATCCTTTAGGTATAATACTTCCCCTATAGAGACCAGGAATTTTAGAAAGACAGAAGAGGTACCAGGCGGATAGAACAAGGACACTGGCAATGTTAAAACACTATAGGAATACAAATTAGATTTGTTAAGTGAAGAGTAGCATAAGCAATCAGTGTGGTAACAACAACGCTTAAGTTCAACTTTTTCTTATGGAGAAGAAGCAGAGGAGAATATAACCAGCCTGAAAAGAAGTAAAGCCAAAATATCTGAGAAGAGCAATAAAACAGGAAGTGTGAAATTACAGTAATAGAAAATTACAGTAATAAAATAGAAAAATAGGAAATTACAACAGGACATCAACAGGCAGGAAGTAGTAATTTGGATATATACATTGAAGAGTTAACTGTGATTGGGTGGAAGAAAAATATGGAAAGAAGTTGATGTAAGATGAAGAGTAGTGAGAAAGAGGAAAGGAGTATAATGAGCATTAAATGTTTGGTAGGAACCGAGACTGCAGATATATATATATCCAGGAGATGGTCAAAGAGTTTAAACTGGCAGATAGGAAATTACATTCCATGATGGCTACAGAAAGGGTCTGTGAAAGGTGTCAGCTTTTTATGGGTATCTGATCAAGGCCCCTTTTCAATGCAGCAAGTGAAAATGAGAAAAGAAGGAAGCTACAACGGGAACATACAGGGCCACAAATCTGACTGAGAAATTATAAGGGAGGCAGTGATTAGAAGCAAACCTGGTTAGTCAAACTAATTGAAGAGGGCATGTGAGAGTGCAGGAGTGTTTATGCCAGCAAGGTTATCTTCATTGTGGATCTGGTCAGTTGGCAAACCAAGGGAAACCAAGGAAGCCAGAAACAAAAATATATCAAGACACATACTTGACAAAGCAAACATGGAGACAATGGCAAGAAACAAACCTTGCCAGTCACACTAGCTGATGGCCTATCAAGTAACTACAGCTACCACTATGATGAAGATGCATCTGGACTTTGCAACTGATAAGTCTGCAAACCCAGGAACCCCAGGCTGTGACTGGTGCAGGAAACAACAGAGCTGTACAGACCCATGGAGGGACATGCAGGCGAAGATGGAGGAGGGAGGAACAAAGAGGGGGTAGACAGAAAGGGGTATGAGGGGGTCCCATTGCATGTAAAATAGGGCCAGTCAGTACACCTGTCTGGCTGAATCCCATGTCTGATCACTGCTGTCTGTCCTACATGTCTACATCTTCTTATAGGTTTGAGCTCTGGTTTAGGCTTAATGGTGAGGACCTGGCAAACTTGCTGGTGGGCTTCTCGCAGATTCCTGGTGGCTGATCTGATCCAATCCATACAGCACACATAATTCACTATATTTTGTACAAAATCCTGTGGGGGCTGTACAGCAGCCATGAAAGTATTCATAGCATGGGTAGTTTGCATGCAGTCTTGCATGTAGCACTAGCTACATAGCTTGTCAAACTATCCAGGAGACCACAGATAAGGGGAGTTAGCCTGGCCAAATCAATAAGAGACTTCTGCTCTAAATTTCTCTCGTACATCATTTGAATGCAAAGCTGCCTTTTGCACAGATGTGGCAAGATCTGAAAACTCTGTAGTTGTGATAACAAGAGGGTCATCTCATTCTTGAAGGTCTATGCTGCCAGTCCAATATGCCACCTATGCAGTTAGTGAATAATCATGATCACCTGGCATTGTAGTTAAAAACTCTCCAGGACCCCAATAGCCTCCAGCTTCTTCCTCACTTAAGAAGGTCTAGTCCCTCCCACATATGGGAAACTCACCACATATATTCTGTCTCTGATTCCTCCAGATGCCTGGAATACTTTCCTTGGAAGTTAGGCAATTCAGGGGAAGACCATGGGACAGTTTGTACAGTAGTTTGAATATTATTCTTTCTCTCATTTGCAGTTTCAGTTTTGATGACCGGACGTATAGACACGGGTTCTATGGCAAGATCACAATCAGAACCTTCTAGCAGTTAATCTTCATCATAACAAATGTCTCCATCTTCCCTCATACCATTTCAGAAGTCATGCCAGTTGCCATCCATGAAGTTTGCAGTTGAGCCATTCCATTTCTGACACCAGGGTTATACCTTAGCTTAGCTAAGTGAATGGATCATTCCTTCCACCCCTAGTCCATTTCCAGTATAAGATAAGCACACTGAATTATCCTGCTGTCTTGTCCAAGGCTGTATGAAAGATACATGGTCTGCATCCCTTTGTATGATGTAGGCACACTGGTCAGCTTGCATTCTTGTTCAGTTGCAGTTACTCTTGAAAAAATTAAGACATCTGTTTTCCCACACACTCACCCTGTAGATATATGCAAACTCAAGTGGAAAAAAAGAATCTATGGATCATGGAAGGAGGGGCTGGTCACTTGGGAGGAATATAGGACGGTTGTCAGAGGATGTAGAGAGGCAATTAGGAAAGTTAAGGCCTCCTTGGAACTTAATCTTGCAAGTCAGGTCAAGGATAATAGAAAGGGCTTTTTCAAATACATAGCAAATAAAACTAACACTAGAGGCAATATAGGCCCACTGATGAATGAGGTGTGTGCCCTAGAGACAGAGGATAGAAAGAAGGCAGAGGTGCTGAACGCCTTCTTTGCCTATGTCTTTACTCCTGCAGGCTTTCCCCAGGAGCCCCTGATCCCTATAGCCCCAGAAGAAGTCAGGATAAAGGAGGAGTTTGCCTTGGTAGATGAGGATTGGGTTAGGGATCAGTTGAGCAATCTGGACATCCATAAATCGATGGGTCCGGATGGAATGCACCCAAGGGTGCTGAGGGAGCTGGCAGAGGTCATTGCTAAGCCACTCTCCATCATCTTTGGTAAGTCATGGGCAACAGGAGAGGTGCCTGAGGACTGGAGGATAGCAAATGTCACTCCAGTCTACAAGAAGGGCAAGAAGGAGGACCCGGGTAACTATAGACCGGTCAGCCTCACCTCCATCCCTGGAAAGGTGATGGAACAACTTGTTCTTGGCACTATCTCTAGGCATATCAAGGATGAGGGGGTCATTAAGAGCAGTCAACATGGCTTTACCAAGGGTAAGTCATGTTTGACCAACCTTATAGCCTTCTATGAGGAAATAACTAGGTGGATAGATGATGGTAGAGCGGTAGATGTGGTTTATCTCGATTTCAGTAAAGCATTTGACACTGTCTCCCACAGCATCCTCATAGATAAGCTGATAAAGTATGGGCTTGGTGATCAGGTAACGAGGTGGATAAAGAACTAGTTAAAGGGAAGAAATCAGAGAGTTGTAGTCAATGGGGTAGTCAATTAGGTTATATGTATAGCATTAAACTTAATTCTTTTACTTAAATCCTTTTACTAATGGTGAATATGTTTTCAGGCATGTTTGTTTTATCTCTTTTTAACTTAGTTGGCACAATGACTGACTTTGGAAAGAACATCCATCAGGACATAATTTCTCAGCTGCATAATTTTGCTGCTTTTGGAGATGCAGCCAAACTGAAAGCATTGCTCAGTCATTCTCCATCACTTATCAATGCAGCTGCAGATAAAGGCTGGACAGCCCTGATGTATGGTGCCAGAAATGGACATCTTGAGGTTGTGCAGATTCTTCTTGAAAAAGGGTAAGCTATTTTAGTAGATGCCACTTAAAAACTCTAACCTGAGTCACTTTTTGCCCATTTCAGCTTGATCTCAGAAAAGTAAATTTATCTGACAGATAGTGGAAGAATTTTTAGGATTAAAACTCAGGAAAATACACTCTGTGTCTGCTTATAACTGGGTTCTGCTATTGCATCATGCTTTCCAAATTTTGCTAAGAAACTCTTTAAAAATTATGAGCATCTCTAAAATTATTCCTTTGATCTTCAAGAATATATTGTCACTCCTCTCAGAGACCTACATAATAGAACAAAGTTAGTATCCCATTTCAGCTACTGTACTGAGTATAAATTTGGTATATTTGATTGTCCCACTTAGACTTTTTCTCTAAGCTTTTTTTTTGTAATCCACTTGCACCTGTGTTATAGTGCAGAATGTTTGCTGACATTTGGCTGTGACACATGACAAACAGACCTTTACCAAAGTTAGGCTGATTAATTTAATTTGACTCAGTTTTTGGACAGTTCATTTTGTTATTTGGCCTTGAGCTGTCACATTATTTTCTTCAGTCAGTATTTACTATTGTGTTTGTTGTCTATCTCCAAGTCTTCTAATACACTCTAATACACTTCCAATGTACTTTCTAGTCCAAGAAATTGTACTGCTAAGTTTTCAAGACACTCAGAAAAGCAAAGAATGCTTCAAAGTTCTCCTTGAGACCCCAAAGAAGATTCTTCTGAAGCCTGAATAAAGTCTGGATCCAAATATTTCAAATAAGAAGCACTTCTAAATGAAGTATGAGAGTCAGGTGTTGTGGTTCAACTAAGATCTACATTAACCAAGCCCAGTCTGTTTCTTTCTTTCTGCGCCCTTAGTTACAGAACCAAGCAAGTTTAGTTCATTCTGGGTTATGCGTAATCTCAAGCACAGCATTTCACAGCCTCCAGTGATCATCCTACCCTTTTTTTATTCCAGCAAAGGACATACCCAGCTATGTCCTTTGCTGGAACTCAGCATGGTGCATCGGATGAACCACTGTTTTGTACTGTAATCAGTACATTCCAGCAAGTAGAGGAGTATCTCTCTGCCAGATTTTGTGGATTGAAATCATCTGTGTGTTGAGGAATCTTTCGAGATTTGGGAGAATTTACCAGTTTGGTAAATAGTGTAACAGTTTTTTAACTTATGCCTACTGTAAGAAAAAGAGTGAATAGCCACTTCTAAATGTCATTTTCAGGGGTGTTGTCTTAGGCAATTGAATTTAATCCTGAAGTGATATTATGGCCTCATTGTTCTCATCTTAGTTATGCTTAATTGTAATAATCATTTGGACAAATACAATTGCTGGATATGTAAACATGAATGTCTGTGAAGGTAATATTGCATAACACTCCAGAGGTTTTATATACATCTGTGTTTGAGAAAAGCTACAGGAAATGTTTGTAGACTGGAAAAAAGTGTCTTAGTGATCTAAAGAGATCCTCTAAAGAGGCCCCTATGGCCCTTATTGTGGACACTGAATAGCAGCTTGATGTCTGCATGTGCCTGAGCAGATAGAAGGTGAACATAATTCAGTGGCTGAGAGATAGGAATTTAAGTAGGAAATTAGGCAAGATATTGCCTAAGGGAGACTTAATGAATATACTGACATCTTCTGGTTTTAAAACCTGAGGAGTCTGGCCTCACATCCACTGTATAATTTGTAGTTTACAATGAAATTTTACTTATCCACTTGAGTTAAAATTGACAAAAAATAAAAGTGCATTATTTTTGACCATGCAATTAACCTCAATCTATTTCAGATTTCTTTTTTTGTTAATATTTAAATGTATGTTATGAGGCAGTGTTTCCTCATCTGTGTCATTTTGCAGACATTTTGGTAACAGAGATCCCTACAGGAACCAGCACCACAGTGATACAGGTGCTACTTCTCTCACTCAGCAGAGGCTGTATTCATGATTCTTATTCAATGGTAAATATTTTCTTGTAAATGTTTTGATGCTGCTTTCAGTAGCTTCTAGAAAGTAATGCTAGTTAAACTGTCTTTGTTTTTTTTTTTTTGCATGATGCATAGTGTGGGATTTTAATTAATTCATTGTTGTTGTAGTACTGCACAAACATTGGTAAGTGATATTTGGAGTGTGCCACAAAAATGTGTGATCTGGTCTCAGCAAAAGAAGAGGGGTGATTACTTTTCAGTGCCATTATGCTAAGTATTTAGTCTAAAGAGTACCCTCGTATAGACAGAGTGTGTTCTTGCACCTTAAGAGTATCAAATGTGTATGCTGTAATTAAGAATAATACAGCATTAGGACTCTTCTTAAACATATTTACCCTGGTAACCATTGTTCTTCTCTGTTTCTCTAGGTGTTACAGATCCATCCTTAATAAATCAAGGCAGACAGCTCTGGACATTGCTAAGTATTGGGGGTACAAGCACATAGCTAATTTGTTAGCTAATGTGAGGAGTGGGCAGAGGCCTAATTTTCTGTCAAACGAAGTGAAAGAATATGAAAATTATTTTGGCTTGACGCTTCTGGACAGAATGAGTGATAAAAGAACAGATTCCAAGTGGCTAAGCAAAAAACAAAGCCATCCAACTACAGTATACATCCTCTTCTCAGATCTAAGTCCTTTGGTTACTTTCGGTAGGGGAACAGAGAGCTTCCAGCAGCCAGAAGTAAAGCTTTGCAGGTTGTACCACAAGGATGTGAAGCAGTGCATGAACCAAACTGAAGAAGGTGCCTTGATTTTTCTTGGAGTTGAACTTCAGTTCCACATAAATCTGCTGACTGCTTGCAATGGAAGAGTTCTGCAAGAAGATGAAGAGGATGAGTTAGTTGCTTGGTTTGCTCTTAGTGTAGATTTTGCTTCTGCTGAGAAATTTAAACAGAAGTATGAGGACTGTTGCTTTCTTCACCCACCAATGCCAGCACTACTGCAGTTACCTGAAAAAGAAGCTGGTAAGATGCATAAAATGCAGCAGTTATCAAATGTGTAATCAGAAAGATATGCTTTGGGATGCACTGAGGTATAATGCAAGGACAAACCACTGCAAAAGAATCAGGTATTTTCAGTAGCTTTAGAAATATTTTAATTTTAAAAGCCTGCCAGTGGTTTTGTGAAGGATTTTGTTTGTAAGAACACATGTTGCAAAGGGCTAACATGTGCAATGACTGTAAAATCTATTGATCACCATAGTTTTATAAACGGTACTATTTAAATACTAATACATGTGCATTAATGTTCTGAAACAAATTTTAAAATATGTCATTATTGCACTTTTGTTTCGTAAGTCCTTCATAAGACTGTGTTGGATAGTCCTCTGAGAAGGAAACAGAGCAAGTCAGGATCTCAGAATGAGTGAATGTCATTATGGACATGTTAACAGCTGCTGTTCTAACAATTTTCCTTTTACTGAAGGATAAAAGACAAGCTTAACTTGCACCTTAGGTTTAAATGTAACAATGCATTATTATGTTAATATCTGTAGTAGCCCTAAAATGGTTAGCTGTAAAAGGTGTGATATATAATTCTGACACTTTGTCCCCAGACAAAGTAACTTTCCTGAGAAACATGGTACATCGATCCAGATGAATTTGTTTCAGAATGGATGAATTGGTCAACTCATACTGCTCAGTTTCTCTTGTAGTAGATTAGAATTCAAAACATAATCTTACTCTGATTTTTATGTTAAACTGTACTACTTGATTTTTCTGTACTACTAAAACCTTACATGAATTAGTATTTGATTTTGTGTATTTTCAATTAATTTTTTTAAAGGAGTAGTAGCCCAGGCTAGATCTGTTCTAGCATGGCACAACCGCTACCGATTCTGCCCAACATGTGGGAGTGCAACTAAGACTGAAGAAGGAGGTTACAAAAAACTTGCTTAAAAGAAGGTTGTCCCAGTCACAAAGGTGTTCACAACACATCATATCCAAGAGTTGGTGAGAATATTGTAGTATAAACTTGGTCAAAAGTGTCTTGTTTTACTATTATATACATGTAAATCAATTTCATTTTAGTTACTTCAGCTGCTTGCTTCTGTCCCAGGTCTTACATACTTATCTCTACCCAGAATATGTGTGTCTCACTCAGTTTACAATTAAGTAGTTCAGGCTTCTTTTTCTTGCAGTATCCTTTGACAAAAAATTGCTGTGACAGTACCAATCTTTATTGTAATGGAATAATATAAATTAGAAGTTCCAACAACATAAATGAGATATTAACAATGCAAAGTATCACATTTTACTCTTTTTTTCTCCTGCATACTGTTTTCTTGCCTTCTGCAAGCCCTCTGAGCTTGAAATAGCTCTGCATCAAATTGGGCCTGTATTGAATTTCTGATGGAGTGTTCATTTTCCTCTAGCACCACTTTGACTGTATTAGCCATCTTCTCTGACTTTCACTATTCATTATCAGTCACAAACTGCCAGGCCTATTCGTACTCAGAATATAAGCTTCTATGGATGGTCTTCTATAGCTCCTTTTGTTCATGTGTTACAAAGGAACAAGAAAGGAAAAAAAATTACCCTTTTTTCCCTGGATCATTTAGTGACTGTTTGATCAATCACCTTTCCCTCCCTTGTCCTCTCTTCTGCAGTTGTAGTTCTAGATGTTGTATGTTGTATTTCTGAATTCTGTGTTTTCTTACATGGTCTAGATGTATCTTTGTAGTAACCAAAGCAATTCTGCCACATTCTTCTGTCTTACAGACTATAGTGAAGCTTGCTAAAATACTAGCGGCTGTTTACAGTTGCTAGCACAACAGACTTAAAAGGAATGTTAATATATAGAAAAGACTGATGAACCAGCATTTTCTACAGATGCCTTTCTCTGAAGAAAGTTTACAGACAACAGCACTGCATATTCTACACTGTGCCACGTGGCAGATATCTTTGACCAGGACAAAATACTGGTGTTCTGGACAAAAAAATACATGAAAAGCAATAGCAAGAGAAAAAAGTATATAAAGGCAGAGGTAGATAGAAAAAATTAAAAACTTATGACCTAGATAACAATAAAAAGGGGAAAAAATCGTAGATGAACAGTGTGCAGAAAGGCATGACAGAAAGAATGATACCAACAGGAGAAAATACTAAGCAAAAAAGAAAAAGGTACATAAAATGACCAGAAGTGAGAAAGTAGATAAAAGCGCAACATCAGATGAGCAATTAATTGCAAACAGTCAGCAAAGTCAAAACTGAAAATTTTAGTCAGTATCTACGTTGTAACTAAAGTATCTGGCTGCTTTTTGGTATTTCAGCCAAAAGTACATTCTTCAGACCTGTGTGTGTAGAAGAGGTGATAGTAAATTGTTTTCACTTCAGAAATTACTGCTGTCTGCTGGGTGTATAACTAGTTTAGTATTGTTGATACTCTTAATAGATTGTGTGCTTTTCTTTTAGGTAATTTATGTCCTGCATTTCAAGGCTTGGCTAGTAAACTTCCTCTACCAGGCATGTATGTTTCAAAACAAAATAGATGTCTTACAGGGAAAAAAAAAACAAAGCAAGATAAAATAACAAGTTGCTCTGGGCGTCTACACAATTCTGATTTCAGTCACTTAAAGGTATCTTACGTGCATTTACATACATTGGTATTGAGTAGGCTGAAGTTCATTACTGATTTTAAGTCCCTCAGATGTTGAAATATATTCCTTTCATGTCCCTTACAGATCCTGTTGTGATAATGCAAGTCATCCATCCAGATGGGAACCACTGCCTTTTAGGTAGGCAGAAGAGGTCACCCCCAGGAATGTTTACCTGTCTTGCTGGATTTGTAGAACCTGGTGAGTAATTTAATTTTCCCTTACCAGATGTTTTTTCGCACATTTCAGTATTGTACATTGAAAATAATACAGAAATATGTTCAGTGTTATGTCAAATAAATGTTTCTGCTTCCTGTGAGGTAAATGGTTATAATAAATATGTCTGTAGCATGCTTTTTAACAGCTGATTTATAAAAAAAGTAAAAAAGCAAGTATGTATGTACATCTGCAAATATGATTTTAATGTAGTTTTCTCATCAAGCACTCTTGAATCACATAGTTAAATGAAAAAAAATTTTAAAACACATGTAAGGTCCTTTTTGGTGATACTTAGCAAGGGATTTTAACAGAAAAAATAAGAGTTAAAGCTTAACTTAAAGTTAACATAAAGTTAAACATACATGTTATGCTTACATGTTTAAGGTATGATTGATTATACGGGATATAAGCAGAAATTACATAATTTTGAAAGAAAAGTAAAGACATACTTTATATATATTGCAAATACATCTAAATCCCTAGTGAAATTATAGTAAGTAACTATATTCAGTAACAGGTGTGCAGGTGAAATAGAGTGACAGCATGAATAAATTTATTCAGGTATCATTTGAAAAAAGTCAAGATATTTATTCCTTCACTTCTTTCTTCAGCTGGCCTTACTTCTTTCTGATACTGAATTCAGGTATATAAACCGAAATTTAAGGGTAGCTGATCTCATCATCAGCTTCCAGTCAGCTGAATGTAGCTGAATGACAACAACTGTCTCTGGTGCATGGATTGTCTGCTTTAATGAACATGTATTCGAAGGTTACAATGGAGTATGTATAGGCATATATAAGCCTATGATCATCAACACTTTACGTACACATCTAGCAGTTTTCCATGAATAAGGAAATAAAACTTTCCATTGCAGTTTAAGTTTGGAGAATTGTCTCTGTGTGTTAAGGCAATGAAGAATCAGTTAGACAAGGTGAATAATAAAATGTGGAAATGTCTGCAAGTCTTCTAAAGTCTCTGTTTTCTTACTACTGTAATTTTAAATATTCATTTTCAAGTTGTATTACATGCTGTTATAATCATACTGAAAATCTGTAAATTCATACAATGAACAGATCAGTCATAAATAAACAGATCAGCTTTTAAAAAGTAATTAAAGGAACAATGTATTTCCTATCCATTTTTTGACGTTTAGGTGTGATAATAGTAGTTTGCATGTATGATAAGTTATCAATTCAGGAAATAAACATTATGATGGAGAAATTACCATACTTTATTTTCAAAGTTCCATTTTGCTTTCGTGGCTAGTTTTACCTTATTAGAGTTCTGTATCTTGTACTTAAGGTCTGTGCCCTGATCTGTGAACTAGATCCTATAGATAATTGTCTGGAACAGTTTCAAATCTTTTGAGTCAGTTCAAAGCACAGGACGTAACCATTGCTTGAAATATTTTCATCAGCTGCTTGTTCTTTGCTGTTTTTGTTTAGGCGAAACAGTAGAAGATGCTGTTCGAAGAGAAGTAGAAGAGGAGGCTGGAGTCAAAGTTGGCCATGTTCAATATGTCTCTTGTCAGCCATGGCCAATGCCCTCCTCCCTAATGATTGGCTGCTTAACTGCTGCAGTGTCTACAGAAATTAAAGTTGACAAGAATGAAATAGAGGATGCCCGCTGGTTCTCTACGGAACAGGTAAAGTTCAATTTAATTTCCTTCTTGTATTTATCAGTCTGTGGCTGTATCAGTTCTGGCATACTTGATTTTTTTCAGCAGGTTGAATGACCATGTATACTCTCCATCGTGTCATAATACAATTGCATTATATTTTAATTGTAGATTACACACAACCCAAGAAAAGCAGATATTCACAGTAATCTCCGAGTCACTTGCAAGCCCATTTTATGACATTTTTGCCTGTTAGCTCTTCACATTTTCCTTTTGGGAAATACTCAAGTTAATTTTATTTTAACTCACTTTCTTAGCAAGCCTATGATTTTCATTTTGGAAGAAGAAACTTTCATCATCTGAGTTTCTCCATACAAACATACTAGTAGATTTGCTGGGAGGGAGGAGGTTTAAGTAAAAGCTCTAGGAATTCATTAGTTTGAGCATCTTTTTCCATGCAGTACAATTTTAATACGCTGGTATTGAGTGCAGTTTACTATGCATTAATAAGAAATACTACACTTAGCTTTTCTGAGTATTTAAAATATAGTTAAATACAAGAGAGGAGAAAAAGACTTTCACAGAAAGAGAGATTTAAGTTCATGAGTAGAAAAAGGAAAGATTGGTTGCACAATGTAGTCTTCACAGGTTTCTCCACAGGCTAAATGAGCAAAACTTTTAATAACACTGTAGTCTTGTCTGGCAGTTGTAGGTCAGCTCTGTAAGTCAATTTGAAGTCAGTCAGTCACCTAAGGTCTTGGTGTATTCCTGGCAAAACTGAGAGCATTATTTATAATTAAGGTAAGTTCTGAATACAGTAAGTCACATGCAAATAGGTCTAGAGTTGAAAATAACAGTACTTCAGAAATGTACTAAAATAAAAGTGTACTCTGATGCTTCTTGCAGCTGCACATTTTCTCTGCACTACATGTGCATACAGAATCCTGTGTGGTTTTTTCCCTGCATCTCTCTTGGAGAATCTGGTAGTTGCTTCTTAATAACGACAGTAATGTTAGACTGATGGATCATCATAGTAAGATAATTTCTGCATTAATATAATGTTAAATTCCACATAGTTTATAACACTATCTTCTAAAGAAAAAAATCTGTCTTTATTGCAGGTCATGGATGTTCTCATTAAAGGAAATCGGCGTTCTTTCTTTGTACCACCAAGTCAAGCTATTGCACACCTGTTGATAAAATATTGGATTGGAATGCATGCTAATCTTTAATTCAAATAATTTATTTGTTTAAGTTAAATTATTTCTTATAGTGAATGCTAAATTAGGAGTAAACTAGAAAGAATTACTTATCTAGTAAACATGCAACTACATGAATTTTTCAGCCATTCCTTCGGTTGCTGAGCTAAACTGCAAACCTTTGTAGGTTTTTATCAGATCTGAGTTAGAACTGAACAACAACCCAATGATTATCCCAAGCAAGCAAGCAACAAATAGTTAGAATTGGTACCTTGTTGTCCGCAGGCTGTTTTTTCATTTTAGAATCAAATTATTATGCCTTTTGCTATTATACTATTAATGTTTGATTTGGTCTTTCCTGGCCCCCACTGAAAGGGGTCACAGCAATTACAAAGAGGCCTGACCTTGCCTGCTGTTGAACTCCGTATTTACATCCTCCTATTTTGTCATAATTGTTTCTTTTCCTACCTCCATTCTTGAAATTCTGCCTGGCACAAAAGTCAACATTCAGTGCTCAAAGTCTTACCCACAATGGTTATTTTTAAGCTAATAGCATACGTTAGTGGTGAAATGTAGTACTTTTTACCTTCCGCTTTAATAGCCCTCTAAGCAGAGTATTTACTCCTTCAGTCTGATTTGCTCTGCACTTACCCAATTGTACATCAACCTGAATTCAAAGGCTGAATTAAACACAATACTCTGTTTATTAAAGACATATTGGAAAACCATCCCAGGAAGCCTAAATATTATATATTTCTTTACATATATAATAAGTATATATATTTTTGTAAGATAATAATGTACTTACCTAGGCAATGAGTTATTTCATTCTCTGATAATTAGAAATGGAACTGTAGATTAATGGAGGAGAAAAGTAGTCTAATTAAACAAGATATCTCAAAATATGTACAAAGTTTTTTTATGTAAATGGAGATAGATACTACCATTATTACTGCTATTAGGAATTTTATAATTGAAAGAAATATATTAACCCCAACTGTAAGACTGGCAAAGCAATATATGAATTAAAATATTTACTTACATATATTTAGTGCTACAGTTCAGATTTGTGCTTTGATTTATTGTATTATTGTGTTACGAAATTCTTTCAAAATGGAAGGTTATAAAAATATACTGTTGTTATTATTAATGTCATTATGTAATGGTTCAGAAGTCTGTGAACATAGAGTTATTGCAGTGATATAAAAAGAAATGCAACTAACCAGAGGAAAATAAAATTCTAGGCATAAATACTGACTGTCATATGATTGCGGGCAGCAGGCGGGCAACACAGCACACAATATGATCAAGAGTGAAGCCCTTTATTGAAAAGTACATTGTCTTTTTATACACTTTCAGGCTGGTGCTATTATTGGCTACTTGCAGCTGTCTATATACCTTGTTTACCTACTAATTGGCAACAGTCAGGCTGTTTACATGGAGTACTCTACTGTTCACATGGTTCGCACTCCCATCTCCTACATCCCTAAGTGTTTACCTTCTAGGCCTGTTTTCTCCTTCTGTATCTTTTGCTATTTCTTCTTCTTCCTGGACAACACAGCTGTGTTCCAGGAGAGCTAAATTGCTCACATGGACTTAGTTTTTCAGAAAATCTCCCAACATGATGATTTGTTTATTTAGAGTAATTTGAATATTTTTAAATCAATTAATGATGTCAGATTTTTTTCTAAATTCTTTGGAAACTGGAATCAGTAAAAATGTTTTAAAAATCCTAATAGCTCTTGTTTTTCCATCCAGTGTCATACTATGCTCAGCAGCTCAACTTTTTTTTTTTTTCTTGTAAGGCAGTGCATATTGAACTTTTAAGCAAGAAGCATTTCTGACATCCTTGGAACAGCTGACAAATCATTACATTGCTTGATTCTCTCCCTTGTCTCACCTGTACCTACAAATTAAGAAAATCAGATTATCTGTTGAACCATCTGGAAATTAGAAGGCTACCCTTAAAAATTGCTTTTGCAGAGGAGGGGAATATGAAAAGCTGTCATGGACTACAGTTACCAGCAGGATCACATGTTGTCAGTGGAACCGATCTATTTTAAAAATGGTGGGACAGAAGGAAGCTTAGTTGCAAGTTGTCTGTATAAGGAGAACATTGGACGGTATGAAAACAGTGGTAGAAGCTAAGGAATGGAAGGAATTATTACCTAGTCATGTGATGATTACACATTAAGGAAGATGACCAAGGATAGAATGAGGAACAGATTGAAGAGAGGGGATAAAGCATAGACCAAACATAAAGATAAATAATGTATCATGCTGAAGTAACTAAAAATACATGTATAATATGCATCCTAATATTAGTTTTTCATGTAGGAAATTATGGTGAATTACTATAGAGACGGGTTTGTAACTGAAACTCAGAAGTGTCCATAACCAATACTGATACTAGAAATCGGAATTTTTTTAATTGCACATCTGTATAAACAATATGTATCTGCAATTACAATGGTAATAAATAATTTGAAAAATTTTACTGCATGAAAAAAGCAGGAGAGGAGTAGTTGGAAAAAGAAAACAACACTTAATAATCTCAGAGTTTGAGAGTAATATTTTAATAAACATTCATTTTTAATAACTCCTGGTATTGCAAGAATTTTTAATGTATATACATTTTCAAAAGCTAAACCAGCATTCTTTTTTAAGCTTTCTTTTCTTTTTTTCCTTCCCCAACCAATGAACCATTTACAGAGAAGATCACAAACACCTCTTGTTTAAGAAAACTAATTGATAATTTTAATCTCTTTAATTTAAAGAGAAACATTTACTGGCTTTTTATTGCTTAATTTGACCTGCTTATAGGTTGTAGGATTGAGTTTTAGTTTGAAAATACATACACATACAAATTTTCTGAAGGGTAATTACTGTTTCATTATGTATGAAATACCTTATTGAAGAGACAAGTGCTGTAGTTATTTAGCAACTAGAACAACTGAGAAAAATTTTATTTTATTTTATTTTTTTACATTTAGCAATAATTAAACAGAGTGTAGTGATTATGATTGGAATATTGTCAGGGCAACATTTCCATAAGATTTGAGCCTTATCCAAAAGACTGCAGTTTTGCAAGCAGGCTATTTCTTGCCACTAAGTTAATGCAGTACATTAAGAAAACGATATTCCTTAAACCACTAAAATTAGAGGGGTTTCGTTCAAGCTGTGTAATAATGATCTCTCAGTCTCTTCTCCCTTGCTTCTATAATGGTACCAGAGCAAAAAGAGTAATTACATGTAAATGTACAAGGCAGAAAATTCCGGAGATGCTTTTTTTCAATTTGACTGTACACTAATGAGAATTAACTTCTATTCAGTATATAATTTGTAAATAATCTGTATTTTATCTGGTTTTGTATTTATAATAATTTACAGATAACATAAATAGTAATGTAATAAAGAATTTAGTAATGTGGGAAAAAATGGATGAGGTGTTTATGCATAAAACAAAATTGATACTATTAACCAAGCTACTGTAAACTCGTGGTGTAGTGACATCTCATGTAAACTCATACAAGTACAATACTGATTGTGAGATTTTTACAAACTTTGCATTGATCCCTATAAGCATACTTCTTAGCTCATTTTTAATTTTGAATATGTATAAACACATGAAAAATAAAATAATTTCAGTGTTGATAATATAGCATGAACATTGTATTTTGTGTTTTGTGTAGGAATGTTGCCAAGTTGGTAACTAATTATCTTGAGTTCTACAACATGGGAAGGAAAAAGGGGTGGATGTCAACGGGCTGATTAAAGGTAGACCAGTCATGATGCTTCATGGAATTAAATATACTAATCAGATTCTGAGCTTAGGAGACAGAAATAGAAAAAGAAGTGGAGCAAGACTGTGAACAATGTTGTTCCCTCTTTTATCGTTAATTTTAATTGGGTAATCTGGTTGGTTTAGACTTCTCAGACAAACCTGATGCTCTGCAAAGCCCTGGTAAGTTGACTTGTTATTTTTCTTATCTGCTTCAGTGGTTAAAGACTTAAATAACTGGTAACCTTTTATTGCTTCAGTTATTGGAAGGATATGTGTATACGGCATATCATTGCTGACTGGAGTTGACAGTATAGAAGTGGGTAAGTCCAAAGGGAAAAAAAAAATTGAATTTGTTATCCTATTAAGCTTTAGCAAGACAGACAGCCCATCCTTTATGAGCTTAGAAAAGCAAACTATTCACAGAGAGTCCACAATAACAAACAAGTATCTGAGGAAAATTAATATTGGGTCATAGTAACAGTAAGTATAAACATATTTTTCTTTTTCCTTTCTTATTTTTTTTAATGAAATGGCACCCTGTCAGGTAGTATTCTATAGATACTAATTTGTTGTAACTCATCATAGAATAAAATCCCATAAAATACAGGGTTTCTGCAGGTTTTTTACACAGTAAATACAGTTAAAAGAAATTCAAATGTAGTTCAGTATATAGTTTAGTTTTCTGAATAACTCAGAGTAATAGTTTCCTAAATAGAAGGGATTTTTCAGATGGGTTTTTGATTGTAAGTAAATAAGAATATTTTCCTAAATGATAGGGATTTCTAAGGTGGATTTTTGATTCCTCGGACTGTGGGTCTTAGAGTGTGTTGATACATAATTTTACAAGTGAAAGCCTACATGAATGAATTTCAGTTTGTTATTTGTATTATCTTTCTGCAACTAATGTTTTGGATGTGGAATGTGAGGAATGATATGGTAAGACTACAGGATTATTAATCAAGAAGGAATATTGCATATTGTTGAGTAAAGAAGGTTACAAACTCAGTTTGCATCGCCAAATAAGCCTGGATAGTATATTTTTTTCTCCTATCGTGCCATCACCCAGCATACTAAACTACCTTTGGTAAAGTACTTTTTTCTCTTTAAAGAGAGAAGCATTCTAACACTTGAGTTCTCCCAGTTCAGTGAAGAAATGTACCCATTTTCTCAACATACCTGATAAGACTAAAAAAGAGCCTATGAAATATTAAACGTCCCAAATTTTGTCATTATAAATCCAAATTACTCCAAATTTCTGCAATATAAATTGATTTTCTGGGAAAAATGGCCCTGGAAACTTCATATTCAGAAAATACGGTATCTAAGTTTCCTCATTTTAGATGCCAGAAATTAAATCCTATAAGCTGGGACAGATTATTTTTTTTCCCATATTGCATTCTTTGAGAAAGAAAAGATTTTTCTCACTTAATTGTAATTTGTATTCTTTAGTCACAGACTTTCTCAAAATAAAAAGCTACATTATTTTTAAAGGTTGTAGTATACAATTATTGTGCAGATTTCCTTTGGTGACCTGAGTTTCAAAGATTCTGGATTTACATTTATTTTAATGACAATGGATGAACAATTCTGAAGCTCAAAAATGTTTAATAATTAGGCTTGACAAAGAATGGTAGTACTTCATTGACAGTAACATCTTTAACTACAGAAATTACATTTCATTACTAGAAGTGGTCATGTGTTACAGTGAGATTTCTACAAATTTCATTACCAGTCACATCTGAAGGGTCATATTTGATGCTGATAAAGTAAGAATTACATGTCAAAACAGAAACGAAAGTGACTAAAATGCAAGATAGCACACCAAATACCAGAATGACAAACTTACTGACAAGAAAAGGGCTAATCCAGCTGACATTCAAATTAGCAGTTTTTCCTTTGGACTCTAAAACAGGAATAGCAGAGGTCCAATGATGGAAACAGAAATTACAATTTATGGGATTTATATTTATATATATATATATATATAAGTATATATATTCATAACTTTTGCTGAAGACAACATTATTTTATCCAGTATAATAGATATAATGCACAATAAAGTATCTGCTCTAGAGCACCCTGCCTGCGGGGAGATATGTTTAATGTAACGGCAAGAGTAGGATACCCACTGTTCATTTAAAAAAGATTGGTCAAAACCCATTTCACACTTTTTCTGATGTCGCTTCTTACTTATACAAGAGGCCAAAATAACGCAAAATCTAAGTAAACGGGGTTGGGATTTTCTGAATATGCTCATTTATGGCATAAGTGATGTTCTTCTTTGCTTAGTAAACTTCATTGAGAATCAAAGCTGCAGAAATACTATTAACTGCTCTTTGCTATCTTTTTATGATCTGAAAGGGCAAGATCCTGATTTAGTGTGCTCATTAAAAGTCCCACAGCACTTTTCCTGAAATAAAGAGTTGGGTCCTAGTATAATACCTGTTGCAGATTTAATTTCACTTACCCATGCTTTTCTAAGCATTTCACTTAGATGCACAGTTGTCATAGCTAATTGGATACTGCCAGATGACTACTGAGTTGTATTTGAATGGAAGTGATTCTTTGCAGCTATATAATTCATGTCTCTGTTAAGAGTAAATTATTTGTGGGACATCTACCTCAATGCATAAAAGCTAACACAGGTAATATGCCACAAAAAACAATAAGAAGATTTTATAGGAGGAGAGGAAGAGGGAAACTAAGCAGTGCAAAACTGGGCCAAACAGATTTGGTAACTTGAGGAGCACAATCAAAGCAAAGACTAGTATGGAATAGAATATTGAGAAGTACAGGAAGAGAAACAATGGGAGCCAATGAGAACAAAATTCAATGCAGTTAAGTTTGTCTAGGGAAATGGAGAAAAAAGTAGGATTCTGTATCCAGAGGGGGAAATTAATTAGAAGGATTTGTTGTGGGTAAAATACAGGAGAGAGCAGTAGAAGGTTCTCATTTAAGAACAGTTTCTGCAGTCTGTGAACTATATAGGATACAGTGACGAAATATGCAGTGAGCTGCCACTGAATATGTTTATAGTTAGACCTTCTACAACATTAGATATTGAAATTATAAGAAAGACACCATTTAAAGGGGCAATTAATATTATCCTAGAACATTAAATATTTTGCAAATGTTTCATGTCACCACACTATTCTGATTCAACATTACTAAATGTTTTCTCCGTATTTTCCTTTAGTTTGTGTTTTTGCCAGTATCTCATCATTGCTGCATAGCTTCACTGAATATGCTTATTTAGAAAACTTAAGAACACACTTTTTCATATAAAATCCCCATTATATAAATATATAAAAATGAAGTAAAATAAATCCTGTATTTTCAATTTTAATTCCAACTTTTCCTACCTAACAAATATTTTACTGCCTTTATTATCACAATGCTTGTCATCACCTGCATTATCCTGAAAGAAATTCTATTATAAATGTTATTCACAATGAAAATGAACACATTCTAGATAGAGCTTGATTGTTGTGGTAGAAAAGATATTTCACTCAAAATTAGGAAGTTGTTATTCTGAGCTAACCCAAGCACTGCAGTTTGTAGTAAGAGGATCCTGTCACATAAAGCACTATGTCAGTGGATACTGACTTCCATCCAGCATATGCTGAGTCCCTCTATTCTAATCTAAGTGTTCATCTAGTGCCCAGCAGTGGACAAAACAGCCCCTAATCTAGGGTCTTACCCTGCAGTCCTGATGCATACAACTAATCCTTACTCAAGTCAATGAGTCTACTCGTGTGACTAGGATTAAAGGTGATGAGATTCATAATTATGTTTGTCCTAGGACCAACAAAGCAAGAATAGACAAAGACAATGCAAGGAAAACATGCATACAAAGGATGAGAGAAAATGAAATAACTGGTGCTTCTTCTGATACAGTAAAAGAGCAGAAAGAGTAAGTTAATATACAGAAATATAGTAGAGACAGCAAAAGTATTTGCATCATAGAAGTTCTTTCCAATGTTTACCTGGAAATTACTTCAAGATATCAACACATTAACACACTGCATGTATTATTAAAATCAATAATATGTAAATATGAAAATTAATATCTGAGATATAGTAGTCTTAATCACAAAAGAACAGTGGAAACAATCATAAGTTATAATTTTGGTCTACATACTACAAATTACAGAAATAACTAAAAAAACCCAACAAAACAAAACAGCTTAATCATCCTGTTCACCTAGGTCTTACATCTTATCTTTGACCACATGGCAAAATCTGTAATCCTACAACTATGAGCAATTTTGACCTGTGGCTGTCTATACTGATGATTTCACAGCTGCATGCTCAGATTATTAAATTTCAGAAGGCACTAGGTCATTTCCCACAATCCTGGCACACAGAGAACCAGCATTATCTAGCTTCAATACTTCCAGATTATCCCACACCACTAAATGCTATTTGAATAGTAGTAGAACTAGTGACCATCTGAGATTTAGAATTTATTCTGCAAATTTATATGATGCCTTGACATGACAAAGCCTGACATAAACATACCTCACATCTATGAGGAAGACCTTAGATGAATATAATTTTCATTTTAATTGATGCACAATAATTTATATCTCCTTAATACTTCGACATCTTTCTTGCAGTGTTTCCTCTTTCCTTTTCGGTATCATTCAATGTTTTTGTCACTTCTACTTCTCCATCTATCTTGAACCATGCTAGCCTTATCTCCACAGCCATTATAACTGAAATCCACTGCTAACTGTTGACAGTCATGCCTATTCTTCCCTTAAAAGACCTTAAACACAGCCCACATCTCCCACAGACTTCAAAGAGTATTGGTTCAGGCCCCACATTTGAGATCATCAGACCTTGATTTTAAGCTATTATTTAGAAACCTTTGAAAATTTAATCCTAAATAACCAAGAGAAGAAAATAGATACCTTAGTACCTTCTCTAACACTTTTCTGCTTTTCATTATAAGCTGACAGTTCTTACACAGGAGAAGATCCAAATTAGAGAGCCTGAGAGAGTTAGAGAGCAAAGTTATTCCAGAGAAACTTTCTTATTATCTAATGTTTTCTCTCCCACACAGAAGAGTGGAACCCAGACCTCAGTTCTTAGAAATGAGTAGAAAAAGAAGAAAAAGCTGCAAGGGCAGGAAGAGTTCTGATTCCAGAGAATGTAAGTTTACGGAAATGTTGAATTTGAAGTAAAAATGTCAAAACCATATGTGGTTATTCTCCATTTACTCATCAAGACAGAAATCCATCTTTGTGCCCAAAGCTGATTTTAAAATTGCAAATATTTACACTCAAATGTGGGTACATACAGGTAGTGTCTTGATCATGCCAGTTCTTCTACTTTATTTGAGCTGCTATCCTACTTATTTCTGGCAAAGTCTTTCCAAAGATGCTGACGTTTAATTTCCTCAGATTATCAGCACCTTTGCTGTAAATTTCTCGATATTGTCTATGTTTAAATAGCTTGTTCTAATCCTGCTTAGGTAGATAGCAGTGTAAAATATTATCCTCTAATGCACATGACCTATTCTAAAAAAAGCCCAAGCAAGGTAGAATGTTGTGTAGTTGTATGAATGACATGAAATCTTGCCTAGTACAACGTCCAACAGGAAACAGTATTTTCTTCTTCTTCAAACAGGGAGCTGTGTGGCTCACACTTCCTGGCAACTGGCCACTGATCAGCTGTGTGATTGTGACAATATTCATTAATCCCTTTGTTTGCTCTTGTGTAAAAGGATTAGAAAAGTCATGTTCCATGTAATTTACCCCAAACTGCAAATATGCAATGGGATATTGATTGTCCCAGTGTGTTCACAGGAATGAAGTCAATACTTACTTCCAGTAATGGAAGTAAAAAGGGTAGGTCTTTCAAAATGCTAATACAATACCTTCTCGCCTACCAACTGTAAAACTTTATGATGAAAAAAAAGTGTTAATGTATTAATTAATGTGAGTGAACATGACCTACCCTGTTTATCTGACTTCACATTACTTATCAGATTATTAAGACAAAAGAAGTTTGTATTGAAATGAAAAAATAATGTTGTGGAAAATACACTACACTTTAAAGATAAAATAGGCATTTTCTATGAAAAGTATCTCAAAGCTAATTATACATTTGTGAAGCTGCTTACCAATCATGGGAAAAATGTTTTTTTCTTTTTTTTCGCCTTAAATTAGGTGAACAGTTGTCACCCATTTGTAAATGCCAGGAAAATGTAGGAAGCCTTGAAAATAAAGCAGATGAGGCTCTGCCTCACTTCACTGAGCCACCAGATGTAAAGGGTACTGAAGAAAATGGAAAAGATCATGAAAACAAGAATCAGAGTAGTTCAGATGCATCTGAAGATAGAGGCCTTGATAACATATCAGACAGCGAAAAAGAAGGAAAGAAGGAAAAGAACTACCCTCCTCAAATGTTCTCTCCTCAGCAAGGTGAAATCCTAGCTACAGTAACTTTTGGTGAATCAGAGGGCTCATCCACAGGAAAAATTACTCTGTGGGGCAACCCAGACTCTGCAAAGTCTGTTAGCTTGTCTGCTGGAAAAATAACTGCAGAAGTAAAATATGATTCTTTTAATGTGAAAATAGAAATTAAGAATGTTTTTTTGTTTGATTCTGGAACAAACCTTGTAGCTGAAAAAAGGAAAACTTCAAAGAACAATAAACATCATGAAAGGCAATACCAGAAAAGCCAGTATTCAAAATGTTTGAAGTACCAATGTCCTTCAACTGACCATTCAGCAGAACACAATGAGAAATATAAGGGAACCTCTAAACATAAAATTCAAACTGCCATCAATAAAAATGGCTGCCTGAAAATGAACATTGAAACAAAGGAAATTAAATTGGAATATACTAGCAGAAAGAAGAATCCAAAGGTTAGCATCAAACCTGGTGAAGAAGCACAGAGCAAAACCTGCAACAGGGAACACGAAGATACATATTGGAGTGAAACAGATTATTCTGTAACAGAAGCACCTTGCAATACAGATTGTGATTCATCTTTTAACCTTCATGAAGAAGTAGATTATACATTCCCAGATGGATATACACTTCTCCCTCCACCTAAAGAATTCGCTGACTGTGACAAAATGCATTTGGATACAATTGCAGAAGGGGTATCTTTGTACTCTGTTAATGCCAGAAAGGAATCTGATAGCCTCTCTAGAGCCTGGGGAATTTTGGGGGAAGAAAATTATTTCTGTAAACAGAACGAAAAGGACTATGAAGACCACACCAAAGAAAAGGAAGATTTTTCAAAAGATAAAGAACTTTTCTCAAAAATAAATAATACAAATTGTCTTGTAGCTAGTAATACCTTGAATAACCCAAATGCTGGAAAGGATTGTATCAGTAAGAACAATGTATTAGGTCAAGAAAGAAATAACTGTGACAAATGCAGAGACACAGGACAAAAACCAGCAAGAAGAAAGTCCTTCCCAGATACTACCCTTGATATACCATCACCAGTTCACCCTCAAAGGGATTCTGGCTTTTATTCATTGCCATCCTTAAAAGTGTTGCCTAAGGAGACCAAAGCAGATGTCTATACCAGGAACTCACATGTTCATACCAGCTATAAAGAACCTTGTAAGTGTCCTGACTTGACCTTCTCATTGAAAAGTTTGAGAGGTCTTAAGTCTTCATATCAGTATGCTTTCACATCATTTGATCATAATATTGCCATTTATCCATCTGAACCTGAAGAATGTCTAGGTGACACTTGTTTACTGAATGACTGTGCAGACTACGTGGAGCAGGGTGAAGAAACAGAAGAAACATCAATGGAGAGTCTTCATTCCAGTGGTACTATAAATGAGGAAAAAGGTCATGCAGAGCCTCTGAGGAACCTAGCCATATGGGAGGAAGACTCTGAGTTTGCTGAAGATGCTTTAAATGAAAGGACACCAGACTGCAACCATCTAGAAAAGCACATTGAATTGCAGAACAAAGCTCAGTTGGTAGATGTCTCCCCACATTCTATAAGCCCTTCAGCTGAATTTACTAATGACAAGGAAAGTATTAATTATGCATGTACACAAAGTGCACCAAACCAACTTTCAGCTTTACAGCAAAATTTTCACCCACCCCCTGCAGAGCCTGAGGTAACAAAGAAAAGGAGAGGGTCACTAATGACTGTGATAACTGGAGAACTAGAACAAAGACTTATCCAAGGTGACACTAAATTGATACCTGATTCCTTTGGCTCTGCAGTAAGAAAAGAGCCTAAACTTTCCCATAGCATACAAGAAAAATCCTTGCTGTCACCCTTGCTATTAGATCAGGAGGAGCATGACATAAATAATGAATCAGAAAGCTCTTCTGAGATACAAGACATATCTGGGAATGCCCTTCTTGAATCTCATTGCCATAATGTTTCAACACAGGCTGCCATATTATCTACCTTTTCACCATATACAGAAAAGAAAGAGAATTTCCCAGAACACTCAAATGTCAATGAAAGACTGGAGAATTTTTGCAGTAAACAGTCAACCAAAGATAGATTAAGGAGAGAGCCCGGAACACATAAACTACCTCAGTTACTCAAATCCAACTCTAATGAAGTTGAGAAAAAGATTCAAATGAAAGAAGATTTTCATCAGAATGCAGATATTCCCCCATCATCAGTAAAACAGATTAGTCAGAAAGGTAGGTGTTATAAGACATGTGGAGTTAATATCACACACCTTTTGCATAGGTGGTTTAGTGCTTGTGTGACATCTTTCCTGGGAAAATGAAAGTATATTGTGACTTTACAAGGAGATGATATTGGTATGTTTGGCCATTTGGTTATAATATGCAGTCATTGTGTTGAGGACCCTAGGAGCCATTTTGTAGAGCCAAGTAACTTAAATTGAAAAATAAAGAAAATTTTAATGCTGCTTTGCTCAAGAAGTGGATTTCCTACACTAAACAGTCAACCCATGCTATACATCTGGTGAGAGAAACAAACACCAAAACAGGAAGAGTTTTTTTGCAGTTGCCATATGGCATGAACTTAAAGCTCCAGTCAGTATTTAAAACTACATAAATCCATTTCTGGAATCCATGTGATCTAAGTAAATACTGAATTCTAAGTACATTTCAGTCCTTAAATTCTGGCTGAGCCTTTATGTGTTATGCAATAGCCATAGTGGATCATTTAATCTTCTTTTCTCCTCTCTTTATGTAGTTTAGCAAACTGCGTATGAAAAATAATTATTTTTTAATAGCTAACCTTTTACAAACTTTCCTGCTTGCCCTTCCTTAATTCGTCTACCCATATCTGTAACTGGTCATTTAAGTAAGTATTTTGAATAGATATTCAAGTATTTTGAATCGTAAACACGTAAAGTCATACTGAAACACTTGCACACCACAATGTAAGCTTTTTACATTATGAATATGTACATACAGATACATGTTTGTGTATTTTTTAAATATCACTTTAATTTAAAATTTAGGGGTTTAATATGAACCAAATTATACGCAAATGTAACTCAGATTGTCCTCTGCAGAAGAGAATGTTTCCAGCAGGTTTGGAGATTAGGAATTTTATAATTTTGAAAGAGACATACTTTCTTATCATGGGAAACTGTACTCTAGAATCTTAACAAAAAATATCAGAAAAATTTTAATCTTTCTAGTTCATAGTATCTGCAGAAAATATAGGTATGTCCATCTCAGGGCTGGAAGGAGGGTCCTATGATGAGTGACTAAGGATTTGGGCTTATCTAGTTTGGAGAAAAAGAGACTGAGGGGCAACTTCATTGCTCTTCAACTTCCGGAGGAGAGGAAGTAGAGAGGGAGGTGCTGATCTTTTCTCCTTGGTACCCAGTGACAGGACACCTGGGAATGGTTCAAAGCTGCACCATGGGATGTTTAGACTGGACATTAGAAAATACTTCTTGACCAAGGGAGTAGTCAAACACTACAACAAGCTTCCTAGAGCAGTGATCAATACCCCATGCCTATCAGTGTTTTAGAGGCATTTGGACAATGCCCTTCATAATATGCTTTAACTTTTAGCCCTGAGGTGGTCAGGTAGTTGGACTAGATGAATGTTATAAGTCCCTTCCTACTGAAATATTCTGTTCTATATCCTTCAAGATTATCTTTTTTGGCAATGGTAATGGAAATTTCAAGAATACCTGAAGTCTATATAGACTATATAATATATAGGTAGCTATTGCTGTGTAGATCAATATCTAAAATAGAAAATTAATTAAATGGAAATCTCTTTAGAACAAAGTATAGAAGGAAGACACTGAAGGAAATCTGCATGTCCAAACCTCGACTTCTCATACATTCGAGCTCAGTGGTTAAACACACTGCACAGAAGTGAGGTGTAGCTATTTCTTGCATTTTTATTTTATTCTCACCTCTTCTCTTTTGTCCCTTCCTAAGAATTATCTATGTGTGTTCTTTATTTTACTTATCACCTCACCTAGTCTGTAACTTTGGACTCTTGGTCTATGGTCATATTTTGATTTTCCATCTGTGTTATTCTTAGAAATGCTATGGAGATCCTATCTTAAATGCGTAAATGTGTACATCCAAAAAAAAAATATAAGCATTTAAAGTTTCAAAACTCATTAATATGAATCAAAGTTCACTTGTAATGTGGGAGTACCAACCTACTTAGACAAGACATTGGGCACAACAGGCTGTGTGGGACATCCTGTGATCACTAATTCAGTGATGCTGAAAGGGAAGCATTTTTTCAATGAGCAGTTAGAGCATCTAGAACACAGGAGAAAAACAGATGCAAATGTTGTAAACAGGATGGGGGAGAGGAGTCCAGGCAATCTAGAAGTCTGCTGGTGTTGTAGGAACTTAAAATCATGGAATCATAGAATCATTTTGGTTGAAAAAGACCTTTAAGATCATCAAGTCCAACTGTTAACCTAGCACATTGCCAAGTCCACCACTAAACCATGTCCCTAAGCACCACATCTACATGTCTTTTAAATAATTCCAGGGATTGTGACTCAATCACAACACTGGACATCCTGTTCCAGTGCTTGACAACCCTTTCAGTAAAGAACTTTTTCCTAATATACAATCTAAACCTCGCCTGGTGCAACCTGAGGCCATTTCCTCTTGTCCTATCACTTGTTACTTGGGAGAAGAGACCAACACCCACCTTGCTACAACATCCTTTCAGGTAGTTGCAGAGAGCGATAAGGTCCTTATTGCTTATCGGCCTCACCAGCACTGAGTACTGGGGGACAATCGCTTCCCTAGTCCTGCTGACCACACTATTTTTGATACAAGCCAGGAAGCTGTTGGCCTTTTTGGCCACCTGGGCACACTGCTGCCTCATGTTCAGTTGTCTATCAACCAACAACCCCAGGTCCTTTTCCACTGGACAGCTGTCCAGTCACTCTTCTTCAAGATTATAGCATTGCCTGGGGTTGTTGTGAACCAAATGCAGGACTCAGCATTTTGCCTTGTTGAACCTCATCCCGTTGGCCTCTGCCCATCGATCCAGCCTGTCCAGATCTCTTTGCAGAGCCTTCCTACCCTCAAGCAGATCAACACCTATGTTAGCGTCATCTGCAAACTTACTGAGGGTGCACTCAATCCCCTCATCCAGATCATTGATAAAGATATTCAAGAGAACTGGCATCAGTACTAAGCCCTGGGAAACACAACTTGTGACCAGCTGCCAGTTGGATTTAACACCACAACCCTTTGGGCCCAGCCATCCAGCCAGTTTTTTACCCAGCAAAGCATACACCAGTCCAAGCCATGAGCAGCCAGTTTCTCCAAGAGAATACTGAGGGAAACAGTCCAAGGTTTAATTGAAGTCTAGGTAGACAGCATCCACAGCCTCTTCTTCATCCTCTAAGCAGGTCACCTTGTCACAGAAGGAGATCAGGTTTAGTCAAGCAGGACCTGCCTTTCATGAAACCATGCTGACTGGGCCTGATCGCCTTGCTGTCCTGCCTGTGCTGTGTGATGGCACTTAAGATTATCAGTTCAATAACCTTTCCCAGCACCAAGGTCAGACTGACAGTCCTGTAGTTCCCTGTATCTTCCTTCCAGCCCTTCTTGTAGATGGGTGTCACATTTGATAACCTACAGTCACTGGGACCTCCCTGGTTAGCCAAGACTCTGTTAGATAATGGAAGGTAGCTTGGTGAATTATTATGAGAGGGGGCAAGGGCTCATGCAAAGGGCACTACAAAGTCACTACAGGAAATTGTGTTCCAGGCTCTCAGTAATAGTCAACTGCCCTGGAAAAGGGGCTCAGTGACACAGTTCTGTGATGGAAAACTGATGGAAGCCAGAAAGAGGCTGTTGAGAGAAGACAGAACATACATAGTTCTCTAGGGAGCCTGTTGAGGCTGGGCTCACTTTCTCCCTGTCTGCCCTTGCCAGTGAGTACAGTAGCATTTTCAGAATAGAATCTAACACAAAGTCTGCTTGCGAGGTATTGTTTTAGCTGAAATAGTAATACAAGAAATAAATTTATACTGCCATACCTAGAAAGCCTAAAGTAGAAAGGTATATCCTCCTCTTATCTTCATGTGTGTCTTGCAAGATTTATAATATCTAAATAGCACTTTATATATCTACATACTGATCACTTCAGAAATGTATGAGCATTCTAAATAAAATCCAAGAGCAACTTGTATGTTTCTGCATTAAAATGATACTATGCAAATGGCTGTGTAGGCATTTAACTACAGATACAGCTACCACAAGGTAGCTTTTCTCTACATGAAGACCTCAATTAGTCTAAAATCTTTATTAAGATTTTCAGTATTATTTGTATTTTCATTTCTGTGTTTGGTTAGATTATTCTTGTATTTAGAATCTGGAAATTCTAAACAGTATAATTGCTTAAGTTGTCTTACATATTCCTCACAATATCTGGTTATAATTTAGACTTGAAATCAGAAATGAATAAAACCAGAAAGCTACCTTTGATGAAAGACAGCAGAGCAAGTGATAGTTCCCAGGAAGAAGCAATAGACCAATGGGCCAGGAGACGGAAACTGTTCAAAGACAGCAAAAAATGCAGTTCAACAGGAGGAAGCTCCATAAACAGCACAATCACTGAGGGATCAAGTGAGTACATCAGTTTTACAATTGTATTCTTTCCTTTTTTTTGTGATTGACACTCTGGCAGAGCTTTCAGCTAACCTGAGTCTCTGTCTTAGTCATTCTCATGAGCAAGCATATTTTATTCAATTGAACTATGGGAGCTACTATCCTCTCTCCTTCATATAACCAAGTGAACAATCTCACTGAAAAAAAAGTTGATTGTACTGTCCTTGTCCATATGCAGTTAATGTTAAGACAAGCTGTAGGCACAAACAGGTAGGCACAAATTAATACTGTAGGCACAAACTAATGCTCTAGGCACAAACTAATGGCAGCAACTTCGAGGGTATAACAAAACTAATAATCCTAATGACTACTTTGCTTATGTCAAAGCCATGACAAGCTGGGGGTCCTTCTCTCCTCACCAAGATAACCACCTACTCCACATTTTATCTTCAGGCTTGTTGGCTAGATTATCTTTCACTGTCCCTCCAGTTACTGGAGCAGTTAGTCTCGTAACTGTGTTATAACAAAATCTGCCACTTTGCCATATGCTTGAGTCTGTACCAAACTCATCAGCTTAAATCTCATGGGAAAGAACGTTAAAGATGAACTGATTAATGATTTACATCTCATGCCCCCAGGCAAGGATTACACAGTCTAGGAGAGAACATACGTGGTACTTCTTACTTCACACCACCTTTGCCTCCTGTTTTGCTGTTTTAGTAATGTAAGAAGTACTTTGAAGAAATGTACACTTCCCTGTGGAAATATTTTGTGATATGATTAATTTTGGTGAGTGAAGTTTTATTTGTAGATATATAACCTCCTTCTTGAAGAAGGTTAAATGCAAACCTATAGAAGACTGACAGCTGTCAGAATTCAGTGCAGGTCCAATATAAGATAAACTGTAAATACATTTTATCTCTGTACCGAAGAGGTAAGTCCTACATCAGCAGGACCTCATTCACTACCTAAAAATAGATGTAAGTTGCCAGCTGAGATGCCAGTAGGGTTCTGAGATGTGTGACCTACAGAGGACCCATGCCTTTTTAAGTAGTAGTTGGATGGCAGCTGAGATACCCAAAGACATCTAATATGATACCAGACACCTATGTTCAGATAACTGAGTTTTTTATGCCTGTTTTTTGTGCCTGTTAACAAAGCAGCAAGGATGACTGGCTTATTTCACCTGGAAATGAAAAAGCGGTTTATTGGTAACAGTTTCCATTCTTTGCTCCTAAGACAGATTCAAGATCATTGTAAGGACAATAGAAAGTTACCATATCAAACTGCCAGAGCTCAAAAAGCCTATCAGGAAATACATACACCAAGATAAACTGTTTATTGATTTCAACAGTAATGTCTCTTGAATGTAACGCTGGACCTTAAATTTTACTGGATCGGGCATCTGTCAGTTTCATAGAGAAAATATGTTAAACAAAAAGAAGTCAAAAAAGCCAAATACCCCCCAAAATCCCAATCAAACAAACCAAAAAAAGACCAAGCTGCAAGAACTACAATTGCTTTCCTTGAGACAAAGCGTTTGGTAACACGCAGCATGAACCTGAAGTGGCTTGCAGAACAGATGAGTCAGCAGACAATTCTGTCAAAACTTCTAGTATCTAATAATTTTTGATAGTATGCTACCAGCCTGAGACTTCTGTCTCTTTTGCTTTGGTAGCTAGGCTGTTCCCTACAGTTTGCAGACTTAAGACAACTCTAATTGGTGTTTGGAAGAATCAGCTTCTTACATGCTTACTTCCAGCAGCTAAGAACCTAAGTGCACTTTGTTCCTGACACACATAAACTGCTCAGCTTGACATCTATGCAAAAAGCTCAAGGAGAGGAGAGGTGAAAAGACATCCAATAAATGTCTTGGCAAAACTCCATTATGCCAACATGGCAGCATTTATTTTTGTGTTTTTGCCTGTTTGCCACATTTTAAGCTCTACTACAATTATAACAATTCAGTATTAAACTGGCAAAATACTGTGTGTTATCTAATTAGTTGTTAATAGTCTAGGTTTTCTTAATTTATAAATTTGTGATAGCAAGTTAAGACATGCTTTAAACATATCAGCCTAGTAGTATTTATTTATTTGTTTATTTTTGTTTATTTACTAGTAGCTTTTTATACAGTTAATCATGCCATCTTTTTATACAGTTTATTGTGCCATCTCATACTTTCTACATACTAAGGGAGAAGCCAGTGGATGTGGAATAGTATTTGTCTGCATAGATACAGTTAAGCAAACTGTCAAATGAGAAAAAATTACCAGTTAGATATATTCAATAAGTAACTTGTTGAACAAAACTAAATAAACATTAATTTTTATCTTTTCTCTTTCAAAAGTGGAAATCATTCTGCATAATTGCCTCATCAAACAACACAGGATAAACAAAGCGAACAGATCCTTTTTTCAGCTGCATTAAATCTAAATGCATGACATTTTGTACTGAAAGGGGCATGATTTTTTTTCATCTCAGACAATTTATACTAAAGCATTTTTTCAGTCTGTTAGCACAGTCTCTGATGGTTTATACTTCTATATACCTTTCACCATCCAGTTTTAGCTTTGAAGTTTCATCTCCTGGGCTGCTTTGGAAGTTGTCATACTGTTGCATAGCCTTTTTCTTCACATAGCTGTTTATAGTGCTTGTCACATAGCCAGCTGCCTTTGAGGCATTTCCTTGTGAGGCTGAATATTACTGCATTTTCCTTTAGCAGAGAATTAGCACTCTCCTCCATCTCCATGTTAATCTGAGTGGCATGGTTTGACTCAGTGAATTCATTGCAAGACATTGTGAAGTAAATTAATATAAAATATGAATCTGAAAATCCTCATGTTAACACGTGTAACCTCATACAAATATTCAACAGTCTAGGACAAGCCAGAAGTTTTATATTAAAAAACAAACACAAAAAACCCCCCAAAAAAACTATTCTTTCCTCATCCTCTTTTTAAATAAAACTAAATATACACTCTGCAAACAACAAATATGGTCATCATTACCTCAGCCACGCGAGTTGTTTTTCAGCTTCTCATTTGTCTGAATCCATAATAGATTTCTAGAAAACTTGTTTGGTTTCCTAATTAAATGTGCTACAATAAGAAAGCTTAACAATTAACTAAAGCCAGACTTCTCTTAAAGAGATGCATCTCCTGTTTTGGCCATTTGCATTAAGACTTCACTTGACATTTGAATAAAAAATGCAATAACATCCAATATTGTGATCTTGTATTTGGACATCTTTGCAGACTGCCCCTTTAGCAGCAACAAAATTACAGACATTACAAAAGGTTCACTAAGAAGCTTGTGGCACTTATTCCATGCTGACTGGCTTGGGTCTGTTGTTCTTCATGCATTTTCCCTACTGACATTACTTTTACTTGTTTTATCCTCCTAATAGTAAATTCAGAGGATACTCGGTCGGTAGATCTGGGACCACATTCTGAAAATTATGACAGAGGTTTTTATACAGAAAACTTTCATTCTGCATCCTGGGTTTTCAGAGGAGATGATGTCCCTCCGGATAATAGTCCTAGATGTCTCAGCAAAAGGCCTAGACCAGTAGCAAGTAAGTTGGCTAAAGCAACAGGTAATAAATGTCATAAAACTGTATTTGTTTTGCGTACTCTGAGGATTCCAGGGATCAACGTTTTGGAGAAGATGCTGAACACTTATGCTGAAGACAGGAAAAAGAGCAACCCAGGAATCTAAAAGTCTATAAAAAGCTATAAATAATTGGTTCTTATTTAGCTACTGTCTTGCAAAACATCATAATTACTTGACAAAACTTATACTGGTAAAAGGCCATAATTAAACCTCATCTCTTGCTGCATGATAAGGCTAGAATCAATGTATTTTCATAGCTTCTTCAAGCATGAAGCAAGTAAAATTATAGAGAGCTATTTGTGGACTCAAAGTATTATAATGGTCATAAAATCTGTTTTACATCAAACTTTCAGACATAGTAGAACCAGAAAGAACCATGTTTGCTATGGGTAAGAAGCATTGCTCTACTCGTAGTTTAAACCCTGTCATGCAGATACAATGGATAACTTTTGCAGGGTGATGGGATGTTTTCCTTCACTTTTCAAATGTTAATTTACTGAAAAGTAACACAAAGAACTAAAACAAATTGAAATACCTCTGTGGCTTTCCAGAAGATAGTTCCTTGCCAGAGCTCATAAATCATTCACAATTTAAGAGAAAACATATGTCCTCTATAAATTGTCAGATAGGAAAATTCTCCCTAAGAATATAGGAGAATATTCTGGAGAGCCATTTTGATTGCCTCCTCTCCCAGGTTAGTGCGCAGAAGTTCAGCAAGACAGTTAAAGTAGGTATGAAATACCTATGCTCATTTTAGCCTGGTAGTAAAGCAAGCATTAAAGCAATTTATATCTTCCAAATAGTACATAATTTGAAGACAAAACAGGTGTCATAAATTATTATTATTAAATTGGCCTCCATTAAACAAATCCAGTAAAACAGTCAAATGAACTAAAGCAGACACTCTGAGAAGACAAATTTACACTGAAGTCCTTCATGAGTGTAAGATTTACTAACAAGCCAGAGGATTTGAGACACAATAATAATACCAGACCCTGCAAAAAGAAAGTAGGGAGTAAACAATTACACGCTGATCTTCCTTTCTACTGAGGGTATAAAGGAACATATTAAATTCTGCTCACTTGAAAGACATTTCATATGGGTACAGCCACTCGTGACAGGAGATGCCAGTGTGAAAAGGGGTTGAACTAGAGGACTGGGAGGCAGTGGGTGTATGGAGTAGACAGGAAGAGGTAGACAAAAGGAAAAGAAAAGGTATCCAAAATATAGAGTCCTTCTAAAATACAAAAATAAGTAAACTACAAGAAACAGGTTTACATTAATTTGAGAATTTAGAGTGCATTTTATATTGGCAGCTTAGAGGTCTGACACAGAGAGCCAGAGCACTTTTCTCTCCCATAATGCCATCAGTAGAGTGGAATAGCTGAATGCTTCTGCATTTCTTAATTACAAAGTCCAGGAGCTTAAACTGCTGATCAAAACACTACACTTAATTGATGCTGTCTGTTTTTGCCCTAACATGAATGACATTCAATCAGTCATGACATGAAAAGGATACTCACCAACAGAAGAACAGCACCAAATATCTAGGAGTGATACTGAAAGCATGACAGCCATTCGCAGAATCAGTAACTGTCAGAGCCTATAGAGAAAAAGTTTTTAAAACAGGGTGCTGCTTGTTAAATTGAACTTGACTTGTAGAGAAGAAGGGATATCTTTTGTTCTCTTTTGCAGTTCGTGAAAGAACAGTGAAGATTGCTAAAGGAACTGGCAATTACCCTTGGGGTTTCAGGATTCAGTTCTCAAAGCCTATCCTTGTAACTGAAGTTGACACAAGTAAGTTGTGTTTGTACTAATTAACTTCTCCTATTAAAATTTATGAAAATAAATCTGTAATACTTAGTAATATAATATACTAGGGTTGAATATAATATGTATTTATAGTATAATATACATAATATATAACATTTATTTTATATTAATATAATGTATATGTAGATAAATACTTTCCATAATTACTGCTGCAAGTTGTTTGAACTGCTTATGACAAACTGTCTTAGGCCCCCAGTGTNGACAGCAGGCCTTTAAGAATGAAATGGAGGATGCAGGATCCTCATAACAACATTTCAGGAAGTCTTATTAGCTGGGGACACTTCTGCTTGGATAGTTTTCCATCAAGCCATCTACAAACCTTAACAGGTATGCTGTCAACTTCTTCAGAGTTGTCCAATAGTTGTGAGGAACTCCAGAAGAAACTCACAAAACTGAGTGAGTGAGCAGAAAAGTGGCAGATGGGTTTCAGCAAAGATGAAGTGTAAGATAATGCCTCTAGAGAGAAATGATCTGTACTATGTATATATAACGGAGAACATGGTATTGGCAGTTACATTCAGGAATGAGATCTCAAGAGTCACCACTGAAAGGTCTCTGAAATTCTTAGCTCTGTGTGCAATGGCAGCTTAGAAATCTGGCTAAAGGCTGGCTCCATCAGTTAATAGCAGTGAAAATGAGACACAGAGAGTCAGAGTCACTTTGCTGCTACCTAAAACTGTGGTTCACCCAGATCTAGAGTATTGCTTGCTGTACTGCTCTCTGCATCTGAGAAGGAGCAAAAGGTACAGAAGGCTCTGATAGATTCCTATTACCAAAGGCAGATATAATGAAAAATGTCATCCTAGCTGAAGAATGCTGGTGAGTGCCCCCTCACAATTCAGAGGCCTGTGAATTCATTAACTGAATCCATCATTTTAAAAACTGCCTTCTAAGCTACTAAATAGGATCATCATTAAAGTCCACTAAGGAAGATGAGGAAAGATAGAAATCTGAGCAAGGGAGAAATGTGCAGAGGGGAAAAAAAATACACATCTGAGAAGATGAACACTTTACTAAATCTAAGACTTGTATTAGAAAACCATGCATCCTCTTAAAATCTGAGCATAAATATATACCTCAGTCATGGTTTTTTGCGTGATGCTGCTGTTCAGTTCTAAAAGTCATTCTAATGTGTTGTCTCAAAGCAAATGTTCTACTTTTTAAAAACTAAAAATAAAGCCTTCAGTCCAGAAAAGGAGCTCAGGCTAAGGACAGACCTATTGCTTTACTTTCTATATTGCTATGCCTGTTTTTTTATCAAAGGATCTCTTAATCTTTTACTGTAAACTATATGAAAATAAACATGATTTTGACACTGGATCCTAGAGATCATTCTGTACTTATACATGTCTGAATAAAATCAGGAATTTCCATTATCAACTCAAGCTTTGCCAGTAACGTAAATCTAAAAACCTTTGCCTACAGAATAGGACTTAGTACGGATACAAAGGACTTAGTAAGATTAAACTGTGACAAAAGTGTCTATGTAATGTTCTTTATCCTGAAAAAGCTACCTAATTTTAGTCCAGAATATTTTTAATAGTCCTTGAGACTAGATAATCTTCACAGTAGAATTTATGTGAAAAGTGATTTACTGTGAATTTGTGAAAGTAATTGAATTAAAAAACTCATTCTGCTCATCTTATTAGAATGTTACTTTTGCTACATAGTTGAAGATCAGTATAGTTCACTGCTGATTATTTTAAGAAAACAAAATTACTGGGCTCAGCCATCATTTGTCTGAATAGCACAACTGTGACTATGTGTGTGTGCTTGGACAACTAGCTGTTGTTATCGGATTGCTGGGAATTTCAGTACCTATTGATAGAAAGTTATCTCTATTGCAAAGAAATGTTTCTTCTCTCTAGCATTAAAAGTATTAGTTGATTTCCCAATAGTAAACATACAGATTCCCTTAGTGTTCTCAAATGAAAGAGTATAATCTCAGAGGTCTTTCAAATTAGAATGTGGGAAAGCTTTTTACCTAAATATAAATAAATCATAGGTCATGCATACAACAATACCCGTAATATCTACCAATTTAACCCTGTAACCTACTCATTAAAAGTAAGTATAGCAAAACAGCTACCTACATTGTATATCACTCCTCTTAAGTTTATTTGCATGTTTTGTTTTCAAATGCAGTTTGTTTTCAATGTTTTCAAATGCAACAACAAAAAAAGAATATTTTTTACAAATTTCTAGTGAAATTCTGTTTTCTCAAAATACAACTCATTTCATTAAAGCAGACAGAAAAATTGCATTCATGTCCCTTTTTCATTGCACACAGAGACACTATTTTAACAATGTTTTAAAGACTGCTTATGATCATAAGTCTTGTATGAGATCTTCAAGGCCAGCACAAACAAAAATGTGTTGGCATTTGCAAATTTGCAAATTATTTGTAATACACATGACTATGAACCATGACTTTTTTTGTGCCTGTTTATTATCAAGCTTTCATTTCTTCCCTGCAACTTCTAAGCAACCTCAGAAATATACTGAATGATCATTTTCTGCATGATAGAGTACAAAATCTTTAAAAATGTACATTGAATATTATGAACATGGAACAATATTTTCCAAAAACAATTTTTTCACAGTAGATTAGGAATGCTTAATTCTAAATGAGAAGGGGAAAACTGTGTCCAAGAAATTTGTAATGGGGATTTAAGTAACTTTGTATTGGTGCCTGTGAATGGAGTATATTATTAACTTCCCTAATTTGCCTTTTTTCCTGGTTGGTATGTGTTTGAGCCCTGTTTTATTAGGAGTACATGTGTTTTACAACAGTTAAAAATAAACGAAAGGTTGATATAGTAACAAATCTGATTCAGTCCCTCCTTCATTGACCTTTTGTTAACTTACTATGTTTTTCCCCCAAAGACAAAATCCACAAAATACTGTAGCCAAATTCTGTTAAACAGTAAGAGAAACATCAGCACAGACAGTAGTCTTTCAATCTTAAATCCAAAGTTCACCATAATAACAGATGTTTTTTCTACTGACTGTATTGAACATTGCACCAGATCTTTGTTTGCAGTTTAGGCCAAAATCCTCATATACCGAGATGTCTATTTGCATCTTAAAGCATTTAAGTCCTAGTGGCTTTTTTGATGAAATTTCTCCACTGACAGTGAATTATCTAGTGTTGAACCACTACCTAAATCCTGAAGTTTCATCTACAGATGACTAACAGGTAGCTCAGGACAATCTGCTTCACCTCCAAGTTGACATCATGAAGGCCCCAGAGCATAATCCTTGACTGGTTGGACAGATACCTGTTTTGCTAGAAAAGTTTGATCACACAGACATACCTGATATCCTAACTCTACATAAAATGTTTCTTTTTATCCCAGACAGTGCAGCTGAAGAAGCAGGGCTTCAGGTTGGAGATATTCTGATAGCAGTCAATGGAACTGATGTCACTAGCATGCCACATTCAGAAGCTGCCAATCTGGCAAGGAAAGGTAATTTTGAGACCACAGTAAGTTACACAGATGGGTCAGGATTGCTGTACAATACTCCAAATATATCTGGACAAGTTGGGTGGTGGATGCAATCTTAATTAACAGTTTAATGTAGTAGTATTTAATACAGCAGTATTACCTAAGTCAGTTTTTTGTCTAGACATTGCTAGGAGCACAGAAGAAAATGGAAATATAAAATATTCCCCAAAGAGCACATGTGACAATAACACCTCTTGTTTTCCTGCCTTAAAGAAAGTGATTGAGAAAGTCCTGAAAGTGGCTGCAGATACACTAATACCTTATTTATGCCCTATGCTTCCTCAGGGAGAGCCTTCATGGCTTGATTCAGTGCACTCAGTAGTTATTTCTGTTTCACCAAATCTGAAGTCTAGTCAGGAAAGCAGAAAGGTTATTTCATGAGGCATCCTTTCGCAGTACCACAGAAACAAGGAGTCAGTGATATTAATCATGCATATTCTTGTTAGAATTGTAATGACTAAAACCCAAAGATACCCATGTTCGCATGCTGAAAGTTAATCTACTGCAGTTCTTTTATTTATCCTAGGTATGGTTTTGACAAGTCTCACAGGAAATTCAAAAAATTTAAATGCTTTTACAAGACAGTTAGAAATTTATCTTGACACATACCAAGCTCTTTTACTATAGAGGTGTCATTCACACTGTTATGTTTAACAGTATGTTGAGTCTTTTAATAGATACATTTCTGATTACTGGGTATTTTTAACCCCTCAGAGAACACTCTCTGGCCTAAATCTTAGCACACAGACAGCATTCCCAAAATCAAATGTCTTTAAAACAGAAAACCCGAAAATGTTTTGCAAATGGAAATATATCATAGTTGTATTTCTCAATCCTCTTTAAGGCATTTCCACCTGCTCTGAAGTAGTATCTGATACAGTCAGAATTTCAGGCCTTCAGAGTCAAAGCCATAGATGTATTGATAGCATCAGCAAATATTATGAGATTGTATTTTATTGTTGATAACTGTAAGATATTTCCACACAATTTTGCAACCTAACATCTCCTTTGAGTACTTACCTTTTGCAAATGATAAGTAGACACTCATTAGCACAGGTTAGTCTCCAACAACAAACCCCCAAAGTAAGAGGCACAGATAGCAGAAAAGGTTAGTAGATTCCAAGATACGGAAAAGAAAGAATGCTCAAGAACATATTTAAGATAATAGAGACTGAATGTGTCCCTAAGTATTCTCAACAATTTTTATATAAACCCCAATTTCTGTACACCCATTTGAACAATGAAATCCAACCACTTCTCTAAACTGATAAAACATGCAAGCACTTAAGCTGCTCCTTGCAAAGATAGGTCACAAAAACTGTTTTAAGAGGTGTCTTCAGATAGCTAGCTCCATTACTAGTCCTCAACACAGAATTAGTTTCATTCCTTAAATTCTGTTAAAAGAAGACCAAATACTGTTTGATTTAATTCACTGTTTCCTAGGCTGCTTTGCTTCTTGTGGCTTCTAAAAGCTACATTGGGAGGAGAAGGGCTTGGGAGAGAGTACTGCCTTCCTGCTCTGTACCCTATAAGGGTATTAAAAAATATTGACAGAACATATTATAGTTTTGACCTATATTTTCACATTCTTCATGTAATATTTTAGGTCCTGATATCCTGACTATGGTAGTGGGTTCAGATATCAGCCGTTACCCTAACACCCCCAGACCTACCTGCCGTGGATATCTGCACAAACGAACACAGTCAGCTATATTGAAGGGCTGGAGAAAGAGGTGGTTTGTGTTGAAACATAATGGCTACCTACACTATTACAAACACAAGAAGGTAAGCAGAAAGAAGCTGATGACAAAGCAAGATGTGTCCTGCAGCTTCAAACTGCAGCAGTATTATACTCAAACTTACAGATCATTATCTTGACTTGTAGTATTTATAGGCTAACATCAGCATTAAAGATGTTTTTGTATGTGGTATATAGAGGAGTCTTGATGAGTAGTTCAGCCCCCCTATATCCTAGTCACAGAAACAGACACTGTCAAGTTTTTATGGATTCACATTTGATCTCTTATTTCTGATCATCAAGAAGTCTATAAATTGAATAAGCTCTGGGTGGCTTTGGATGAGGTGAAGTAGTTTGAGGTGTGTAGGAGCTCTATGTTCTGTCTACCATTATATGTACTTTCTGAAGCAGGCATGACCATGAGATTTCTTTGTCAGTGTGGGTAAGTCATAGACCTGCACTGAGACATATCAGGAAGTCTCAGTTTCTTGAGAGTAGCGTTGCCCAGGAATTCCTTTTCTGTCATATGAGCAGGGACCTGTATAGTACTTAGTATTCCTAACTGCATCTAACAGTAGATATCCCAAAAAAGGAGTAAAACAGGTGTTCCATGAAGATAAATATTTTACTTGACTTTATCCTGAGGCTCCATTTCAATATGGCATAATTTACAACCCTCTAGTTGTGTTGTGAGTCTTAATGGCTGTAAATCAGTGGCAACATTTCTGTGTTCTACACAGTTATTGCCACTAAATAAATTAATAATCAAAGAGATGACATTTAAAAAGAATAAAGAAAGGAAACTGGTAAATCTGGAGGTGGGGAACACAGGCAGCAGGCAGCAGGCACAGCTCACAGCCCTGGCCACAGCAGTGTCAGTGAACTCACCTGCCCTACAGTAGCATTTTACTGTAGTCTGTGAGTCGGTTCAGTAGGTGCTGCATGTGATTACAAGTTACTAATCTCTTCCTCTGTGTAGCTTTGTGATTAAGCTATTAATTGAGAAAGTTGCATCTATAAAATTAAACAGATTGATATAAAAGCCTGTGGTCTGTTCAGGGCTTTTTGTGGTAAAACATTTTACAGCTTGTAAAAAAGATTTCAGGTCATCCACTTAGTGTTCATTTTAACCTGATTTCAAGAAAGCTTAGTGAAGCTGAGGAAATTTGCCTTCGTGAGGAATTTATCACTAACTGAAGCCCATGTAGCTTCCAGGGAATATCCTAGGTAACCTAGGAAGGGCAGCAGTAGAAACATCAGCTAGTTAGATACAGGTAGAAACAGGTTTGTTTCCAACACACAATTTGAACACATATCAGTGAAATACACCCGTGTTCACCCTTAATCAAAAACTACATGAGAACCTGAGCATGGCACCAACTTCTTGACCTGTAAATAGTTTTTATCTTTGCAAACACAGTCACACACATTCTGGTCAACTCAGCATATGAAAGATATAGACATATATGTACACACATACATATGTGGACACACCAGCACAATTTTGCAATAAACATTAATATAATCTAGACAACAAGATGGTGTTAAGAACTTCAACCAACAGAAGGTAATAGAGAAGCTAATATTACAGTCTTCACTCCTGATCATGTATCTACCTTTTTACCTGAAAGATGCTGATGCAATACTTCCCAAGGACTGTATTTTGGGGCCTGCATGGGTTAATCTTTCTCTATAGTTCATGTTCTCTAATACCCCATACAATGTGGTTTGGTCCATCCTCCTGGTGATCCTAAGCATAGTTTTTCATGGACAATGCTGTTAAGATGAAGAAAATAACTTGCATGAGGCACTGCAGTTTCATATCCAAACTGAAATTAATCAAGCTTTCAACACTTAAGCTTCTTGGTCAAAACCAAACACTTCTGTGGGAAAAAGAAATTTTGTGAAAAGTAATTAAAAATTGTAGAAAGAGCTTGTTCTTCTATAATTCTATATCCACCTGACATTTCCAGTAGAAAATCTGGTAGGCTTATTTCTTTGCATATGCCATGATATACATACTAGCCATCTAATCAAAGTTATGCTGCACAACCACTACCTATATAGCAAAGCAGTCTGGCTTTCTTTTGTCTTTATTTCAACACTATTCTGGTCTCAAAACAAAAACAAATCAACAAACAACTCACACATTAAAAAGGATACAAACATAATGGACATGTAGGGACATTTGTTTGGAGCAAAATTTTCATTTTATCCTAGTCAGATCCTTCATGAAACTTCTGAAATGTAAAAAAAAAAAAAAATTTAGTTATGCCTTTTAAATATTCTTTACTTTCCAAACTGTTAAGTACCTCTGAAGACAAAGAGTGTTAGCTAAATTGGATTGAGGATTAGAAGATACTCCATAATCTTACATTAATTAATATTTAATTAAATTTTCTCTGCTTTCAAATAGCAGGTTTCTTTTTATGCTTAGCTTTTCTTCCCCAGCTACCTTTGTCTTATTACTGCACCAAAAAAAACTCAAAACCAAACTATTTCAATCATACCAGCCTTGTGTTTTGATAGTAGGCTCTTTAGACACTGAAAGCATGTATTTGGTTTTGCTTAAAACGTGTAAATAAATTTAAAGTATTGCATAAACATTTTATAGTAATAACTACTGCTTGTTTTCTTGCATTATCCAAAACTTGTGTCATTCAACCACTTTTTAAATTATTTTGTACCACTTTTTGCCAGATACTCTCTCTGGACTCCAAAGAATACACTGAAATATTGCAATACTATTTTAGAAACTGAAAGCACAAAGACATTTTACACTGCCTCATGTGCTTACAGAGTACTCTGAAAAGTCATTTAGTAAGACAAAAAGAAAGATACTGAAGTACAAATACACTTCTTCACTACTTAGAGATCCAACTGAACTTGTTGGCACTTCTTGTATTATGATGTCTGTCAGGGCATAAGAAGAACAACGCATACAGATGTTGCTCATCCCACTTTCTTTTCTAAGGGAATTACAAATAATGTTCTTATTTTAACACAACATTTATGTACTTTCAGCTGCATGATTAAGATGGAAATACTATGTTCCTTGCCTCACTCAGGAGGAAAAAATTTTCCACTTAGAGGATATAAGGTGTTCTTTGAAACCATTCATTGCAGTCAAGAATAATTCAGGGAGACAAAAGTAATTCAGGATAATCTGCATGTCAGTATCCAACAAACCAGACAGAGTCATCAATTTTCAGGTTTTGATTCTGATGTTCAGAAAATCATCTTATGCTGGTGTAATTCCAGTGACTCCAGCAATGTCATGCCTGATTTCCAGCAATCTAAGAAGTCAACTAGGCCTTTTTCTTGTGCCTGAAAGGATACATACAATGTTTTGTCATGAAGAAAGGAAAGGATCGTCTGCTTTAGTCCATATTAACAAACACAGACAGCTACATTTCCTTATCATTGTTATTTACAGACAGAAACTATTCATCCTGAGCTTTCTTTTTCTCACCTACATTAAAAAAGAGATCAATGTTTCTACAGCTTTATACACGTTGAATCACCCATATATTTGCTGCAGTTTCAGACTTATCTCTCCTCCAATCACGTATTGATGAAGTCATAGATGTTGCAACAGTTAATCACTTCACATACAAGGTCATCTGTTTTCCCTTAAATACATTGCCACTAACCTTGACTCTACCATCCATGTAAGTAACTAAAACACATTTTTCACCTCAGTGGACATAGCTATGTTTGCCACCTCATAGCAAAAATATTGGGCACATTGGATTAGAACCTTGTTCTCTCCACCTGAGATAAGTGGAGATATAATTATTTATAATAATTGTGCCTACACATAGCAGCAGTGGAATTCCACTATACACTCAGTTCTGATCCCCCATCGTCCAGATCACTGGGTCTTCTGAAACATGCTATTAACATTCTTTGCCAATGTATCCAGTTTTTCTCCTAAAGGAAGGATATCTGGATATTGTAAGGGAATAGACAATGATGTACACATTGAGGCAAGTTTAAACAATCAAGTTTCTTGTGCTTGAATATACACATTTTTTAGGGAAAGCTGAAAGCCCATCAGCATAGTCAAGCACTGATCATTTATTTACAGATAGCAGTGTCTGCTCCTCTAAAGCTAGCATTTGCTGCTTAACACAGTAAAGTGACTGCAAAGTCAGCACAAAATGTGTATGGTGAAGACTGTGGAATAGGACAGAGAAAGAATTAACAAAAGATCATGTTTGCAACAGTGCTATAGCTTTTCTCTGGTTTGTGTCTTGCTGTGTTCCAAGGAATTATTTCCTGTTCCTTTGACATAAACAGACCCTGGGAAAGAGGGTAATAAAACAGATAACCGATCTACTACCTGGAAAGGAAAATAGGAGGTAAGTATCATTGAGGTTATGCTCTAGGGGAAGCTACAAAGCTGATTGATATATTCTAGTCAAATCAGCTTTGTCTGTCAGGTCCTTATGTTACTTTTGTCATTTATTCCATTTCTCTCTCCAGTTATTAAGAGTGTTGGATGTAAGAGG
>VZRW01006179.1:228-12523 GCA_013398125.1 Aegotheles bennettii | reverse complement strand
CTTCTCTCCCACTAATGGTCCTTTTTCTCTCTCTTTTATCCCCAAAGCTACCAGATTCCCACCCTCAGGTGACATGTATTAGCATTTGGGTGGAGAGATGAGTGCTATAGTCATATATATATAGCATGTTCACTAAAATCTTCGTTAGCGTATACAGGGGTGTCAACTTTAATATGCATTTCACAGTTAATGAGGAAAAGGTCACCATTGGACAGCATGGCTCCTTTAACAAAGACTGTTATGTCTTGTTGTTTTCTTGCTAGCCCAGAGCAGGAGTCCTTGCTTTCACAGGGGCCTCTGCTAGGGAGCATCCCATGCTAATGTTAGAGGCTGATAACTCCCCCAGGTTCGCACAAGATTTATAGCAAGGTCATCCTTTGAGGGTTCTTTGTTCACAGGGCCGTCCTGTTTTCCTCAGATTCCACAAGGACTAAATGTCTAAAGAGTATCACTTTGCTGCCAGCATTTTGTATGGGCTTAAAGTAGGAAAGTCAAAGAAATAACTATGATAGGAAGGAAGTAGGAGCAGTTAAGTTGGAAGGAGTAGTTAAGATGGAAGTCACTGTCCTGACAGTATAAAAGAGCATGCTTTAGAGATTCAGATGTAGCAAGACACTGAACTGTGAACAAAGAACAAATTCACTTTCATATGTAGCCCAAGCATCACAGAAATGTCTTTCATGATTGTTCATGGTTATAATGCTCTGAAACGTGCTGCAAGAAAACTGCAACATGTGCTTGGAAACACTTGGGAAGTACTCTCATTGAACACAGTGGCAGCAGTGAACAAGAGGGATGTGCTTTTTGTCAGTCTTTATTGTGATTATATATAATAATGTCAGTTTAAAAAAAATAATTATTATTTGCATTTCTTATACTCACAAGTTTAATGCCTGTAGGTAGCCCTTGAGCATAGTGTGAGTAACTCAGGCAAAGTTTCTCAAAGCTGAGGTGAGGGCAATCAGAACAAAGGTGTGCATTTCTTAACATCCAAAAGCAATTAGACCCCAGCCTGGTAAACAGATATTACACCACCTAAATGATCAGATATTAAATCATATTCCTGTTTCTGTTATGAAGCCAGTCCATTTCAATAACAGAACAGAATCTTTTCTTCCACGTTTGTTGCAGTTTAATGCAACTGGCACACTGTCAGTTAAGTATTGCTCAGATAATTATACAGTGCCATTTACATTCAAGAGGTCCATAGCCTTCACTTTTTCTCAACAGCAGAGTACTTTCGTCATTGAGTATTCTTTAATTAGTAGTGTCTCTGTGAAGGAAATTATTGTTGCTTAGTTGTCGCTATTAGAATCACAGAATCACAGAATTCTAGGGTTGGAAGGGACCTCGAAGGATCATCTAGTCCAACCCCCCTGCCGGAGCAGGTTCACCTACAGTACATCACACAGGAACGCATCCAGGCGGGTTTTGAATGTCTCCAGTGAAGGAGACTCCACAACCTCTCTGGGCAGCCTGTTCCAGTGCTCCGTCACTCGCACAGTGAAAAAGTTCTTCCTGATATTCACATGGAACCTCCTATGCTCCAGTTTGCATCCATTGCCCCTTGTCCTATCATTGGTCGTCACTGTAAAAAGCTTGACTAGGGTATGTTTGTGTTCGTTAATCATTCCATTCTCACCCTCTGTCTTATTCAGAACACCTGGAAACTGTATTCCAATTTGCTACTTCTTTTTATTCCAATTAAGATACAACAGCAACATTTAAACACCTTGTATAACCAGCTGGATACCAGTCTTCCATTTACCCTTTATTCACGCCAAGACACATCACTTTGCACCCAGGCCTCACAGAACAAGTTAAAGCTCTTCCTAAATACAGAGAGGAAATTCAAATGCAGACTTAAACACTCCCTTTTCTTTCTACAATTGTCTGCTCTGTACATAAGAAGAGGGCATTTTATAGAAAGTGTATTTACAAAAATTTTGTAACTCAGTCACTACAGTACATGCTACTGGTTGCTTGTGTGCACCCTTAAGACTGTTCCCAGAAGAACAGGATAGAGAGGGGGAAAAAAGCTTTTAAATTACCTTAATTTCTGTGGTATATACAGAGTCCGATTATCATAGGAAGAAAGAAATCCTTTTCCTGACATGTGTGGACACTTCATATCATTTCAATCTAAGACAAACATTCAGTCCTTTATTCTCTTGAACAGGACTGTGTGTTCATTGTTAAGCCTAAGCAGTTTATATAAAAGGCTTAGCTATAAATAAATTTAGGTCTGAGCCATTGATCATAAAGAGCTTCTATGTGTTCTTCATTCTTAGTTGGAGGTTTATCATCATGGTAAAGCTGCCACATTATCTAGAGCTAGTAGACAATCTGATTTCTTTATGTATTCCATGAGTTACATTGCTCCAGGATATATTTTTGAAATTATATTTAAGGAGCTGCTGAATCCAAGGTTTTCAATACTTCCACTGTATTATTTCTATTAATAAATTGTAACACTGGCTGATACAATACATAAATTATTTTCGGCCTAGTAACAGATCACGTACCCTGTCCCAGAGAAAGAGTCATAATCAGGTTATAATTTGACCTGATTCAAGTTGTTCAGAATTTTAATCCAATTGATAGTTCTTCCTGGGAAGCTTAGTCCTGCAACTGTTCATTACCTTTTGTGCAATTAATTGCAGTGAATGACTCAACAAAAGAACCAACTGGAATGTGAAGAGTAATCATATCACAGGACCACATGATTATACTTTGTCTGTACATTTAGGTGTAGGATAATTACATTCTTCAAAGCAGAGGAAATATTACATCTTTTCCCCTGTTGTCTTACTCTTTGGTATGTTTCTACTCTCTCTAGTTTAGATGTAAATTGTTTTAAACAAAGTAAAATTAAAAAGTAAATAAATTTATCTCTACTGAGATGAAAAATGCCATACAAACAGTTGCAGAGCCTGGAGCTCTCTGTTTGCTGACATATTCAAGTCCTTCCTGCAAGAGGAAAGGAAAAAATATAGGGAAAAACCACGTAAAAGCCATAGTCTCCCCCCTGCACTGATGTGCTCGGCTCATAGAAGAAATGCAAACAGGCTCTAGCTGTAATTTCCTTAATATCCAAACAATGAGCCTACCACAAAGCACAGTGATTAAAAATAAATAAATAATAAAGAGATAGGGAGGGGGAGATTGTAGAGATGCTGTTAATCAAGCAGCATTAGACCTCAGACAGAAGCTGGTCAGAGAAAACCAGAAAATAACAGATGGTGAAAATACTGCAAGCTTGAGTGTCAGGGAGCATAGTGGCCACATCAGCTGTGATGGAGAAAGTAAGGAAAATAAGAAATTAGAAGCAAAAAGACTTCATTTTCCTGTCTTATTTAAGAGATGTCTAGTTTAAGTGGAAGTATTCAGGGGTACATTGAGGAAGACATTTTTGAAAGACAGTAAAAAATTCAGTTATGCCACTACTGACCTGAAACCAATCTGAATCAGTGACCGAGGGGCAACTGCCTTACACTTTCCACTACCAGTGTCCTAAGCTAGCCTGTCTATCATTTCTTCTTTCTCGAACTGCTCAGTTTTCACACTGTGTTTTAGATTTTTTTCTAGTATTTTTTCTAGGATTTGATCATGTTTTTCTGTAAAATTACCTTTATTCCATTTTCCTAGTACTTGCAGTCTCTTGTGTAGCTGAATTTTAATCTCTTTTCATAGCTATTGCTGTTGTTGATTTTTATTTCTTTCACTGAAAATATCTCAAAATGTTCATATATTTTTTCAGCTTCTCCTTTTCAATAGGCAAAGAAGCTTAGCTAGAATAGCAAATATAACCCTGCTCAAACACAATTCTTTGAACACAGTGAATCATTCAGTAAATGCTATGAATGTCGTTGATTTTCTCGAAGCATTTACACCAAATTAAATAGGGCTGATTTGTGAACTCCCTGGGCTACATATATTACTTTAATGACCATTTCATACAAGAAAGGAAGGACACACCTACTTTTCTTTTCTTTCTTTTCTTTTCTTTTCTTTTCTTTTCTTTTCTTTTCTTTTCTTTTCTTTTCTTTTCTTTTCTTTTCTTTTCTTTTCTTTTCTTTTCTTTTCTTTTCTCTTTTCTTTTCTTTTCTTTTCTTTCCTTTCTTTTCTTTTCTTTGTTCCAGTCTATCATAGTTATTCATTGTTTAATATTTTCATTCTTCTGCAGAAACAGTTCCCCTAAAACTCAGACCATCTTAAGAAAACTAGCAGCAAGGGAAGGGTTACTTCTTATGCTTCTATTATTCATAGAATAGCATTTACCAAAGCAGCATATGCTTTCTGCTCTCTACCCAGAGGACTCCACCCATGTTAGATACTGCAGACTGCCAAGAATCCATGGAATAGATGATAGCAACCTAAAGAGAATAAAAAAAAATCTTCCTTACTTAGGTGCAGAATGGAACAGTAGTAGCTAAAATCTTAGCTACTTAGTAGCTAAGTTAATTTAGAGTCTATGATATCATCAACTCAAGCAGCATCACATAATTAAATTAAGTTCCATGGTGGCAGTATCATCAGTAACTATAATAATATCTTTTTTTCAGCAGTGTATCTTTGGCATTTTTTGTACCAAAGGGATATTTACCAAAGGAAAGCTCTCAAGATAATATTCATGAAAGCCACAAGTGAAAAGAAATGCCCCTTACATCTGGCTTATAAGAATTAGGGTGCTGCCTATTAGTCAATGAGGGACATTTGGTCTCACTTTGAATGCCTCAATTCCGTCTTACTTCTTTCCTAGATGTCTTCATTTGAAATGGGGTGGACATAAATCATTCTCCAAGCCACAGAGCTCTATCTATTTTCATTCTAAACACCACAGAAAGTGTTCATAATAGGAGTTTATAGGGATGTGCAATAATAATGGTCACAGCCATTTCAGTATCTGCAGTGACTGTTGCCTTCAGGGTAGGAGAGTGGACAGCAGACAGCATTCTGCTGAATAACACTTCATCAGCTTAGCATTTATTATTCTTTATGCTAGGAATGAGATTTGAAGCTTGAATACGTATTTTGGTTGTGCTGTCTTCACGATGTTTTTTTTCTGAAGGCATTATAATTAGGTCACACAGCACTGACAACTTTCAGGATTGCCTTCATCTTCTATAAACACCTGGAGGACAATGCAATCATAAGTCATAGCCAGCATGGCTTAATGAGAGGAAACTCCTGCTTGTCAAACTTAATTTCCTTCTATGACAAGATAACCCACTTGATTGACCAAGGGAAACCAATGGATGTAATATTCTTAGACTTCAGCAAAACTTTTGATACTGTCTCTCACAGTATCCTTCTGGACAAAATGTCCATCTTACAGGTGGACAACCAGGTTACACGATGAGTGAGCAACTAGCTCACAGGTCAAGCACAAAGAGTGATTGTGAATGGAGTAACATCAGTCTGGTGACCAGTCACTAGTGGGGTTCTGCAGGGCTCCATCCTGGGCCCAGTATTCTTCAACATCTTCATCAATGACCTGGATGCAGGACTCAAAAGAATTCTATGCAAATTTGCAGATGATACTAAATCGGGAGGAGCTGTCAACTCCCTTGAGGGCAGACAGGCACTGCAGAAAGACCTTAACAAGCTAGAGAGATGGGCAATCACCAATCATATGAAGTTTAACAAGGTCAAGTGCCAGATTCTGCACCTGGAATGGGGCACCCTGGTGGTATGTACAGACTAGGGAATGAGTGGCTGGAGAGCAGTGTGGCTAAGAGATACCTGGGGGTCCTGGTTAATAGCTAGATGAATATGAGCCAGCAGTGTGCCCTGGCAGCCAGGAAGGCCAACCGTGTCCTGGGGTGCATCAAGCACAGCATGGCCAACCGGTCAAGGGAGGCGATTGTCCCACTCTACTCTGCACTGCTGCAGCCTCACCTCGAGTACTGTGTACAGTTTTGGGCTCCACAGTTCAAAAAGGACATCAAACTGCTGGAGCACATCCAGAGGAGGGTCATAAGCATGGTGAAGGGCCCAGAGGGGATGACCTATGAGGAATGGCTAAGATCATTTGGATTATTCAGCCTGGAGAAGAGGAGGCTGAGGGGTGACCTCATTGCAGTCTATGTCTTCGTTATGAGGAAAAGAGAAGGGACAGGTACCGATCNCCTGCACAGGGACAGAAGTTGGACTCGATGATCCTGGCAGGTCTCTTCTTACTCAGCATGTTCTTTGATTCTATGATTCTATGATTCTGTACTGACTTTAGTTTTGTATTTTAAAAAAAAAAAAAAAAGCAGAAGAATCTAGGAAATGCATTCATGAATGTTTGTTTCCACTGTTTTCCAGTATTAGGAGTTATTTTATTCCTACAGAAAATTCATGTATAACAAAGGGATAATTGCATGTGACAATGATCTTACAAGCAAGTATTTAACTAATACCTGCAGGTGCATGGTTTGTTCCTGGAAGGCTAATTAAAAAATTACATGGGACATTTACAGTTCAGCTCCTACTTACAAGGTTTAATTAACTCCCAATAATCCATTGATTGTATTTTGAGACTTCACCATCTGTGTATTTTGCAAACAGCACTAACGCTTTTCATATGTCTCAGAATTAACTCATGTTTTCCATTTTATTGCTGACCAATTTAATGCAATTGTTAGAGCTCCAGTCATAGCTCTTCAAAGGAAGGGAGTTAAGAATATTGTTTAAAATACAGCTAGAGTTTGCTGTCTAGATGTGTGCACCTTTTTTTGAGAGAGAGAGAGAAAGAGAGAGAGATAAGACATGTTTTTAAGGAGAGCTGGAGTGAGAAAGTGAGGGGAGGAGAACTGCTTTCTCCTATCTACTGACATTAAGGTGCTTAATGGCTTCTTACAACTAACCACAGAGAAAGTCACTGACAATAAATACCCTTCAGTTTCAAAGAGCTTTAGCCCAATCAGGAACAGTATGATGCAAAAAGCTTTGAAATGCTTGCATTTGAAAGTTGTCTGAAATTAATGGGAGGGTCATGTTATTCAGGGAAACTTTGCAATGAAACTGAAATCCAGTCTTTTAAATTATTCTCACTGTTTTCCAAATGTAAGCTTTTGTTCACCCTATGTGCATATATAAAGTAAGGTTTTCAGCATAAAGTCTGATTGCAAGCAGCATTGCTTAGTGAAGAGGCCCATGCTCCTAAATTCTTTGGTGCACTTTGAAAATCCCACTCTCATTCAGCTGTACCCTCAGAAGCTGGAATATTTACAAATTCCTAGCAAGGTTTCTGCATGCAGATATAGCTTCTCATGAATCAAAAACAACTAAGAGAGCAAAATCAGAGGTACAGATTTAGAGAGTGTTTTGACTAATTTGTCTTTTGTGACTGTACTTTGTTTCTGGAGCTGCTGATCATACGATGATTGGAATAGTTTCAAAAGCATAAGAGCTTATCATCAACTTTGAATATTCTCTGAGTTTATCCCTGTCTTGCAGGGATCAGTTTCTTATTAGTTCTGAACTTTGACACTCTTTCTCTCTAATTACAGGATGAAGGGAAGTGCAGAGCCCTGGATGTAACAAAGTTGGAAGGAGCGGAAATTGGTGTTGATACCAGTCTGGGTAAACCATTTGTTTTTAAATGCATGCCTCAAAGTGGAAACAGGATTTTCTACTTCTGTGCAACTTCCAACCAAGAAATGAAAAGGTAAGTGATCTTTCATTTTATAGGGTCAGTTTTGTAATTCTGATTTGGGGAGGGGGAGTCTGAATTTTTGGAGGATGTTCACCATACTTGCCTTGATCAATAGAAAAAAAAATAAAAATCTGCCCGCTACTATGAGAAGATGTTGTTTCTAATTTTCATTTGCAGAGTTTCGAAAATTATTTTTCAGCTTCATGCTTTTTTTTCTAAGAATTTTTCATAAAATCTTTAATACTCATGCTTTGCTCACGATCCCCCTGAATTCTTGATTTATCTTCAGAAAAAAATCACCCATATTTTCATGCCTTCTCCCCCACTTCTATGTTCAAATGGAAGTGTAAGTCTTCCTGTGAATGTAAACCTGCTTATCAGTCATTTCACATGAATGATCTCTCTTCTGCCCAACAAGGACAGTGCTAGTAATAAATACAATCCCATCTTTCATTTCCTTTTCTGTCATTCTGTCATATTATAATTTCTGTATTTTAAAATGCAAACATGCCACAAAAGCCTGCTGGTTATGAGAAGAGGCCGTGAGTTTTGGTTTGACTCAGAGCTAGATTTATAAAATATAATTTTTAGATTTTCCAAAGGCTGTATCTGACTGTAGTCCCAAGAGACTAAAATCACCCAAAGCACAAGAAACATTTTAGGCTTTAACTTCAAAATATACTCAAATCTAATCTTATTTTCCTCTTTGTTTTATTGTGAGTTATCAAAAATATAAAGCTGTGAAGTAGGATGACATTTGATATTCATCTAGCCATGTCTTTATAACACCTTACTGCTTAACATAGCACCCACCATTGTAATATGAGAGCATTTTCCACTTCCAAATTCTATACCATCCATAGCACAAAAAAAATAATTTCGCCAATACGTAGCTTGCTGTATTATGTAGTCTCCAGTTTCAGGATTCTTTACATTTCCCATTAATTCCTTATATACATTATAACAAAGACTAGAGAAGAGTGATCATTTAACCCAACATGTTGAACTATATTCAAAATATACAGATTCCCTTGTCTGCAATACTAATCTATTACAATATGTTACACAGCAAGCTTCTTTTTCTGTGAGTTAGCAATGGTTTTTTAGATTTAATCCACTACTTTTCTATCTTGAAGCCTTGAATTTGTCCTGAAAATTGCACATCTCTTTAGTTGTCTATGTCGGCAAGAGTTAAAAAAGACAGTGAGGCACTGATGAAACATTCTGCTCTACCAAACTAAGCTAGTCTCATTTTTTTGTCATATTCTAGGTGGTTGGAGGCTATGGATAAAGCAGTGCATCCTGTCCATCAGGTAATGTTTTATTTATATAAGCAGCATGTGTATAGCATGTTGTGTTCAAGACTGGGGGACAGTAGATGTATTCTTACATGGTCAGGTGCAGACAGAAACATGGAAACTGCATACTACTGTATGCATACGTCATGCATACTGTATGTTCTGAGCTGCTAGAATGTGAGTCAGCTTCAATCCAAAAACCATATACAGACATTATTGTGCCTGAGCAAATAGGCTTTGCTACCATACAGTGGAATGAAACAAAATGCTCCATCTCCATGTATCAGCAGCTTTAAGCTGGTTCAGAAACATAACCTAAAATGGGGGTAGTGGGAATGTAGGAAGGGGAAAGACAACTCTCACAACTGCATGTTCTGCCCTAGATAATACTATCTGGGGTAACGGGAGAGAAGGGCTGTATCTTCTTGAGTATTTCCTGCAAGTCAGTCTTGGTTGCAAGCTACCTGCTTTTCCTGACAGAATATTAGAGGGAGGGGGTGAGGGGTAGGAGAGCATGGGGAGTGGTTGCTGTGAACTTCTTTTCTGTATTTTCAGAGATGAAGAAAGGTAAGTTAGCTGATAGTAGTTGACTTCTCTTCCTACCTCTTCATATAGCTATACTTTCTGTTGGCCCCTATGGCTGGGAGAAACGTAGCCATAACTAACCTTGACCTGCTATGGGGAGACCTTGCTCAGTCCAACATAATTTAATATGAATAGTCCCTGGCTGAGACCTGAACTGGGAACCACAAAGCTAATTTTTGTACTTCTGGGTTTCGAAGCATAGGGGTCAAAGCCACTGTAGCCTGCCCTTTCCTGGCCCCATGATTCTTATTCTTTCCTCCTATAGGCAGACCACATTTATAAAAATATGCTGTGGATCTGTAAAATCTTTTCTTAAAAAGATTTTTATTTTTAACAGAAAGAACGTAAGGCTCAAATGCAGAGTAAGTATCAAAGTCTACCTTTTTGCAGATGAAATAAAACCACCAATAAAAACATAGAAAAATTGAAAGGTATAAATTATAACATGCATTAATGCAGGGAAAAAAAAAGAAAAGGAAAAAAAATTACTTTCCTCCTTCTCTCAGCCCAGGGCACATAAGTGACCCCTTCAGCAGTGTGCTTTAGTGATGGGTTTCCAAACATGAAAGGAGGTGTTTATTCTTTAATTCTTTTTCCACTGAAATAAAATTGATCAAACATATATTTCTTTTGGCTTCAGCTTTCAGATGAGATTGTACATGCAAAACCAAATTAATTTCCAAGTATATTCTACCTGGCAGTGTTTCTTAAAATAATGCAAAGGAATCCACATACTTGAAAACAGCAAAAAATACATCAAATGTTCAAAGTGTGCACCTAGCCAAAAGAAATATAAAAGTAACCTAAGCCAAAAAGGAGGATAAAGGCACACATACACAAAAGAAAAAAAACATCAAAAGAGTCATTCTTTAGTGTAACATGCAATAAATACTTGTTGGATGAAAAGTTCTAACAGTATACATACAAAAGGTTCTCTCATGCATTCACCCATTAACAACACAGTAAGCTGGCTCCTTTCTGTTCTACTGTATCTTATTTTAGACTGCATTGTCTTTTTTAGTTTGTCTTTGGGCAATCAATATCCTTCTTAAAATAAATGTTTTATTTAAGATGTTGCCTTCATTGTTTAAACTCTGTTCTTAATGGAAACTATATCTGTCCCTTCTTCCCATTCAGTTGTATAGAAAAACTTTATATTTTCCTTCCTGTTATGTTCGCTATACTGTTTGTTACTGACTTTTTGCAATAGCTAGTGTGTTATAGTAGGTCTCACAACACAATTATTTAACTGGTTAATACACTGATGCTATGTCATTTTAATGATAACTACTGTATGAATACACCTGGTATTAATGAAGTCCTGCACTTTGCTGCAATAAGTCTCAGCAGGTTTCCCATTCTTAACAAAGAATGCAGGTAGGTATATTGTGCCAGGTCTTTTTTCCATCATTGCCTTGTCCAGGATACTAAAGAAATGTCATAAATAAATGCAAAAAAAAACCCCTGTGGAAACAATCAGGAGGCTGGTGATATTGCACACATTCTCCATGTGGATTCCAAATTATTTAAATCATAGCTTGTGGCCACAGGTGAGCACCCACCTTGTCTTCCCATATGCCATATAACAGGTATGAGGCTTTTGGTATGGAATCTCGGTCAATGAATGATGAGGATGAGGGCCCACCTACATCAAAGGCATAGATGGCATCAAAGGCACAGCCAGAAAGGCCTACCCCCTGTATCATGACCACCTCAACCAGAAAGAAAAGAAGGGTCATAGTGGTAGGTGACTCCCTTCTGAAGGGAACAGAGGGTCCAATATGTTGAAAGGACCATTCTCTTAGGAAAGTTCACTGTGTCCCTGGGGCTCAGGTTAAAGACATTATTAAGAAACCTTCTAGCCTAGTGTGGCCCTTGGACCATTATCCACTACTGCTTTACCACTGAGTGGCAATGAAGCCACAACATGTAGACCTAGGGAGATCAAAAGAGGCTTTAGGGCCGTGGGATAGTTTGTGACAGAAGCTGGGGCACAGGTTATTTTTTCTGCTATCTTTCCAGTCGCAGGTAGCAACACTGGAAGAAATAGATGCATCCAGTCTATTAACACATGGCTCAGTAGCTGGTGTCACCACCACAACTTGGGTTTTATTGGTAATGGGATGGCCTACATTATTGATAGAGGGATGGCATTGGATGGGACGTACCTTTCTCAAAGTGGGAAGAGGGTCTTTGCTCAGGAGCTCACAAGTCTCACTGACAAGGCTTTAAACTAAATTTGAAGGGGCAGGGGGACAATACCAGGCTTCCATGTTACAAGCTAGGAGATTACATGTCAAGATTAGAGGGACAAGGTGCTAGTGAGAGCCCTTAGCCTGTTAATCAGAAGTGTGCTGGACACAATGCAGCACACTCAGAGTCTTACGGAGATGAGCCAAGGGCTCTTGAAGTAGTAGGAACCAACAGGGAAGCACTCGAAGGAATTCCAGCCACCCCAGCCAGTAAGTCAGAATTATTGGGAACCCAAATGAAATGTCTCTATGCAAATGCACACAGCATGGGGAATAAACAGGAGGAGTTACATATAGCAAGGGCTGTGATCTTATTGGCATCACAGAGACCTGGTGGGATAACTCCTATGACTAGAGTGTTGGAATGGAAGTTCACAGACTCTTTAGGAAGGACAGGCGGGGGAGATGACAAGGGGGTGTTACCCTCTACATCAGTGAGAACATGGATCTCCACCTGGGGACAGGCAAGAAGCTGACTGAGAGTTTATGGGTCAGGATTGAAGGGAGGGCAGGGG
>VZRW01006178.1:92876-136659 GCA_013398125.1 Aegotheles bennettii | reverse complement strand
AAGGAGGGAACGAGGGGGGAAGAAGGGGGAAAAAGAGGGAACAAAAGGGGAAGAGAGAAGAAGAAAGGGATGAGGAAGGGCGAAGAACAGGGAAGAAGGTAGGAAGAAGAGAGAAGAAGAGGATGGGGTTGAGGCAGGGTAAGCATAAAAGAGTGTAATGAGGATAGGGGCAAGTTTGAGCTAGAACGACATAAGGCAAATTGAGGCGAATGAATCAGGCGTCCTCTCTCTTTCCACTTCTTCCTTGCCTCTGTGTGGACAATCACTGCTGTGCCCTGCCTGAGCAGTAACATGACAAGCAGGTATGGTAAGGAGAGCTTTTCTTCCTTTTATTGCCAACGGCCTTTAATGACTCTGGTAGAAGAAGCAGCTCTCAGAAAGTTTCAACTTAGCTGCATACCTCAGAAATTCACAACTCTCTGAAAGCAAATACAGAAATAAAAGTTGACAAATGGTTCTTTTAGCACAGTTTTTAAAGCTTTCTATTGTCCCACAAACTGTTTGTGCTATAAAAGTATTTGATGAAACAACATTAACGGAAGTTCAATTAAAGCATCAGAAAGCACAATAAACTTTTCACAGCTCAGCAAAAATGCTCCTCACATCAATTCATTTCTCCTCCATCAGGAGGAGAAAAAAAAAGGATTAATCTCATTTATACAGTGAAAAACAACACTGAATGCACTTTTTGTCAGGGGGGCAGGGGGAAGGTCTCCAGCTGGTTCTCATCTATATGCCATGATTATTCATTTAGTTTACACTATTAAACTCAAAAACTAGGCTTTAATCTTAACTATTACAGTATGCCTTAGAGTAGATTCTATCATGTAGCATCCTTGATACAGTTTCAGACTCTGGCAAAACATCATCCCTCTAACTAGTTGTGGCCATATGGGTAGTAAATGTATCCAACATTTTTTCATTGGCGCCTACATTATTACGTCTTGTCACCAATGGTTTCTTGGGTTTTCAAGTAAATTGTTGCATATACTGTGGTTTGGAGCTGCTGAGATGAAGCCCTACATTTATCTGTATACAGCCAAATCCTTTTTTGGAACTTTTTTTCCTCCTAATGAACTAACATCTGTTGAAAAAAAAAAAAGTCATGTTTCCAGAAAGCTGTACAAAAATGAGAGAAAACAAAACAATAGAACACTGCCAAGAAGCTATTGTTGCCAAGCTGTACATGATAAAAAGCAGCCTTAGAAAATGATGGGTGAACAAAAGTGTGCATCATACCTGATCTGTCTTCACTTTGTGAATCACATCTTCTACATAATTCTGGGATGGTCTTGAGAGAAGTTACAGAATACTGTAAAACAGGTAAAAATGTATATGAAGTAATTTATTTAGAAAGATAAGATGTAAGACTTTCGAGCGGTCCTGATGTCACAGGCACAGCCTACATCTACCAACCCAAGGACACTTCCAGCAGTCTGATGGTCTTCTCAGGTTGTGTGATAAAAGCAGACGGCATCTGCTTTTGTGTCCCAGCTTGAGGGATATCAAACAGATTTTCACAGCTACAGCAAAGCACACCCCCCGTCAGGTTTCTCCTTCCTGCAGATCATCCTTATTCAAGTCACAAATATATCTTATATATCCATCCTTTCCATGGGATGCAAGATACATCAAAGGCGACAACAGATCTAGGCTTCACAGTAAACATCAAGGGTCTCACTTTGCCCACCTGAGCTTCTATTATGGTTCTATTATGGTATTATTATACTGCAAGATACTTCATGCTTAAAAATTGTAATTCAAGCTTTCACAAACCAGGATGTAAAAGTAATGCAGAATATTTGCACCTTAGAGATCTGATTTCAGAGAGGGATGCAAATACATACACGAGACAACAGGCTCGTTTCTCTAACCTAGGCTTTATTAAAGCAAACTTGCATTATTACTTTGATTTGGGAGGATATGTCTGATATTAATCAGTATGCTCTTCTCTGAATTCAGCATTAAAAAGAAAAAAAAATCAAACACAAAAAACCAGGGATGACATATGTGTCATACTAAACAGAAATCTTTTTCTTATAACTTGTAGAACACCCTCGGTAAGATACATGATCCAGTGTTATAAAACTACACATTTGACACACAGAAATTAAGTTACTTAATAGCAAATCTTCCTTAATCAAATACTTACAAGTTACAGGAATCTTCACTTAAACAAATGAAAATCATTATGTCTGTGAAAGATCAATGGCTTTGCTCATACAAAAAAAGCTATTAAAAACAGTATTTTGGAAACTAAAACAGAAAAAAACATTTAGGATTAGCACAACTGAAAATTTTTAAAGAATATATAAACACCATATGTTTTCAAAGAAACAGATATTTTTAGCTGGTGTGCCATTGACCAATGAAGCAAAACAACTACATATAAAACCACATGAGCTTTCCACACAAAAAAGAAATGGTCATACACTGTCCTGTTTTTTGCTGACAAGTCGTCATTCAGAGTTTGATGTGCTTCTAATGCACAGCTGGCAACCTACTTCAAAATAATCTAACGTCGACCTCATGTGACCAATTGCAGAAGTAATTTACTTCTCTGGTGCAAGTTTAAGACTGTTGCTCAATTGATTGCAGTTAAGCCTCAAAAACCTCCATGCCTTACTTTTTCCCTTGATGACCTGATTCAGGGATGTACTGAGAAATCTCAGCTACAAGAAGAATCTCTCGTAAGTATTCTTAGCATCAACACTGAACTTATTAATTAAAATGTGTAGCAGCACTCCACAGAACTACCCAGTGATTCCCATCCCCATTAAACACGGGGTTGTCCATAAGGCTGTGACTGCTCCAGGATGTGACAGCCTAAAGCAACAAAGAGCAGAAGAACAGAAACAGGGAGAAAGATGCTACTAAATACAAATTAATACAAGTTAAACACACGCATGCACAAACACCATGTGCTGTGCTTCACTCTAGTTATTGTTTAATAAAGACTGAGCTGTTAAGCTATACATCTTGCTATTTCAGCACAAAGACTCAGAAGGCAATGTTGAACTGGTCTGGTAAGATTCTTAAAAGAATCCAAAGAACATGTCTCCAAGGAATATGGTAGCTTCACAAGACCAGCTGGTGCAGTTTAAACTATTACACAGTTTGTAATTCAATTAGAATGAGGCCTTTTGTATTCCATTGCTATGTGTTTTGTCAGGCAACCTCAAAAACAGAAAGCCATTTTTCTTTTTGTCTTTTTTTCCCTATTCTTTCCTGGAAGAACAGATTTTCTTTCTGTTTCAACATTGCACTAAAATGTATTCAGTTACCACCTCCCACCACCAAAAATCTTAATTTTATTATGCATTTTAATCATATTGGTTTGATTTTATTAACAGATTTTCTCCCACTCACCTCTGTCCTCAAAAAGACTTCTGTGCATTAACATTTCTGCCATCTGTGTTTTGTGGTCAAGGTGTGGAGAACTGTTTTCTGGTCCAGGAAGTAACTAAAATTATTCTTTTTAATGTGGACCTTTCCCAACCATGGCCACAATCCATTGCCAGCTCTTCCCTCTAGAACTACTGTCTCTCATACTCTATCTCCAGCTCTGATTATCAGTAATGTTCGTTAGCTTGTCTTCAACCAAAATTTCAAGGTTGTGAGCGGTATCATAGAGAGACAACAAGAGGCTGAGATTGCAACCCTTCCCCGGAACAGAATTTGAGACTTAATGCTTATTCAATTGCATTTAAAATTAATTATTTCCCACTCTTCATTCAGTAATTTTAAATCATTTTACATACAAAACTAAACACCATTTCTCACGTTTCACTATTAGAGTAACCAAGTCATCCAGAGCTGAGGGCCAGGCTCAAAGGCGTATGTGATAGTATGAGAGCTAAGCTGTTTGAGGTTTGGGTTCTTTTTCTTCATTTAAGGCATGCCTATGTCCTATCTGAAATAGTAAACACTTTCAGAACTTTGTAAGATGGAAGAAGAGTATCAACAGCAAAAGACACAAGAAGCAGTAACAGGTATTCCATGCAAATACAAGGTATTCAAAATTTTCTTCAGCAGACATTATTAATTCAGGGGAAAATGGAACCTTCCCTGTCATACAAAACATTTATTCATTATGTAAAACTGCACTACAGAATTTGAATTAATGTGAATATTAACCTTTTAAATTTCACACGGTTACCAAATTTTAATGCAGTGAATTTTAAACTCAACACATGAGAAAAAAAACTTCAGTCTTTCAAAAGGCTGTTCTGTGCTGTGCCACTTCTGTCACTTACAGACCCACTTGTATCTGAGAAGTATTGGAAAGAAGAAATTCTGGATCACAAGTAGCAGCATAGAAATGTATACACAAAGTGGTAAATAAATAAATAAATTAAAAAGCAGAAGTTATTTTTTAATTTTCTGTGGTGAAGAATACCTTTAATGTCTCCTGAAATGGAGTCAAAAGGCAAACTGTGACTCTCAGACCATGTCATCAGAACCATGACATCCGCGAAACACTAAGGACCATGTCCTGCTCTAACTAGAGTCAGTATCAAAACTCAACAAATTCACTTACACTGAATCAGGACACTAGTGACTAAGTCCTGCTCGTCACTTCTTGTTTTAACTTACACAGAGAAAACAGACACCTTGTTTCATTATAGCTAATTTGTTTTCAAGTGTTATTATTACTGCAAGCCATTTAACAGTCTCGTTTCAGTTTATTTGCTGTAGTGGAAAATAAACTGTTTCATTAATATTCAAATCCCATTAAATTAATACCTTTCTATTACATTTGCTTAATCATTTGTAACTGTGCAACACTGCCCTTTTTCCTAGACAATTATTGGGAGTAGCAAGCTACATTGAGAACAAGTAAAGCAACAGTACTTGACTTGAGTTTGCAGGAAGATTTTTCTCAATATTTTTTCTCTTTTTAAGCAGTTTCAGAGCAAAAAAGTGGAGGAAAGAGATAAGGCTGGCACAGTGCCTGTGAGAAATAACACCTCCCCAAAATAAACTTCTTGCTAATGGCTGTCATCAACATCTTTGGAGTACTAGTTATTTGTGCTACGTATTGTTTATAACATCTTGTAGACAGTTCATACGTTATTCTTTCCTTTGAATTTAAAGGACCCCTATACAGACACTAACACTTTAAAACGTATAAAATGTCTGTCTGAATCTCACACTTCCTATGAATGTTTTAGTGGCCATCTGCATTTTGCTTCATTCTGAAAAGCACAAGAAAGAAAAAAAATTATCAATGAGCTCATCAGCTAGATGAGAAACAAATCAAGCCGTTGTGGTCAGTGACTGTGCCTGCACTGCTGTGTTGGACCCTGCATGCTGAGCCTGCAAGTCATGGTCACTGGGTAGGCAAAGTCTGGCTGCATGTCACCTGTACATCTGTGTGAGCCTGAGGGGTGCCCCAGCTCCTTCCACGGCCAAGGATGGGTGACAGCAGGCTCAGAAGGTGCCCTGTGCCAAGTAAATGGAAGGCCAGAAGATCAGCCATACTCTGACTATACATAGCTTACATCTGCCTTGTCAGGAAAGGATTGACATGAAAATTTTAAAGCTGTTCTAAAATACCTGACAATTCAACAGCTGCTTAAATATGTTTAAATTCACTTACTGCACCCATATTTTACAAGCTTTCAAATTAGGCCTAGTCCTGCACTGGCACCACTGTGCCAGGCTTTAATTTATACAGAGCTATTTGAATGATCAGAGCAATAATCTATACACTCAATGCCAAATAGTTTACAAATATCTAGCACCAGGAGCTCTGGTTATGACTAGGTTGTTTGGTATTATTTCTGTAGACCAAGAAATAAAATTGTTTCAATTTGCACAATTTGCCAGTGCAATAGAAATCCTGCATTTTAATTATGCGATTACAAAACCTTACAGGCAGGAATACATTTATGGAAAAAATCAAGAGTACTAACAGGAAAAAAGGGAAAAGTTTAAAACATAATTTTAATTTTACAGTGCATCTATCATTTAATGCAACTTAATTGTCAAATTTTTTTTCTTCCTTTCTGTAACTAGCTATTTATGAAGAAATAGATGAAAATATTCAGACTGGTTGCTTAATGTCACTGCAGACAGAATATTACTTTTTTTTTTAATGTAAACAAGAGTCCCATAAACCTATTCTGCTGCCTAAACTACACTCAAATATATTATACCAGATGGATCTTACCATCTTAGCTGGTAATGAGCTTCAGGGCCCTGAAGGAACTGGTAGATGTTGTTAAGTCACTCTCAATCATATTTGAAAAGTCATGGCAGTCAGGTCAAGTCTCCAGTGACTGGAGAAAAGGGAGTATCACACTCATTTTTAACAAGAGTAAAAAAGGAGGAACCCAGGAACTACCAACTAGTTAGGCTTACCTCAGTGCCCAGTGAGACCATGGAACAGAAGTTATGTTGAAATATGTGGACAACTGAGACGTGACTAGAGATGGCCAACATGGCTTCACAAAGGGCAAATTGTGCCTGACTAAGCTAGTGACCTTCTATGATGGAGTAACAAGAGCTACGGATGTCACCTACTCCAACTTCTGTAAGGCAGAAGCAGTGGCCTGTAGAGAAGAGCCCATGCAGAAGCCGGTTTTCTGGTAAGACCTGTGATCCACAAGGGATACACTCTGAAGCAGTCTGTTCCTGACTGAAGCCCATGGGAAGGACCCCCCCTGCAGCAGTTTGTGAAGGACTGTATCCTGTGAGAAGGACCCCACACTGGAGCAAGAAAACAGTGTGAGGAGGAAGGAGCAGAAGAGATGAAGCATTGTGAACTGACCACAACCCCCATTGCCTCCTCCCAGGGCAGGGAGGAGGTAGAGAAGTCAGGAGTGAAGTTGCGTCTGGGAAGAAGGGAGGAGTGGGGGGGAAAGGTGTTTTCAGATTAGCTCTTATTTCTCATTATGCTAGGCTGTTTGACTGGCAATAAATTAAATTAATATGCCCAAGTCTAGTCTGTTTGCCCACGATAGTAATTGATGAGTAATCTTCATGTCCTTATCTTGACCCACAAGCTTTTTGACATAATTTTCTTTCTTTGTTGATGGAAGAGGAGTGATAGAGTGGCTTGGTGGAGACCCGGGGGCTCACTGAGGCAAAACCNGTCAACCCACCAAAACAGGGCTTTGAGCAACCTATCTAGTGAAAGATTTCCATGCCCATGGTAGTGAGGTTGGAACCAGATGAGCTTTGAAGGTCACTTCCAAACAAAAACATTCAATGAATCTATGATTTTGGAGACATATATGATTTCATTTTATTATGTACAAATGCAACATAAAGAAACAAACAAAAAAGTAACCAAAACCACCTACATATCTATTTGCCCTTTAAAACAAATTCCTATCTGTTTTCTATGTCTATTATATTTTGGTCATTTTGGCTGAAATGATCTACAAGGGTCTGGACTATAAGCACTGGCTTTCTAACTCAGGTAGATTTATAACTGCAACATTTTAACAGCCTTCTTGCTGCCATTATTTTTAGTCAGTTCTTTTCTACACCGGATTAGAACCAGAGGGCTAACAGGAACAATATAAATTGCTAACACTGATGCTGTGCAGCTGCTCTTTCCACAGCAGCTAGTGATAAAATGTGAAGGTCAGGTACCTCTAAATTGTATACAGTGAGATATGAGTAGAGCACTAGAATAACCATGAATTCTCTTGTTAATCTGGATTCTGGCAACAAATCCTTTGTTCTCTTACCTGCTAAAGCAGGGAGTAAAACTGCTACCTCTACAATTCAAGGTTTTTTATTCAAGGCCCATCATCCAATGAAAGAACAGTCTGTTAAAACAGGCAGCCTGAGCTGTTCAGCGGAAAAGTGAGTAACCTAACCCACCAGTACGCAGCAACAGCCACAATGGGAGAGACACGGAGAGGTTACATCTATTATGTTTTACAGTTTTACAAACCTGAGTATAGAAACAGATACCAGAACATGATCTAGCATATAAGAGTAATAAAAAGAAAGTTGCCCAGAATAAGGTATTTGCTCAAGATTGGCTCATTGTCTTGTAATACTTGGGGCATTTGCCATATTTCTCTTTAATAAAAATTCAACGTTACATTAGGTAAAAATAAAATCTCTCCAGAAGAAATTTGTCTGCAAATAAAGCATCTGGAACGTTTTAAAATGAATCAAGAGTCCCAAATGCTAAAGGGAAAACCAGGGTCTTTGTAAAAAAAAAATAATATTACAAACATAGAAATAAAACTACAAAATAATGAAAAAAGTTGAAGGAATTGATTGCACACTTCCTTTGATCTGAGAATGGAATTAATTTTCTTATAGTGAATTTAACTTATGTATTCAAGTCCATTGTTAATCAGACATTCAACATATTAGCAACTCTATTACACAAAAAGCAGAAACACTGTCTGCAGTATTATTATTATGAGTAATGGAATATACTGTACCACCACTTCCTATAGGAACCACTAACAAAGTAGGTGAACAGTATTCTTCCTTGCAATTACAGCTGCAGTTGTTTTAATTGTGCCACTAAGGATCAGTGCTGTCTATCAGTTCCTGGAAGCCCTTCTGCCCTTTTCCATACTCCACCATCTCTGAGGTAGCTATATCACACCTATTGATAAAATCTTGCTGTATTTAGAGATGGCTAATGGTGGAAAGGGCAGAGTAACAACTTACATGAAAAAGGAGTAATTCAAAGGTGAGAGATGCAGGAGGTTTTTTACAACTGAAATACATTCAATTAAAAAAAAAAGGTAAACATTCTGATGTCTAAGGCTACCATTAGAGAGCGTATCACTCATTCAAGACAAAATAGTAGATAAGCAACCCAGAAATAAAACTCATTTATTAATTTGATCTGCAACTTATTTTTACTACCTGAAGGAGAGGAATCAAGTTTTCCTTCCAAGCTTATTAGAGATTTCCCTTACAAAACACCTTATTTCATTCTAGATTCAACCTATTTAAATTTTCCTGTATATAAAGTAAAAAGGAGTGTGGCTTCTAACAATAGTGTTGTTTGTTGTATCAGGATTGAGATATCTAAGATTGTCTCAACTTGAGCAAATAAAGGAAGACTTGTACTTACCGATATATCATCACTAAAATCTATTTCATCCAAATCAAGGTATTCAGGGGCTTCCATTATTCTTCTACGGACATTTTGGGCGAGTCAGCACAGTAGTAAAGACCTAATTAAGAAAAGAGAAATGGATTGTCTACTAAAGAGTCAAAAACACACAGGAATTATTTAATATAGTTGCTAGATTACTGAAAACATTTAACTTTCGTAGTGAAGTCTTTCATAACTTAATCCCAAAAAGCTAAATATGACTTGTAATCTCTACTCTGCATATCATGAATAAGTAATTTCAATTTTTAGGGAAAATAGCTAAATGGTACTTGAACTGGAAGTTAAAAACACTCGATTCAGCATCACTCAGTGCTTCCAGAAGTTCTACATAGGTGTAAAGACCTAAGATGCTGAGCACCATCATGACCCTGCAATCACAGCTGTCCTAATGACTTATCTTCTGTTAAGGATGCTACTACTTTATCCGCCTGAACACAGCAACTCCTGTTGCTACAGTTTTCTTCTGCTCAGGAAGGCAGAAAAAACCTGAGAAGCATACTGTGCACAGAAAACAAAACCCTATCGTACCTTGTCTCCACTTCGTCCTGCTAGCAGACTAACAAACAATGCAGTCAGTTCTTTATAGTTGGATGATTTACCTCTCCTCAGCCTGCAACTGCATTTCCCCAAAAACAGTAACGAAGGCAAAACCAGAATATATCAATGTGCACTGATTAATAGGGGCCTTAGTAATTTCCTTATAGCAAGGCGAAAAGAAGAGTAAGCTCTCTTGCAAAGCAAGAAATTTAGCTGGAAAATTCAATATGTAATTCTGAATAAACTGGAGTTTAAACAGTGAGAAGATCAAAGACAATAAAACCCTCATTAATTTCTTAACCCTAACTAGAATGAAGGTGTGCATTATGACTACAAACAAGTACAACAGAAGTAAAAGTGGAAAAGGAAACTAATTTAAAGAAAGCTGGAAAAGCAATAATGCATTTTTAAATAATGTGAGGCACTACGTAAGTGTTAAGTATTACTGTGGAATCAAATTAAATCATTCTAGTACTTCTACATAACAAAAGGAAATGCCTGAAGGAAAAAAACCATACAAGCCCAGTTTATTCATATGACAACTGCCAAGAAATATGTTTATGAATAATCAAGTCAGCTGTGTAGGTCTAAATAACATCACTGTGTGAAACATTTATATGTAGTTAAGAATGTCCTAGGATAAGGGTTTTGAAGAAAATGCTTTTCTGCAGTGTTACACTTATTGGCAAACATTACCTCAGTCATTAATCTGCTTCACAACAACCCACCCAAACACAAAGCTGATCTTAAGACACCTGTTCTTGAAAAGTTGTAAGAAGAACCACAGGGCAAATCTACAGTTTTAAGTTGGAAGAGCAAGAAAAGCAAATTTTCATTTCTCACCAAGTTACTGAAGGTAAAATACTATCTAGCATAGTTTTCTCTTTAAATGAAAAAAAAAACCCAAACAACAACCAACCAACCAACAAAAAAAACCCAAACAAATAAAAAACCCCCAACAAACCAAAAACATAACAACAAAAGCAAGGTTTCTTTTAATGTATTAGAATATTTCTACTCCTTGCAACATGAGAAGGAAGGAACTCCTGGGAAGGATAAACTGTAGGGGAAGGCACCATGTAGGAACAACCTCATCTCCTTCTGGCTCTCACTGTGGCTGTTAGACTTGACTGAAGCAGTGGGAAAAGAGATGGCTACAAAAGGTAAAAACAGTCCAACGCAATATGAGGAAACAGAAGTGGTTATAACGTGAAACTAATTGGAAGCTTTTCATTTGGCACGATATCCAAATGTTTATTCTTAGAGGGAACCATTAAAATCAGACAAAATCCTGTTGTGAAAAGGTGTGACACGTTTAAGTCTACAGATTCATTTCCACATTAGAAATCTTGCTTTTTTAAGAATTTCTGTGTATTTTAGAATTTACTTAGAATTACTTAGAACTTCAGTATGTTTTTTCCAAGTTTATGTTTTAATGTGTTGCATTTTGGTGACATCACAGCTTACTTGTAGCAAAGTGCACTGTCACTGTATTGGGTTTCCATAGCAAGGTTTTGGTAGCAGGAGGTTTACAGGGGTGTCTTCTGTGAGAAGATGCCAAAAGCTTCCCCTGTGTGTTACAGAGCCAATGCCAGCCAGCTCCAAGTCCAAGATGGACTTGTTGCTTGCCAAGGCCAATGCCTCTGGGATAACATATTTAAGGGAAAAAATTGCTGCGCAACAGCAGCTGGGAGAGAGGAGTGAGAATATGTGAGAGAATCAACTCTGCAGAGACCAACGTTAGTGAAGGAGGGGGAGGAGGTGCTCCAGGTGCTGAGGCAAAGATTCCCCTGTAGCCCCTGGAGAAGACCATGGTGACATAAGCTGTCCCTACAGCCCATGGAGATTAATGATGGAGCAGATACCCACCTGCAGCCTGTGCAGGACCCCACACCGGAGCAGGTGGATTCACTCAAAGGAGGTTGTGACCCCGTGGAAAGCCCATGCTGTAGCAGGCTCCTGGCAGAACCTGTGACCCCTGTGGAGAAAGGAGCCCATGCTGGAGCAGGTTTGTTGGCAGGACTTGTGACCATGTGGAGGATCCACGCTGGAGCAGTTTCTTTCTGAAGGACTGCATCCCATGGAAAGGATGCACACTGAAGCAGTTTCTGAAGAACTGCAGCCTGTGGGAAGGACCCACATTGGAGAAGTTCATGGAAGACTGTCTCTTGTGGGAGGGACCACATGCTGGAGCAGGGGAGAGTGTGAGGAGGAGCAAGAGGCAGAGACAACCTGTGATGAACTGAACCCAATCCCCATTTCCTGCCTCTCTATGCTGCTCTGGGAGAAGGATGTAGAGGAGTCGGGAACCAAAGAGTGAAGTTGAACCAAGAAAGGGTGAGGTGGGTGGAAAGTGTTTTAGGTTTTGTGTTTGTTTCTCACTATCCTACTCTATTTTTAATTGACAATAAATTAAATTTATTTTCCCCAAGATGAGTCTGTTTTGCCTGCAATGGTAATTGATGAGTGACCTCCCTGCCTTGACCTTAACCCGTGAATTTTTTAATCTTATTTTCTCCTTTTGTCCTGTTCAGGAGGGCGGAATGAGGAAGCAGCTGGGTGGGCATCTGACAGCCAGCCAAGGTCAACCCATCACAGTGTCCCTTCACAGAAATAAAGACTAGCTGTCAGTTTATCACTGTGACTATTGATACCAGCTCAAACCAAATTATTAAGTGAGTTTTACAAGCAAGACAAATGCCAATTGTATATGTACTGTCCTACAGTAATTACAGGATTGTAGAACCTCCTAAGTATCATTTCACAAGGTGATACATTTATGAAGCAAGAATAAGAATTAAAATATTAAAATTTAAAGGTTAAAGACATTTGTGGACTGTATCACATACAAATAGTCTAAAAACAAACCAAAGCTTCACTGCATTTCAGTTTTTCACTGGAATTAAATGGATTAACAAAAACCCCACTAAGTATATTTAAAAATGAATGGAAGAGATAAATAAAGCTACCCTAAACATGTCACGTAATAGGCCAGAATCAAGAAGTGACCTAAAGGTTGTATTTTGCAATTAAAACGGATTTATTCAGGCAAAAATGCCTCTATAGCTTTAATAAAGGACCTACTATTCCTGGTTACCACATATCCCAAGATTTTAGAACAAAAAGATCTCAACCTTATGTTTTAGTTCTAAACTGCAAGAAACCATTGTGGCAAAAAAGTGCTGCATCCATCCACAGTGGACAAAAGGACTGCATTTCACCTAGAGATGTACAAAACTCATCACGCCAGTCCACAGCCATCCAACATTCTTCCCCAAAATGCTATCTTCTGTCTTCTCAGAACTTAAAGACCATGAAACACACAAAGGCTGAAGAGAAAGTTGATAACCAAAACAAATATATTTTCTCTATAGAAAATTTCTCTTTCTGAAGATAGTGTTCTGTTATACGTAAAGAAAGGGCAACAGACTCGTGCATCCTACTTGCATGACTTTAATATTTTTCTTGATGAGGTAAAACTAAAACAATGACTCAGGACAAATACCATGACCAAATAAGATTTCCCGTGTCTATACTTAAAATCTTATTCAAGAGGTGCACTTTTTGGATACAATTTAACATAGTAGAACTGTACCATATATCATGCAAACCATATTGTAAGGATAGTACACAGAGTTGTGGCTATTTTGAGACCCTTGCAATGGCTGAATCCAGTCTATTAGCAAAAATATAAACAATCTGAATAGCATTCACAAGCAGATCATAAGCACAACTGGTCAAATTCAAAGTAAAAATAATTGCAACCAAAATTGTAACTGCAACAGAAATGGATGACATGAAATGAATAATGTATTTCTAGCATGAACAACAAAGCAATACAGATGACTGTCTCTAGCCTGTCAGCAGAAGTGTCTGAATGAAATTGATTGATTTTCCTAACTGTATTTTGTAATCGAGTCATTAAATATTACACAAAATTTTAACCCAAAACCGGTGCTTCTTGTCTGGTTATTTGGCTTGCTGAGAGATACATATGCACGCATATACATTTTATACAGGTAAAAGAAATTCCTGTCTGCTCCCAGAATTCACAGCTAAAAGAAGAAAACCACATAAACATCACCCATATGTACTCAAGAGAAAGTGTTTTTTATAGTTTCATTAAACAGTTCCACCAGGAGAAATCATTCAGCTAAAAATTACCACAGAGAAATGTGGTAATAGTAATATTTGTATAATAACATATTGCAGATGTTGCATTGCAACAGATACTAAACAGTGATTAGGTTTCAAATAAAGAAAAAGTAAAAAAAAATTTAAAAATCATCCTTCTCCTTTTCAAACAGCAGCAACAATCACTATTTTTCCAAAACACAGATTTCCTCTGCTGTTGTCCTCAGCTAAAACTGGTTGTCTGAACTCAAACCCTGCTACTGACAAACATTCCATACAGTTAGGTGGATAAGTTAAAAACGGGACAAAAGAAACAATTCCCAGTAAAATAATAGTAATAAAAAAAGAAATTAAGTATTAGATATAGGGTACAAATCCATCAATTTCTGCAAACGCTAAAACTCCACTCTAGTCTAATGGCATGCATTACCTACAGGTGAAATGCTTACATTGTTCACAGATTTCTCTTTTAAGCTAGATCAAGCCTTGGATTTGTCTTACAGCCTCAAAAACAGTCACGCTAACAAAAATCCCCAAGGGCTGGTGTGCCTTTTGAGGATGAAGAAGACTCAATGTGGGAATGGTAGAAATGCTTTAAAAGCCAGTTATGCCACTGACCTTGTATTGTGAAGCCAACGGCCACTGCCTTATCCATACTAATGTACATCAGGCAAGAACAAGGCCATACACACAAGGGTGCACTAAGAAGGAGTGTGCTTTAAGAAGAGTGTGGCCAGCAGGTTGAGGGAGGTTATCCTTCCCTGCTACTCTGCCCTGATGAGGCCACATCTAGAATATAGCGTTCAGATCTTGGCTCCCTAGCCCAAGAAAGAGAAGGAACTACCAGAGAGAATCCAGTGGAGGGCTACAAAGACGTTTAGGGGACTGGAGCATCTGTCTTATGAAGAAAGGCTGAAAGACCTGGGTCTGTTTAACCTGGAGAAAAGAAGACTGAGAGGGGATCTTATCAACACTTATAAATACCTAGAGGATGGCTGTCAAGAGGATGGGTCTGGACTATTCTGAGTGGTGCCCAGCAACAGGACCAGGGGCAATGGACATAAACTAGAACACAGTTCATTCTAAACATGAGGAAAAATTTCCTTACCTTGAAGGTGACAGAGCACTGGGACAGGCTGCCCAGAGAGGTTGTGGAGTCTCCTTGTCTGGAGATAGTCAAAACCCACCTGGATGTGATCCTGTCCCACCTGCTCTAGGTGAATCTGCTTTTGCAGGGGGGCTGGACTAGATGATTCCCAGAGGTCCCTTCTAACCCCTAACATTCTGTGATTCTGCATGACAGGTGATAATTTGCTGCCTGACAATTAACTGAGTGAATGAAGAGACTGATTTGGCAGGCAGAAAACAAGTAAGCATCAGGCTCAGCTTATTGTTCTGTTTGCTCAGTGCAAAACTGTGAAGTAAAAAAGCATAACTGATTTGTAGTGACCTCTTCGCAACAAGGCTGTAGTGAATTCAGTAGCTTTGGAAAGGAATCTGACCCAGTACCTCAGCCAAAAACAGTCTCAGTGATGCATGTGAAAGACTAAATCTAAGAGGGAGCACAGGGAAAGTGTCCTTTATTGAGCCAAAACCAAAACAACTAATTGAGAATGCATAGTTTTAATTATTTATGGATACAGAAATAACAAGACCAAGTAACAATCAAAAGACCTGCTGTTAATTAAATGTCTACTTGTAACTCTTAGAAATCCAGCTAAATGCACATGAGATTTTATTTTCGACATCTCAGAACTACTATATCAAAATATTTGGGGATTTACTTAAACTTTCAATCAAATTTAAAGTAAGTCAGATATAAATACTTCTACAGTGGTTGGCAAAGGGCTGTTTCCTTAAGCACAGTTAATATTAAAAGATTTAGGCTTTAAATGCCAGAATGCCGTAACGGTTGCTTTTTAATTAGGGGATAAGGTTACATTTTACAATTACAGGTTTGAGATAACAAAATAAACATATTGCCCCGTCCTAAGCAACAGAGGCTATAGTAGCTCAAGATGAACAATATTCATGGGCAGAAAGAAAAGACTTTACGTCTTTAATTTAAGCACACAGTATGTCTCAAGTAACTCTTGAAACCTGGTAAGCATCTGAATTTTATTCCCTAACATTAAGAAATACCAAGAGCATAGAACCAAGTTTCTTCACTTTCAAACAAATAGAACAGCACCATGTTACATTACGATAAATCTATTTAGTATGCAGTGAAAAGCTCAGCACCCGATTAAAATCTACAGTTCAGGAAGGCACATCATCTGTCAGCAGTAGGAAATAACCAGAACTTCGAATTCAGTTCCTCCATTCTCATATTGCACTGTAACAACAAAGCTGTAACTCAATTTACTACACAGCATAAGGAAAGCACTATAGTATGTTCAGGAGCATGGCCATAATTAAGGGAAAAAGGAGTTGCCTATTGAATGAAAGCAAGAAAGCTTGGCCACTAGACCCCAGCAAAGCTAGTCTGCGCTCACACCACTGACTCTCCAGCTATCACATCTCTTACTGATTCTTAAGCTCCCCAGTGCCTAGCTGTGTGTTGTCTCATATTAAAGACTACATTTTCTTAGAGACAGGTATTGTGTGGTCATTCTATGTTTGTCTGACTTTTTGCCTAGCCTGTGTCCTTTCTATTAATAGAGCTCCACATGACAAGAGTAATCCAATTAAATAATAAATGTGATGTGAATACGCTGCAATGGACTTTGAAAGAGGTCATGTTTGAAGCTTTGTAGGAGATCCCCAGGACAACTTAAAATCTTTACTCGGCAAATACAGATGGCGTCTCCACAGGTGATAAATGCAGAACACAAGGAGAAAGCACCAAAGACATAGAAAGCTTGCAGTTTCATTTTTACAGACTAGACTAGAGTATTTCAGTTGGAAGGGAGGTACAATGGTCATCTAGTCATGAGCAATATTTTAAATTTAATACTATACATACACGCACACTAACAAGACCCCAGCTTATCATTCATATTTACATTCTCTTCATTACCTTTAAGGGAGAAATTACTTGGATATAATCAATAAATATTCAAGCACATGACTTTGAGAATGTAAAGAACAACACTGCAGCCCAAACGGAGGTTCATTTCCTTTTCAAGCATACCACTTTCATTTCATGCTTTCAAAAAAAATGAAAACCTGACATATGGTTAGACCATGTTGACACTTTAAAGTCATATAAGGGTTTGTGATATTACAAAGCAGTCTCAAGTGCATTGTGCAACCAATTTTTGTTACCTTCTAAGGCTCCCAAAGTGTTTTTTCTAATTACATGAAATAACATTTTCTCTAATACTCGTCATGCTCAGTGTCTGGATTGTTTCTTACTGACTGAGCACCTCTCTTGTACTAGTTTGTTTTATTTACTTTTCTTCCTTCTACGTAAGCCAAGAAAAATATATCATGCAAAAGAAACTATCTGTCCAGTCAAATTTAAAATACAAAAATATAAAGGGAAGGCTCGATAGTAGGGGGAGATTTTAAAGAGTAATGATGAATTTTAAATAACAATTTATTGCAAAAAAAAAAAAAAAAGTTAACAGTGAGGCTGAAAAATGGTGTGATTTATTTCAGTGAAGGAATGAATTCTGAGACCAGAATTACCTTATCCCTTATCACATTTATTCAGAATTTTTCCTGAGTTTAAAAGTTCACAGAAGCAATTCATAACAGTACGATACTTCTAAAGTGAGTAAAAATAAAAGCACTGCTTTTAATCACCACGCAAGTACCATCAGTGCACAAGCTACACTGATAGGACAGGAAGAAGGAATGCAGCAAAGCACAACAATTTTCCAGGACTAAAAGATGCTATTTTTAAAATTTAATTTCAGAAAACCTTTACATTCCAGACATGCAGAAACAATCCACCCACAGCCCTGAAGAGGCACAAATACCAAACCCAATTCTGTCATAATGAAGTCAATGCACATTTGGCATTGGTTTTAGGAAAGAACAAGCCGTTTTTTTTCTGGCCAAACATAATCAAACTTCTCCTAGTCATCTACCTAGACTTCAAGATCACATATTCATCCACATTGCTTGAATATAAAGTCATCCTATGGAGTCTTAAGGGATATGGGGAGGTAGATAATAGCATATGGTTCACTTTCTCTATCTTTGGCCCTCATGAACTGCACAGAAAATTTATCACAACTTGAGGCATTTTAACATCAAGTATTTTTAATAATTACAATGACTGACACTCTGTAGTCTGTAAGTAATACGTACATCAGGATGCACAGAGTGAAGATAAAGTATGCTTATCAAGACACAGTTCCTCATGTTTTGAGGGGGTTTTATAGCACACTGAGTAGTACTCCACATAACTTACTGTCAAAGCAAAGTGTTAGTCCAAGGATGACTTCTGAGTTCCAGCCAGGAGTGTCTATTTGGCTGTTAGGAAGTACTTTCTTCTTGCTTTTCTAAATATTGCTCTGTTTAGTGTTCTCATAAATAATCACTACATTTAATACAAAAAGAGAGTGATTTTACTTCATTTCCAAAAGAAAACAGCAACCTAGACAAGCAACAAGAAATCAGTATTCAGGCTACTGAGTAATCTGACTAACTGAAAAGTTGTTCCAACTGTAACACAACTGGAAAGACATCTGCTCACTGCAAACCTTCCCAGATTTCTCATAACGAAATCATCCTTTTCACCCCTTGGTTTTACATTTCCTTCAAGATTTAAGCATAAAGAAAACTGGAGTCTAAGCATTCAGACAGAATACATGCACTTGAGCATTCTGGAATGAGGCCTAGGAAAATAAACTTGTTTGTTTCAATTAGCCTTGAAGAAGAAACCTTTGGAGTTGGAAATTAATAGCTGTTATTTTAAAACTGAAACAGCATACATGACTCAAGCACTGTACAAAAGCTAATGCACTGTCTGCTTAACTTTCATGACAGGATCAAAACAAGAGGTCAATTGATCTGTTGAAAAAGAAATATTTCCTTGGCTGTGTTTAATTTATATTTTTATTCTCTTTCAACTACTACAAGGCTATTTGCTCTTACTATGAAATATCCTACAGTCATGGAATATTAATATGCTTACTTCACTGTACTATAGCTTATATGGCAACTGTTTCAGTTATTTCACACCAGCTAACCTTTTCTACGGGCTTTAAGACTGATCAACAATGCAGATCAAAACCAGATCAAACAACTCTCCTCTGTAAATGACATATGTACATACATGTATAAATGGAGGGAGTGCAACTTGACAATTTGTGCTAGTAAGAGTGCACTGCTGCAACTATGACATATTGTTATACTTCTTGTAGACAGGGACCACAAAGTAGCTTTCACCATCAATTTCCATAAACTCATTCCTTATTTAGTAATTTCCCCTATTAAAAAAAGAGATTTTTACCTCTGAGGGAAGATAAAATGAAGCAATGCACTCTTCATTCTTCTCAGCCATTTTTTGTTACAGGGTATTAAATTGGTCAAGTGTGGAAAACATAGAATCATAGAACATGTAAAGTTGGAAGGGACTGATCAGGATTATCAAGTCCAACTCCTGTATCTTTGCAGGGATCCCCAGGAGTCACACCATGTACCTGAGAGCATCGTCCAAACACTTCCTGAACTCGGGCAGGGTTGGTGCTGTGACCACTTCCCTGGGGAGCCTGTTCCAGTGCTCAATCACTCTCTGGCTGAAAAACCTTTTCCTGATATCCAACCTAAACCTCCCCTGATTCAGCTTCCTACTGTTACCCTGAGTCCTATCATTGGTCACAGGAGTGAAGAGATTGGTACCTGTCCCCTCTCTTCCCCTTGTGAGGAAGCCATAGACTGCAATGAGGTCACCCCTCAGCCTCCTCTTCTCTAGGCTGAACATCATGTAGCTCTACTTATTTCCACTGCTGCTTTTATCCTACTTACCTAAGCTGTGGAGTACTACTTCCTGACAGCCACTGACCCTATTTGGGCATGACGGCTTCTCCCTTCACTCCTGTAAGAAGGGTCTTTAAATGGTAATGAGCTTCTGCTTCTTCCTTTAAACTGTTCTATGAATATATTTAACCTCATGTTATCTTCAGCTACAGCTCCTTTTCAAAATTAATTTGTTCAGTCTTCCCACTAAACATTTTGTGACAGCATGACTCTAAAATGACAGTGTTTCTGCTCCATGTAGAGAGTAATAGTTCACAAATAGCTATTACAAGAGAAATACTTATGTTCATTTAAAATTATCTACTTGTAAGTTTAAAAACCAGTCATCTAGAGGTATATGAAATAGTCACAAAGAAAGGAAGCTACATAAGGTATGACATCCTTATCATTCAGGTATGAAACGGCCACTTTTTCCACTCACAGAAAAGATCAGCATCTTCCCCATGAAATATACTTAATTTTCTCATATTAAAAGTTCCAACCGTTTCAAAAAAATGGATGTTTGAGGCAAACAGTGCACTTACAAGCAGAAATTTTAAAAGCAAAGACTGAATTTTAAAAAATATTTTTCCATCAACAAAAATCAGAATAGGAAAATTAATTTTCTCCAAGGAAAATCCATTTTCTCAAAGGAAAAAGTGAAAAAAATGAGCTTTTTATATCCTCAGAAACATAGATAGATCAACATTACACAAAATGTCTTAGGTTGGAAGGGTCTGCCTGAGATCACCCAGTCTAACCCCTCTGCTAATGCAGGGTCAGTTAGAGTTGGCTAAGCCCAGAACTGTGTCCAGCTGAATTCTGAATATCTCCAAGGATGGAAACTGCACACCATATCTGGGCAACCTGTGTGAGTGTTCGACCAGCCTCACAGTAAAAAGTGTTTTCTTGTGTTCAGATGGAATTTCGTGTGTTTCAGTTTATGCCAGTTTCCTCTTGTCCTGTCAGTGGCCACCACAGAGAAGAGCCTCAATCCCTCTTAATTTTATCCCATCATGTATTTATACACATGGGTAACATTCTATTGACTCTTCTTCAGGTTCAACAGCCCCAGCTCTCTCAGCTTCTGTCTATACTAAAGACACTCTTGTCCCTTAATCACCTTAATCGTCTTTGTGTTTCCAATCACCATGACCTTTCAAAGATCACTGAGAGTGTTCACCTGATGACATCAGCCATCTCACTCAGCACTCCTGGGCACAGCCTATGGGGCTGTTTCCAGTTAAGTGGTCCCTAACCTTGTCCTTCTCATTCCTTGCTCTAGACCTTCCCTCTGATCTCAGGTGCTTGGGATTCCTACAGCCTGTCATATCAGTAAAGACTGACACAAGACATTGAATACCTTAGCCTTTTCTGTGTCCTTTGTTACCAGTTTCCCTGCCCCATTCAACAGTGGCTTCATGTCTTCCCTAGTCTTCCCTTTGCTGTTTACATACTTGTAGAAGCCTTTCCTGTTACCCTTCACATTCTTTGCCAGATTCAACCCCAGGTCAGCCTTGACTTTCCTAACCTGATTTTCCTAACCATTCAAGATCAGACAACAAATCTATACTGCTCCTGGGCCACCTGCTCCTGTTTCCACCTCTTGGACATGTCCTGTCTGAGTTTGGTCAGGAGCTCCTGTCTCATCATGCACTAAGCAGCACTGACTCCTGCCACCTTTGCTTGATTTCCTGCTTGTTGCGACAGATCGTTCTTGAGCTCAGAGGTGACCCTTGTATATCAAAAACTGCTTTCAGACTCCTTTCCATGAAGCCCACGGGTTTCTTCCAAGCAGATCTCTGAAGAGAGATACATGGACCACTATTGGCGACTGTTATGTTGACGACTTCTTTCTCTTAGCATTTATTTTCCATTATTTTGCTAGTTTATAAAATTTATGTGAAACTAAATAAAAGGAAGCTTACATTTCAAATGCTGGATATCACAATACTGGTAATGTAGGATATCAAACAGTGAGAACTAAACCCAAGGCAAAGATAAAGACTAATTTTGCATTTTATATACATTTTTACAGGTTTCAATGCTTTTTCATTTTACTGTCCTTCCAATATATTGAAGTATTTAACAGAGAAAAGAACAAAAAAGAGACAATTTTGTTTAAAGACTTGTTAGGGTGTGTAGAAACAGAAATACTTATCAAAATAATTGTTTGCATAATCATGATATAAACAAGCTGCAATTAGGATGTACTTATCATTTCATTATGCTGCTTATTATGACCAAGATATCCTGTTTGTTCTGCCTGTTCAAACAGAAAAAAACCCCAACCCTATTCATGAAAGCAATTCTTTACAGCGTTTCAAAAGGAAGCTGGACCTGGTAAACACATGTTCTTATGGGAAATTGCCATAATCCTGACTATATCCCAGCAGGCTCTGAAAATATTTCTCACAAAGTCTCTTCTATAAAATCTAGGACATATGTACAACAGACTATGTTTCACGTACTTTTAAGGAACTTGCTAGATTAACGAAGAGAACTTTACTCTTGCATTTCCTTTCAAATGTCTGCCTTTTGCTACAGGTATTCCGCAATATTTGTTTCCTTTATTTCATTAAAATAATGATTTCTGCACTTTCATCAATCTGTGAAAGAGGCCATGAAAGTTTACATCTAGGCCCCCCCACTGACAGCATCTTTCTATAGGCTTCTAATGCAGTATATCTAAAACATAGTCTATTGATAAATGCATTTAATTACATTTCTACCATTAAGCTCCTACCATTCTTCCAGGACAATTATCAAAGAAATCAATGCAGTTGTTATTTTTTATGTGGTTGCTAAGAGGTTTTGAAATTGATCTTACAGTTTTTTTATTACTATTGACCGATATGTCAAAAAGAACACAAACAGATCAACACAGCTCCCTCACTAATTGTCATTCAACTAAATATCTATAAGCCCTTAGAGACACACAAAAATCACAAATTTCTGGATGGGAAACATTAACATTGATGAAAATTTTAAAAAACTTCACCGCTTGAAAAATGTAGATCACCCTTTACAATCCAAAACAGACAGCATGATTTCCTCAGCTATTTTTTCTTCACTGCTTCTTTTCTGAGTTTCCATTCTCTTGCATCAAACAAGGCAATAAAGTTAAAAAAAAAGATCCACAAGACATGGAAACATTCTGAATGCAACCAGAGAAAAATGCAAGAAATATCTCAAACTTTTTATTCTAAATATAGTTCTTCCATATTCCAAATCAGAGACCTAGCAATTAGTCTTCCTGAAGAGCTCTGTGATCCAGTATCACCTACTGTAATTATCTATTTTTACCAAAACCAGATGCAGTCAGAACTCTGCCAGGACTACTGTGCATGTTGTCTCTGAAAGCATGCATCATCTCAACTGCTATTTTTTCCAGAATTGTTTACCAGACAGATGAACAGACATCTCTCACTGTCTTCCACTCACTGAAGCAATATTGACCTTTATGATTTGTGCAAGTTTAAATTATGTGTTTAAAAGATAGCACAGATAAGGAAAGGGGGTGGGTGCACTTCTGCTCTATTTAATTTACTACATTTGTAAAAAGTGGATTTGGAATTCCTCCATTCTGGTTAATGAGTATTTTACTCTCATACTTACTCTCTATTGGTAGAAACAGCTGCAGAAAATGCAGTAGAGAGAAAGAAAAATATCAGATCTTTAGTGAACATACAGAAATTTATAACCGATGCCCTCCATGTTGAAGTATCACAGATGGTAAGATTAGTTTTAAACCCAGTATGCTTTCCTTTACCACATGCAAAAATTGCAATAGTATTTTTAACTTTCTGTATGTCAGTTGGCCACAATGACTTGCTACTACTGTTGGAAACCAGACCACAGATGTCCTACAGCTAAAGTTTAAATCTATCTCTTGGGTTTGACTCCACACTATAAATTACTAAAACAAACAAAAAACTTTTCATTTGCACTTCTGTTACTTTCCATCCAGGACTGTACTCTCCAGACAAATATTCAAACTCCCCTGTTCCATTACATGTGACTCTCTTAAAGCCCAAGATTTTAAGTGCTCTGCCTGAAGGACTCTAGCTACTTCTGTGGGTGTCACTGTTAATTAAGGACACATGGAAAGGAAATGAAGGAGCCAAAAAGCAGCCTTGTTGTCTGGAAAAACACCAGAATACATGGACATGGGTGACAACAGTAGGAAAAATCGGAGCTGGATAACAGGAAATGTTTGCAGCTGAGAGAAACAGTCTAGTGCCTCTTGTTCAAGCATATGAAGAAGCTGAATGACTCAAAAATCATCCTTGAATGAAAAACTGGGGAAATTACCTCAAAGTTTCAAAGGTAACGTAAAAACAACACTTCTAACAAGGATAAGCCTATTGAAGCCATTAAAAACACCATTTTCTTTTTATATAGTCTACTCAAACTTCACTCACAAGAAGTCATTCATAAAGCTATCAAACCACATAGTGAGCTAGACAGTGAAAACTAGGAGGTTTAATAGCTAAAGATGATCAGACAGGGCCTGTTGATAAACCAGAATGGGGAAACAGCGATACACTTATGTATCAATGATTTGTAACTAAGTTTTTTACTCAGTGGTAGCTTTATTTTTGCTCCACATCAACTATATTTCTGTTCAAGGTGAGAAGAAAGCATGCTAAAAACAATGGTTCTGATCTCTGGTGATTATTAACTAACACTCAATTCTGATTCCTAGATGCTAGCTTTCACAATGGAAATTATGAAACCATATCGCTTAGATGATCTCTGAAAGGGACTGTAATTTAAGGTACAGAAACTGTATACCTGAGCTATATCATACAAAGAGAAGGACTAAGCTTTCACCATTGAGCTATCATCTTTATTTCCAGTTCCCCCAGCTCCTCCACCACAACTGAGATAGCCTGCACTGCACTCTTGAACTCTTCTCTAGTAATGACTATTAGGCCCACCAAGAACAGCTGTTACATTTAGTACAATCTGTTGACAGGGATTATTGAAAGAATGTATGGCCAAATACCACAACCTCTGCTTTTTCACTAAAAAATTATAACAACCAACATTTCTACTCCTAGTTCTACAAGAGTGTAAAAGAATCAAATTAGAAACTGGGAATATATCTGTTTACTGAGGAAAAAAAAACAAACCAAAACAAAAAACAACAAAGAACATTTGGCAGACAGCAGTTTAGCTTCACAAGCAAATATTTAGTTATCCACAACTGACAAGTAAGCAGAAACACTGATTGGCTAGATTTGGTTTAAAATCCGTGCAAGTAATTTAGCATCAATGTTATAATGTTTAGTTTCAAGTAAACAATATTGTCATAGGAAAGCTTGTGCTTGCGGATAGTAGCACTATTAATTTGTAGTTTTATTAACATAATTTTCTGCATCTATAAAGCACATCATTAGCCTTGGCATGTGACCAAGGTACAAGTGCAGTCATTTTACTGGGAATGAATGCAGTTGGCTAGGCAGTGCTGCAAGACTGTTATTCCTTCTTTCCAACAAAGGAATCATTTTTTACTGCCTCTTTTCCCCACACACATATACACCAAAACAAGAACAGCACTCCAGGCAGGATCTGTCCCAGTTCCAGGAAGAGAAGACAGCTTTAGTACTGTTCAGAACATTATCAGCACCAGTTGCAACTGCGTAAGAGATTATTCCTTTTAAACCAGCTTCATTCTTTTCCATTCACTTGTTGCAAGGTAAAGGGGCATTACACCTGGTGAGCAGGGAGGAACAAGGATTTCCTGGTTCGTTTATCCTACTAAGCAGAAGAAAGCACTGCCAATCCCAGAATTTGCATTGTGAAATACTGTCAAAGTTGAGAACCTTATGTGATCCAGGATGTCCATATGGTGTTTCAATTATACAGATGATTCACTGATCTTTATCATAGCCGTATAGTCTGAAAAGGAACTCTGGATTGCAAAGTCTGTTCAGCACTTAGCTGCTACTGATGAATATGATCATAGGTTGGTTGTTATCTACCAAATCTATCTTCTAAGAAGTGTATTTTTTCTCCTCAAAAGTCAGTTTTAACTCTGACAAATGCTCTTAGGAGATGAGAGATGATGTCTTACAATTCTGTAAGAACCCTAGCTGGTCAAAGAAAAGAATGCATTCATTGTCTGCAGCTGTCAGAGTCCTCTGCAAAGGTGATTCAGGCTGACGTAAAACACAAATGCCCCTTATGTCATCACCATCAGCTCTTTTTTGTGAATAGCTGCAATATCACAGTAAAACCTTATACGAACTACAGTGCAGACAGTGTGCTGAACAGGCAGTTATTCAGACATACACATTTTGCAACTCTACTGCCTTAAAAACAATATTTAATTTAGACGAGGCAGAACAACAGTGGCAAGTGAACTCTGAATCTGACTGAAACCCTGGATCCGACTGTCTCTAGCCTGTACAGTTCTCAAAGTTCTGACTGTTTATGAAGAATTTCACCCACTTCAGCTGTTCAAACACTCAAAGATCCAACACAGTCACAAGTACAGATGAGCAATTGAGTTTTGCAGCAGTACCGTTCTTTGTGGATTGCAGAAACACATGCAGAGCCATAGTAAGTGCTGGAGAGTCACACAAAGAAACTATTAAGCGGCTTACAGGAGAGTTTTGACAAGAGATTTGGCACATCTGTAGAATCATAAGTGGTAAAGACAAGAATCTCTCTTCTAACTGATATCCCCTTCTAACTGACATCACCAAAATACTTATGAAGCCACATTCTTCCCTGCAAGATGACTCAACTTCCCATTTGTCTGCAAGTTAGTTAAGGCTTGTACAAATTCTCTAAAACTGAAGCAGGGCCTTTTAAACAATTATGTACATGCTAAGAAAAGTGGATCTAAGTCAGATACAAGCAAGTTCTTTCAGAATCAGCTGGCAGTCTCACTAGGACAGAACATATACTGTTGCGTACTTGTGTATATACAGAAACAGAAGAGTGCATATAACAAGCAATTCTACAGCATATTACACTCTAATATACTACATAACTTAAAATTCAGATTTATATTGAACAACCAGACAGAATTTGCTGCTAATGTAACTGAGATTCACCTACCCACCTGAAAACCAGTCTCCAAAACTGAACTCAGTGGAAGGTACGTTAGCCCCCAGAAGTCAGGACATATGTGCACTTTCCAGTTCAGAAATCCAAAAAGCTCCCTTTGAGTCTAGAAAAGAGCAAGCACTGATTATCGTCCCACTTTCACCAATGAATGACGTAACAGTTCTGGCATCAGCTGCGCTGGCTCAGAACCACCACCTCTCTTAGCCAGGACAGGGTGCCTTAAAGTACTCCACCGGGTGTGAGTGAGGGATGTAAAAAAAAAAAAAAGACTGCTATCTCTTCCTTACTGTACACTAAATTTCATTTTCAAAGCAAGAAAGAGAATGACTTCCTTCACAGAATTATAGTGATGCAAATACAGCATTGGTGATTTTTTTACTTTCTCAATTTTATGGAAGCAATTTCCCTTAGAGCAGGTTACTTATTGTGTTGCCATCCTGGAGGCCCATGTCTAGAAAAAATGTAATTGGCAAATATTTTTAAAAGATTTTGTAAGTGCTGTAATTTTTCAAGCATCCTGTTTGGTTTAAACCACTCCGTTTACGGGAAAATATTTTTTGTGTCTGTTGGTGAACTTGCATTTTTCACATTGCAGCTAAAGATCTAAAATACACTTAGGGAACATTATGTTACAGTACACCTGTAGTTAAAACATCATTTTCACTTTTTCTCCCATCACAGCAATAAATCTTAACGTGTTTTTTTTTAAAAAAAAAAAGAAGGATACAGCAAGGGATTGATGCTGCAGTATTTTCTTATGGAGGCTCTAATAAAATTAACCACAATACACTATCCCCATAATCAAAACAGCCTCTGAAATTGAAAAATCTCAGCAATATGTAAAAAACAGCTCTGTTGAAAAGGTCTGCGGAGGGCTTTTTCCTTTGATTATTGAAATGGTGAAAAAACATAAAGGATATACTATCAATGAATGGACTAAAAAAAAAAAAAACCCAAGAAGAACTAAAGGGAAAAAAACCCTACATATCCTATCAAGCTATAAGTAAGATTAAATTAGACCAGAAGCACAATCTGGAACAATCAGTAATAAACCAGAACATGCACAACAGTGGGAAATCTGCCATTGATACATTTTGCAGCACTGAATGTACAAAGGCTCATGTTTAAATTGTGCAGCTAGTAACTAGCTCATTGTACCTCCTCTGTGCTTTAAAAATATTTTCTTAAGCAGAGCTACTCAAAAAAGTCTTCAAATACATTTGTTTTGAGTATCGGTAATTTAACACTAACACCAAACCCAGGTTAAAATAATACATTCACATACAGATCAGGAGATTGTGTACGACATAAATTTCCATGGAAAATTATGATTGAGCAGAAACATCAGGAATTAACAATTCTGTTCTTCAGTCATTTTAGAAATATGAAATCTGACCAGAAAAGCTTGCTTAACAAAGTAAGCTTAAAAGATACTAATCTTTTTTCTCTACTTCCTGCAAGATTTTAGAGAAAAAAAACCCCTTTTCTACTTCAAAGTGTGACTCCTTGGAGAAAACACACATACAATATTTGCAATTACTAGGAAAGGCCCACTGCAAATTGAATTTATTACTTTACAAGTAAAAATACAGCAGCTGAACTAACAAAATCAGATTGAGTGTTGATTTTTTTTATAACTACCTCTTATATCAGTAAATTCTCTGGCAGAAATAAATTTTATTTCATGTTACCTATCTGTTCTACTTTAAATACCAATGGCTATGCAGGAAGTTCATAAATGTGAATCCTCAGGAGGCTTACACGCATCACTGAGAACAGTAAAATGAACGGCTACACATCTGCAGTCTGAACTTTGAGATGAACACATGCAAATTGTGAATGTGCATTTTTCAAATGATTGCGCCCATTATTTTCCACTGACTCATGATTTTTGGCAGAAACGAATAATACATATTAATATAGTATAGCGATTCAGCAATCACAAATACAAAGAATACGTATGGGTATATATCCATCTTCCATGCATACATAATACTAAAGCTATAGGTTGTCATCTGTTTTTAATATTAAAACACCAAATAATTTATAATGCAGAACTGTAAAATATATATAGAACACTGCATCAATCATGTGCAAGTACTAGTGCTGTTCAACATTTCTGTAAATCCTCCATTAAACTTAGATTTGAGACTGAACCAAAGACTTATATGGATCAAGTCATGGTTGCTTGGAACACTGAAAGAGAGACATAAAATGCTGTGATATTTCATGTCAAGATTATTTGCAGTTCACTTCATTATTTCAAAGAATACTAGCAGCTGAAATACAGTGCACTCCACATTAAGGCCAGTGCTTTTTCTCTTGAATTCAGGAGGCTACTACTAAATGAAAATTGGGAGATGAACTGACAAGACTACTAAATTATTTGACACAATCAGTACACTGCTAATGTAAGCAAAGAAAGAGGAGAGCCTTTTGCAGCTATTCAGTAACATTGTCAAATAAGGAACTATTTGAATACTAACAATGTCTTGCTTTGCATTTCCACACTCCCTACCAAGCCTCGTAACTTACCATAAGCCACTAGTCAAGACAACAGCCACAACTTGTTCTGTATGGAAAACACACAGAAAAATGAAAATTCAACCATTATATTCTAAACAGTGGCTGAAGGTATAGCCCACATGTCACCTAAAACTACTCCATAGTAACGTAAAACTTTACCAAAGTAAAGAAACAAACACCATGCGAGAAAGTGTGGGTGAGAGTACACAATTTCTTTGTATTTACTTGTACAAGACTTCAGAGACCTGTTTTTAGCAGAATTAAACAAAACATTCAGGAAATGAAAGGTTACATACAATTCCCAATCAACTTGAGAAGAAAGTTCTACATACAAATATGCACAATGCTTTACTTAAACAAGTTTACTCCAGGTACAATTTGAAAAATACTGTGCCATAAAAGTGTTCACAACTTCTAGAGCCTTTTGGCAAAAGTAATGAATATTCAACATCTGCAGGGTTGTTGCAAGTTCATGAACTACAGAAATAAAAAAGATGCTTTCTTTTGGTAGCCTAGTTCTTGTGTAAAAATCCAAAAATAATACACCCTAGTAACAGCATCCACAAGGAACCAAATACTTGGCCTCGAAGTAAGACGGAGCAGCAAAGGGCTTATGGCAACCAGCACTGCTAATGTAGGCTCCAGCACTTATGTTAGGGTGAAATCAAGCATAGCAGAGCTCAGTCTTTCCAAACCATGCGTTGGTTTGGGGGGAGGAGGGGAACTCTGTGTCAACGTCTTTAATAAAGCAGATGTGACTCATCACACTCTCATTTAAAATCAGAAACTGAGGTCTCTCCTTTTTCCATGGAATTAATGGCAGCAGCACTGGGGGCAGTAGCACTGCAGGAGTGATCCTTCGTAAGTTACTGCTCTCGGTACAATCAGTTCAATTAAATAATATCTGACACTGCACTTTTGTAACACTGTGCTCAAATCTTGGCTTTGGTTTGTTTCAGTAATGCCATGCAACACCCTTATCCACCTTATCTTCTGCAGTGGCACTAACCATAGACAAATGTGGAATATACCACCCCCACATATCTTCTTAAGCTGCTTTTTTCATTGAAGAACACATTTAATTTAAAACTGTTATTTCTATAAACCAGGTAATCTGAGATATCTTTGCCCAGTATATTTTGAATGCTGAAAGCATCTGTTAGGTCATGTTGGGTTTTGAGGTTTTTTTAGGATGAGAAAAAGGCATTTTTCAAACACTTCCCTGCATCTTTCATTTTCTCATTTAAATTCCTCAACCCAAATTCAATAATCATCCATTAGAATTTCAACACCTTGTAGTCCCATAGTGGTCTGTTCAATTACTTTTAGAAATATCCTGGGAAAGAGCTAATGCCAAATGATACTCTCTTAAGTTTGTAATATTCAAATGCTATATTTGAAATTAGAAATTTAGAACTTGCCTCATTTATATTTGCCTGCCAAAATACATATCCTGCACTTGGTCCCATGATGACTTTTTTCTTCATGTGAGCTTTAATTATAAATTCAAGGGAAAACTCCTATGTAAATAACACTCGCTGCAAGGGTCACACTATGTCAAGTGTATCCACCATTTGTGTGAAGCCCTGCTCACATGTAAAAGGTCTGTTTTCTCTGCAACAAAGGCCAAACTGATTTCCTAATCTACTCGCAACCTTTTATTATTTTTCTTTTCTCTTTTTCAACTTTTGGACAATCAACCCTACTGTCACATCATTTTTCACACTGAAATTCACTAGGACATTCAATGGCTAAACTCTAACAAACTGTAATGATCAAAATTTCAAAGCTAAACTTGACACTGATGCAAAGTGGGCTTTGCCCATGGTGAGGATCTGAGGCACCAGTGGATAACCAGCGTTACACTTCCATTTGGTACGTGACTCAGCCTGAGGCAGGTCACATCACATGGAGCAGATATCTGCACATATTGTGGCCATAGACCAAAAAAACAAGCCTTGAACTTAAAACGTCACACACAGAACTCTCACTCAGACCAGTCTCTTTCATTTGAGACTACTTGATGTATCACAAAAATTTTACTGTATGCCTATATTACAGGTATTTATTTTTAAAGCAAACAAATACTATTAAAAAGCATTTAGCAATTTTACTCTGAATATTGACTTTTCTCATAATTAACAATGGCACATGACCATTAACATCTATGCAAACATCTTTATTCTGATAAAATTAAAATGAAAAAAGGACAAAAACTTGACATTTTTTCATACCTTATTCCCTAGACATAGCCTATGATGCTGTTTGCAAAAATTCTTACAAGTTTAACAGTGTAAACCACTGTAAATTCAAGCATTGTCAAAGAAGAAATTTTTATTTCAGTTAAATTTTGGTGGAAACTGGAAAATTCAGTGAAGAACAGCTAAATTATTCTTGAGAGACATCCATGTCTCTGAGATCAGAATGTAGTCTTCTGAACCGGCGATTAATTTTTCATGTGAGAAATGAGAAATAGACTGCAACTGCACCTCTGCAGCTACCCACTATCCTATGTAGAGTACTGCTATCCCACACTATTTGTTCTAAACAATATGGGCAGCAGATACAACCCAATATTAGCACTCAGTTGTACAGATATCAGAGCTCTAACAAAAGTGTGGGTTGAGTTGATGGCAGAAATGCCAAATATAGAAGTAGTAATACTATTTTAAGCTTCAATTTTGTAGTGCCTTCTTTCAGAAGTTCCTAAAACCTTTACAAAAAATTAATTACATTTTTGAAACCATGTGAAAGAAATAAACCTCACTACATCAAAAGCTACAACATTACAAAATTTATTCATGGGGACATGCATTTGCTTGTACTGATTTTGATACAGAGTCTAACTGAGAATCCCATTTTAATGTTTTACAAAAGGATATCTATCCCATGCAGAGCACTACCAAAACTACTCAGAAATATGAGGTGGTTGTTTCCATTTCTTGTTTTCCCCAATCCAGCATTTATCTAGTCTAAATCTTACTTATTTTAGTCTAAGCCCTATAGTGAATGGAAGATTATTTTTATCTTCATTACTTTTTCAAGGATGCTCATCAGTATTGTCCAAGTGTTTCTCAAACACTCATTAATTCATTCACCAGCTCCACTACAAGATGAGAAGGCATTATTATTCCCATCCAGAAACTGGAAACAGAGACAAAATGACTTACAGGAAGCCACAGGATAACATGGCAGAAGGGCCAGGATCAGAAACAGCACATGGGAGTACCTGTGCATCTGATCCATGTCTCCAGACTGTATTGACTGCTGCCAAAATTGGGAGACAGTTCTCACTGCACTTCATTTCTTCTACATATTAGATGCCAAAAGGCTCAGCGTAGACAACCTAAACATGAAAGCATACAGCTTTCATGGCTACCAGCTGTATAATGATTTGTGTTTCATGCTTAGCACCATACAAGGCCACCATTACAGAGGCAGAGACACAAGCTAGTCAGTGTTGCCTCATCCACATTAATTATAATGATGTCTCTTCTTTTTGCAGTGTTTCACAAAACCACAGAACTGAGGTGGAAAGGACCTCTGGAGGCCATCTGATCCAACCTCCAAGCTAAAGTAGCATCAGCTAGAGCTAATTGCCCGGGACTGTGTCCAGGCAGCTTTTGAGTATCTCCAAGGATGGAGACTCCACAGTCTCTCTGGGCAAACTATGCCAGTGCTTGGACACTCGCACTGTGAAAAGTGTTTCCTGATGTTCAGAAGGAACCTTCTGTGTTTCAGTTTGTGCCTGTTGCTCCTTTTCCTGTCCCTGGGCACCACTGGAAAGAGCCTCGGAAGAGCCAACTGGAAAGAGCCAACCACTGGAAAGAGCACCCTGGGCACCACTGGAAAGAGCCAACCTCCCTGCAGGTATTTATATATACTGATGAAATCTCCCCCTAAGCCCTTGTTCTCCAGGCAGGACAGTCCCAGACCTCTCAGCCTTTTCTCTCGTGAAATGCTCCGATCTCTTACTAATTTTTGTGGCCCTTTGTTGGACTACCTCCAGCATGTTCTTGTCTCTCTTGTACTGGGGATCCCCGCACTGGACAGAGTACCCCAGACGTGGCCCCACCAGTGTTTAGTAGAAGGGAAGGATCACCTCCCTTAACCTGCTGGACACACTTTGCCCAATGCAGCCCAAGCTGCCACTCACCGCCTTTGCCAAAAGGGCACGTTGCTGGCTCATGTTCAACCTGGGGCCCATCAGAACATCCCAGGTCCTTTACTGCCAAACTGCTTTCCAGCTGGGTGGTCCCCAGCATAAACTGGTACATGATGTTGTTCCTCCCCAGGTGCATGGTTTTGCACTTCCGTGCAGTAACTTGAGGTGACTGTCATCACACTTCTCCAGCCTGTTAAGGTCTCTCTGGTTGGCAGCATGACCCTTCGGGATATCAGCCCTTCCTCACAGTTTTGTATCACCTGCAAACTTGCTGAGGGTGCACTCTGCCCCACTGCCCAGATCATTAATGATGATGTTAAACGGGACTGGATCCAAATTTGACCCTTAGGGTACAATGTCAGTCACTGGTCTCCAACTAGACTTTGTTCCACTGGTCATGGCCTGCTGGACCTGGTCATACAGTCAGTTTTCAAGGCACCTCACTGCCAGCTCATGCAGCCTGTACATAAACAGCTTCTCTGTGAGGATCGTATGGGAGACACTGTCAAAGGCCTCACTGGAAGACTAGGTAGACACCTTCCAATGCTGTCCCCTCATTTACCAGGCTAGACATTTCATCATAGAAGTTTATCAAATTGGTCAAGCATGACTCTCTCCCATGCTGTCTACTGCTGATGATTTTCTTGTCCTTCATGAGCCTGGAAATGGTTTCCAGGATTAGCTGCTCCAGCATCTTCCCATAGACTGAGGTGAGGCTGACCAGCCTGTAGGTCTCTGGGTCCTCCTTCTTGTCATTCTTGAAGATAGGGGTGACATTTGCTTTCCTTCAGTCTTCAGTTACTTCTCCCAGTCACCATGACTGATCAAAGACTACTGAGAGTGGCCTCCTAAAGACATCTGCCAGCTCCCTCAGCACTCTGGGTGCATCCCATCAGGGCCCATGGATTTACATATGCCCAGATTTCTGAAGTATTCCTTTGTCATGATCTTCTTCCACCAAGAGTGTATCTTCCTTGCTCCAACCTTCCCCCTTCCGAAGGCCAGTCTTGCTAGTAAAGACTGAGGCATAGAAGGCATTCAGTACTTCCACCTTTTCCACGTTCTGTGTAACCAGGTCCCCTGTATTGTTTCATTACTCCATTACCTATGCGCCTTCCAGCTCCATTAGCAAATGAGCCAAGGATACCTGCTAAACGTCCCTGATCACCATGCAACCTGCCAATAAGGGGAAAACTGAGGACAACACAAAGTGGCTCTCCCATTTTTTAATTTAAAAGCACCTGACTTCACAACCATCACAAATCTTTTAACTATTCACGTAATTTCCAATTATGGCTTTTTTTGCCAAGAACTTGAACTAAAAGAGGACACTGAGTTCTCCACTACCAGCACATGACAAGCTACCTGTGTAGAGCTCAGTCCTTCAGGAGGGCTCCGCTAGCTTTATGCAGGACCACTGAGAGGACTGAGGAAGACTAAGTACACCACAAGAGATGCACTCAAACTCCAGTAACTTTGAACTATGGAGGTGCTAGAGCTGCTCAGGCAAAGGATGAATCTTACTCATAATTAAAAAAAATAAGCACTGTTAGATCTCCATACTTCAAAAAGTTGTTGACAATTCTGCTACTGCAGTTTCCTACTATATTTTCTTCTCATTTTATAGGTGGATAAACAAAGAGATAATTTATTCAAGATCACGTGGTGCTAAAACCAGGCTTAGCTGGCATGTACTTGCATTCATATGCTACTCCCAGTGAGCCAAGGTTGTTCTTTTCCCTCAGAAAGGTGTCAAGTTTAAAGAACTGTTTAAGGAAACACGAGGGAATATTTCATTTATTTCAGTTCAACCATTTATCTAGAAACAAATGTTTTCTTGGCAGATAAGTAAGCTGCAACATTCCACCAGGCTGAAAAGCTGAGCTTCACCTTACTCCTCTACAGCGTGTCTGATGTAGCAGGAACATATGCATTGTTACAGTCTATTCTGTATTCCTCTTTGTTTGATACTACTTGATTTCATATGAAATATTTTTGTGGCATGAAAAATATTTGCGTGGATTCATCTTTTTATGTCCTAATTTCAATTTTCAAGCCACGTTTTCTCCCTTGTCTTTGTTAAATAGCATGAAAACTGCACAGTAAAAGAATTGGATACTGAATAGATCTTATCAGACTATATCCTTAGATACAGATAAGCTTTGCTTTTTCCTGTGGTTTTGTTTGTTTGCTTTTTAATGAGGAAGGGAAAGTCTATCTCTAAATTTTTAAAAAATACTGAAGCCTGATGTGCAAGTGTACTTATTTTTGACAAACTTCACTCTTACAACATGGTACTCGAACTAGAAGCACACTTTATTGACAAGGCTGTAGACTAACTTAACAATTAATCTGACTGAGAAAGTAAAAACAACCCTTACTCCACCCATTAAAAACAAACAAACAAAAAACCAACCAAACAAACCCAAAAAACCCAAACAAAAACAACAAGAAAGCCTTAGCAGTGCAGGGCTCTTCCCTGAAATGTTCAAAAAACATACATATTACTCCTCTTCAAACACATTCAAATCCTCTTAATAAAGTTGGACTGTGTTTCATATATGATAATAACCTTGCTGTCACTGCTGATATTTTCAACATAATTTCACAATTCTTTTTCTCCATAATTGTGCTCTAGATTCAATGCTGTCATAAAGAACATTTTAAACTGCTTTCTAACATTGCTCCATCAACCTGGTCTCTCATCTGGATTTTAACACTTGCAAAAACATGTGGCCTGGATCTGGGGGTTCTTCGAGGCTCAGCTTAACAACCACACTTGGAATAGAGACTATAAAATGAATTTTTGGAGTGGAAAACTGCCAGAAGTCTCTCCTACACTCCACTGCCCTTTCTATAATTCCTTACAGAGGGGAATTAAATTGTGAAATAAACAACTAAACTTAGTGGAAAAGAAAACTAGACTGTCTCAGTAAAAAGAATAAGGGATGCACACCTAGACGCAGAGCGGCTAGCAACAACGTTGTAGGGAAGCAGTGGGCATGCAATCGTGAATTTATGTCAGCTTGTGTAGGAGTATCCACAGTAGTGCTAATCTAGATAGCACAGATAAAAATAGCAGTGAAAACAGATGAAAGCAGACTTCAGCATGGCTTAAGAATCTCTCCAGAAGGCTTGGACAGACCTCTTTGAAGTCTAGGCTGGCATGTCTTCACATCACATATAGATCAAAGCTAGTACAGATCTGTTTGCATGTCCTGCAATCACACTGCTCAACTGTAGTGTAGACACATCTAGAAATAGTGCTACTGTAGATATGTTCATCCAAAAACTGCACTTGCAAAAAGTAAAGCTTGGGACTAAACCGCCAAGCACATGGACCTGATGAGGAACACATGCTGGAGAGAGCATCCATTTTGCTAAATTGTATTAACTGGGCTAATTCCTCCTCCTACACAACCTGCTTTCCTTGTACTCCTGAATAACACCATAACATGTGCTGGTTGGCCTTCCCTGTGGTGATTCACCGCATCAGGCCAGAGTAACCTGATCCTTCAGGTACATCGACTCACCCAGCTTTACTGTCTCATGAAAAGACACTGTTACACTCTACAGGCAGCTGGAGGCAACTGTGTCACGTGTAAATGGCACTCATTCCTCCTGGTAAAGTACTAACACCAGATGCTGAAGCCCTAAACTAAGCAGACACATTAGTTATTTACTGTTTCAAGGGCAGTTACTTCAGAAGAACATCAAGATACCAACACTGCCTTCACCCACTGCTGCTGCTCCCAGGGGCAAAACTTACTGTGATGCAGAAATGGTGGCTTATTGTACAGCTGCAACACTACATCCTCTACTAGCTACAGACTACTACAGACACTACATTCTCTCAGGGATGGCTTACTACCATTTGTCCAGCAAGTGACCAAAGGGATTTACACATGTTCTTAAACTAACCGCGTAATGAATGATTCACTCCAAGGAGATTTTGTGTGCATTTTGCTAAATCACAACCAGAAGACAAGTTAAGAAGGAATGAAGTTCTTCAGCACGCTTAGCTGCCTTGTGAGCAGAGTATAAAGACACACAAGCTACTGTTGACTCAGACAAAATTCTGGTAGGAATCAGATCACAGCAGTAGGGATTACATACGGGCTAATTTACCATGGGAAGAAGTGAGCTAGTGAAATACAGAAAGTTCTGGGCGCAGGGATAAAAATCACATGCAGCTGCCTGTCTCTGTGGAAACCCCGAGCACGTGCACAGTCACGTTCGACTTAGCTGTCTGAACCTGGGCATCTCAGCACTCAACCACAGCTAAACCTCCAAGTCATTGAGCAGTGCTGTTCCAGCCGTTTCATCTCAGATACAATTCATGAAGTGCTTTACTAGGTAGGGCAGAGAGGCAATGGTTAAATCCTCCATATAGGAAGCACCACAGTAAAGAGCAGAAATACAATTTCCATTACATTGTTTGCTAATGTGCTTCACCTATGACCATCAAGAACAATTGTAAGGAAGTGGGTGAGAGTTTAATTGCTCTCTGTTCAGTCTTAGGGAACAACAGCTAAACTTGCGAAGCATGGTGTGAAAAACCTACCCATCAGACTGACATTATCAATGCTTTTGAAAGTACTACTGAGCAGCTGAGGTAACTGCTAAACTTGTGTCATATATACCAGTAGCAGATTCATAAAGCTGAACAACAAGTAATGATTATATATTAATCTCTCAGATACTGGTGCTCCCAAAACTCCATTCCAAGAAATGTTGTATTGAGCTATTTGTAAACAGAGGCTTCCTGAATCTAGAATTAAGAGTCAACTTATCACCAAAAGCAGTATCATTACCATTTATCAAAGATATAACATGGTGCACTAACCTAAACATTAACAGAACCATATTGAACTAAATGCAAAACTTTTAACCGTTAATTTCTGAAAATGCACCATGTGCTCTGTAACAGTCTATCACAGATTTGGTTCTCTTTTAATTTGTGACTAATTTCTTTGACAGCGTTTTTTCCAAGATCTGGCCTGTTCAATCGTAACAGCAACTACTGTTTTCATAAAAGGTAGTTCTCCTTTTCCTATGGGAAACTTAAAATGCCATACACAAATAACTAATACAAAGATGTATATAGAGGAATATAAACAAATTCAGCCTCCTGAAAATTATGCTATTAAATTGCTTTAAGCAAACATTGCACCAAGATGTCATAGAATATATAATATTCAAAAGGACAGTGAAAAGCTGAATCCTCCTTTTTCTAACCTGTTGCTTGTTCCACGGGTACACTGCCTCACTCCATTCACATCTATCACTAAGATGCCCGTCAAATGAAAGATGATCAATGTTAGTCAAGGGGCCCAGGTAACTATGATTTTGCAGGTATGAAGTGAAAAGCATTGGCAGAGTTTAAGATTACAGAATTCATTCAAAGCTGCTTACATTTAGTCACCATAAATTTCTTTACTTCTAATGTAAAATCTGTTTTAGGTTAATGAAAAGCAAATAAGTAATAATGATATGAGTTTAACTCAATTTCCTGGTGATTCCATTCTGTAACTCAAGATAAGCTTTCAGCCATGTCCTTCCTAGCAACAACACAAATATTGTGCTTTATCCAGTGCTCAACGTATGAGCTTGCAAAATGATAATATCCCAGTATTTAACATAATTAGGACACATACCTCAAGACTCTCAGAATGTGTAAGAGGAGAAATGAGTATACTTAGACTGAGCACAACAGAAGTGTGGGTCAGGTAAAGTGACATGCAACGTGTTTACCTTGCTAGAGCCCTTCTGCTTCTGTGTGCACTATATTTCCCAGTTTTATTTTGCTTTATTTTGTTTTTTGGGGGTTTCTTGTTGTTTTTAAAAACATCTTGGACACAGCATTTACAGATACTCAAATAAACCTCTCACCATGCTGACAACTTCAATATTTAAAATCCTGAGCCAATTCTAAAGCAGTTCTTGGGTTCTTCATAAGTTTACTACTGTGACTTAACTGGAACTGACAGTGTAGCATACAAATGGCAGAATATTTACAGTTGTATTTAGTAAAAGAGAACATGAGACATGCACATGCATGTATAAACATGCCAGCAGTTTTATGTTTTTAGTCTGGACAGTTCAAGGTATTTCCTATTTCTTAGGAAAAATGTCAGTCAGAATGGCCAGATCCTGCAAGAGAACTACATGGATGAATAACCAGCAGAGCAGTAGAGCTTCAAATCATAATCATGTGCACACCCCTGTCATGCACATGTGAGAAACCTATGCCGCAGGGTCTGATTTTTACTCCTAGATGTAAACAAGTTTGCTAAAACTGGGGGATGGGGGGGGGGGGCACGTTGAAGGGAAGGGTTAAGTTTTAGTTAAGAAGTTAAGAATTTTATTTTAAATGGTAAGTTCCAGGTTGATACAGTAACAATAAAACAGAAAGGGGGAGAGGGGGGAGCATTTATACACAAGGAGAGGTCATGTAATACACGGTACTGAGTTTAAAAGATAAGTGAGACAATGTCTTTTTCTCTGGTATAAACAAAGAAAAATAATGCCAGCAGTCTGACTGCAAACAAGAACTGGGGAGGAAACGGAACCGAGAAGGAAATGCTTGCAGCAAACCTCACAAACCTTATGCTACATTTTAACCAGAAAAATACATTTTCAAGCATTACTCAATAGTTCTTTATAAAGTGCAAGCCAACCGCATTCATATGCAAAACAGACTTTTGTAAATGCTCCTTAACATATAAGAAAATATACCTAATGAAGGACTGTCCCAAGGGCCAAACTATGACAGCTGAATTGTACTTCTCTTTGATACCTCTAAGATCTTCAGACCTCTGAACCACTTGAAACTTTACCTTAGAAGATGAAATTACAGTTCCACTCTAGACAGGTAAACAGCAGGTGATATTTCTGCCACAATAATTAATTCCTTACTTTTTTCTCCTCACTTAAAATCTCTCCTGGGACCTTAAATCAATAAGGTATCTGATGTATATGTTCTATTTTCTTGTTTCCAATTGTTCCACTGTGCATATAAATCTATGGTACAACCATATTTGCATTTAAAGAGAAATTCCCTTGTGTTTACTATGCACCTGCTCCATGTAAGCCTATCTTCTCTTCCTCCTTTGAGAAACAGACAGATCTGCCAGAAAAAGTGAGAGTACAGACACAACGCTCCTGCAAGTCCTCTTGCCAATTATCTCAGCGCTATTTCCTTTAATTTAGCTTTGGTCCTATTCTGACAGCACTTGAACAACCACTAGCCCTTCCAAAATCCAATACTTCTCAACTTTTTATAACTTATTTTTCATCTTGAAAATTAACATATACATTTCAATTGTACAAAATCACTGCATTTTCTAAACAATATACAGTAAAGCATTGCCAAACAGGTTCCTTATGAAGACTTTCACCTGAAAAATACAAACTTTTATTTATTTTACTTAGCATTAACTAACGTCTGCATAAGGAAGGGTGAGAATATTCTCCTTCTGGCATTTTACCTTCAACTGTAACCAGAAACAGATGCAGGTTTATTCTAATAAAACTGAAATAGAAATACTAGGTGTTCCCTTCTCTTCCTCTCCTTGCTCCTGTAACCATGCTTGTGATTCATGGGTTGCTTCTGGAGCTTCATGAAGGTAATCAGAGACAAACAGGGGTGGAAATAAAGCTCTGCTGCACACCCTATCCAGTCAGCTGAAACGTTTAAAAACTGGGTGAGGGGAGAGAACATGCTACATCTCACAAAGGCTGCTGAACTACTTGTCTTTGTGCTTGCGAGGTGCAGCATCACCACTCCATGCATACAGGACACCAAACAAGGCCACAGCTATGAGTACCAGTATTCCTGCACCATTGCCACCACTACTTTAGTGCCACTATCCATGACAGCTGAGTCCCCCCATTGGGCTGCCTGTGGATGTGTGCTCCCCTTTCTTGCTGGCATCTCTTCACAGCGTGGACGCAGCACTGCCCACGTGTCTCCAATTCAGAGGACAGAAACCAGAGCGACTGCAGCAGGGCCATGCTTTTCCTTTCCTGGTTCTAACCAGGCAAGAGTCCAAGCAGGACAGAGCTGCTCCAGGTGTAGAGACAACAGGGCCTGGGATGTGCTGGAAGAGGTCTGTGCAAGAAGGAGAGCTGTACCAGTGCTGGTGGTATCCCACCTCAGGTGTGTGTGGGAAGAAGAGTTCTTACACCTATCAAGTTCACATGGGGACAGGTTTCGTCTCCCAGCAAGACTGGACAATTGGGAAGCAAAGGGGCAGTAGGAGGCACTTCCTAGTTTCTTGAAGCTTTGATGATGCCTTGTCAAAAAAGGTTACAAAGTATGTAGATACTTGGGATTACAGTTTTCCAGTCATGAAAAAAATAAATGCAAAATGACATATCACTTTCTCAGGGATGGGACTGCATCTCCAAAGATACCACTTAGCCACCTTGTCAACTAGTCTACCTTTTAAGTACAGCTCTGTACACTCAGAAACTGGTCCCAAAGAAATCACATCATACTTACATACCATGTTGCTGTCATTACAGAAAAAACATTAAGAAGAGGAGCTGTTTCTATCTAACATAAGTTACTATCTTTAGGACTTCCTCACCTGAAAGACTTGCCCACATGGGGCTACTCCCTCAAACACGGGTTTTTTTTAACAGGATGGTCTCTCTTCCAGGCTCCTCCACTGGCCCATTTCTCTGATATAATTCTATTTTACCCACTTTTTCAACAAGCTACAAGCTACATTTGTCTTCTGCAGCACGCAGAGTCAATGATACAGACCAGAAATCACAAAGATCTGAAACTGCTGGTTTAAGGTACCATTAGTGACTGGGTGAAGTGAAACAGTTTGCATACATGAGTCTTTGACACACAAAAACATGCAGAAATGAAACATACCACACCTTGCAAAGGGAGCCTTTCCATACCAGGCATGGGCACTATACCTCTGTGTTAACTGAAAGAGTACCTAAAGGAAAAGTTACCAAACAATTTTGGAAATATAATTATATTGGTGAGGCAAGTTTCTTCTTGACAACTGGACGGGTCAAATTAAAATTATTTTATTCACATGAAAATTCCTTCTTGCTGTCTTTGAACTCCCTCTTGAGTAATGCCTTAACCCTGCTCTCAAGACCTGGTTTCCAGCTAAGGTGCAAAATCTTCAAAATCTGGCTCCAGCATGGCACCAGGCATATTTGCAGGCTCTCTATTACAAAGAGAGAAGTGGCTTAACATGTTCACCAGGCAGCCCATGAGCCAGCTGCAGAGACTGTTAGGGTGAAGAAGCTCATGTTTATGGGTGGTGGTAAGGCAACAGGGCATATTACTTATAGCTCATTGAGAGTACATGCAGTAGATATACCTACCAAATTCAGTAAGGGCAGGACACTAGGAAGGTCTGCTACAGCCTGCTACACAAAGCTTAAATACATGCACATCATTCAACACAATTCACGGCTGCAGGATCAGAGGTATTTGCACAAGATACAAAGCAATTTTGATTGTCCTGCATTACCATTGTATTCTTTTCTTCAGCTGTTTAAGTATCACAAAAAGGTACAACAAGCAAGTGATTTGCTTCAGAATAATTGGCTAAAACTTTTTTAGTTACCGTTTGCAGCTGGATCGCTGAGGTATACAAGACAGCCATGCTTCCAAGATTTTCTATGGAACCCCAGGCACTAGCATTTTTTTGGTGGGGTTTGGGGGTAGGGCGTGTTTGAGAAGCTGTTGTGACTGATTAATCTCTCTCTAAGAGCTTTGGCTTTAAGCCAACCATTGAAAGTGCCACGAGGTGATAACACTGACAATGAAGACCGAGAATACTTAGGAGCTGGTTTGTATCCAGTACCATCAGGATTTGACCCTCGAGCTCTTCTTCATATAAGTGGCATTTGCTTGCACGAAAGTGCTCACTGATACGGATATGAAAAAGGTTTGACCCCTGGTGCTGCAAAAACGCAGTCTTGGACTGACCCAAGTATAAGCCAAGGCGGTTTTGTACCAGACAACTTCGCCCTCGCTACCCCAGTTACACACACGCAACTCGCACTTGGTTTTCCTGCAGACGCCGGCGTGCCCCGGTGGGACAGGAGGGTGCTGGGGGCGCCAGGGACGCCCGACTCCGAGCCGGGCAGCAGCGGACTCGGTCGGCTCCGGTGCCCGCGGGTTTCGCTGCGCGACCGGGGGCTCTGCGGCGGCACAGCGCGGGGCTGGCATCGCGGATATGCTCACCCAACGCACCCCCGCGTCCAGCCCCGATTCCATGCGGAAAGCACTTCCCCAGGGCGGGCTGGCGGGAGCTGGGGCTCGCCTCTTCCCC
>VZRW01006178.1:56822-91877 GCA_013398125.1 Aegotheles bennettii | reverse complement strand
GCTGCGCAAGGTGCGCTCGGGGAGCCCGACAAGGACCCGCCGGCGGCTCCTCGGGCGCTGCGGAGGCTGTGTGCGGGCAGGAGCCCTCCTGACCGGGCGGCCTGACCGACACCCTGCCACCGGGCGTCTGGTGACAACGGGAGAAGGACGGAAAAGCGGACCCCTGGCTGATTTTCTTTGTGATTTACCCTGCCCTGTGCCGTGTTTTTACAGCATTAACACGGATTTTTTTTCCCCTTACTGTTCATAGGTGCGTTTTCCACCCCGTGTCTTAAACGCATCCCTTTACACACCTTTCCATCTCCCCCTGATTCTGTGTGCTTTTACATTTCAATCACGTGAACTCCTTAGATGTCATTTTCTCTGATAAGCAAACTCTGCAAAAGCCCAAAAGGTGCATGTAGGAAATTGAAGTGAATTTATGCTAGTTTGGCATTTTGGAAAACTATTGCCCGCAGAAAAACAGAGCACACTCAGCAGTACTGCAAGTGTGCCCACATCAGTCAGCACATAGCACTGCTCGGGACAAGTATCTCTGGAAATGCAGAAAATGGTTCAGTCTCCAGCTAAGTGGGTCTCTGTCCATCCTACAGGGATTTCTAGTGAAAGTGCTAATCAAAGTGTGGCTACTGGACATGAAAAAAATAATTCAATCTGCTTAATCCTGAGATGCAGTCATCAGAGGGTAACGACCGAAGCTTTTCATCTGCATCCAGCGACCTGGAGGTGAAAGGAAATGTAGTCCTCCATGATGTGTTCCTTGAGCTATCTGGGTGCTGCAGCATCGTGCATTTTCAAATATTTTGCAGCTCATTTGACATGCTTACCCAGAAGCTGAAAGCTGTGATATTTTTTCAAAGATGTGTAGAAAACAAGCTCGAATATGGGTCACGCTGAATTCAAATCTTCATGTGCAATGCCAGCTAACGTGGAGCAATACTATCTTAACCGCCTTAAAAATGCCTGTGGATATTGAAAGGTGTGGGGGGACAGGTTTACTTTGGAAACGTCTTCTGCTTGTATGTCATTTGCTTTTATGCAAGGGCATGTTTGGACACTGCACATTTCACACTTATATGGAGATTAAGTAACCATTTGGGGCATTTGTAATGCATTTGATTAGGTGGTTTTATACAGGAATGTTGGTCAGCTGTGTGTGATTAAATGGTTTGAAAGGAATGCAGGTCAGCTCCAGAACACAATGTCATATAGGAGTATGGCCTGCTTGACAAACAGCATTGATGAAAAACCAAACAAAAAAAAAATTATTTTAATTTAGAGGCTATAAATACAGCCTGTAAGATAAAAGCTTGCCAAGTGTCTTTGTATGTGTTATATATGATAGTATCTCAATTACAGTGATAACCCTGTTTATATATCTACTTCTTAACTCATTACTAGAAATATTGTTTGAATAAGAAGTGCTGATTAGGCTATATGGCTGTACAAAAAGTAAATTATGATATACAACTTCAGTTCTTGTACAAATTTCAGGACCAATTTTTACTGCCAGTTACATGGCACCATCATTATTTTTTGTCTAAAGTAAAATCACAGAATGCTAGCTTTCTTCTTGCTGTGTGCGCAGATACAAAATTTTGCTGAAATAGAAACAACTGATTCCCAGTGGAGTACAGTGGTTTGAAAATGTGTTGGACATTGTTTTTCTAGTACTTTTCTTCAGTATCATTTAATGGTTTGTTGAACCTCAGTATTCCTACCTCATGAAGCCATGGCTGGTATTTGCATCAGAACTGAGCAGCGTACGGTTGGATGCACGTGGGAAAAGGCATATCTTTCTGGGCTAGCAGTACTTGCAAAACTGAATTCTGTGGCCTCCATCAAGAGCCCACAGCAAACAGCAGGAATCACAGCATCCATCAGTGATCATAGCCATCGGTGTTAATGAATATGAGAGAAAACCCTCCATTACTTTTGAAACTCCCTTAAGAAATGACCTTAAGACAGATTTAAATGTGCAATGCTTGTTAATACTGCTCATGAAGATGTGACCGTATTTTAGTTAAATGGCGTGAAGCCCGTGGAGATATGTTTTGCAGGAATCTTTTCTGTTCCTGTGCAGGACCAACTCTGGTGCCTCCTTACTTGTTCCTGGAAGTACTGGAAAAAATGAGCAGGAACAGGAAGGAGATGGCAGGAGCCTGGAAGATATGAGTCCAGTAAAGTATGGTATGTTGCCATTTTTTTCAGAGCAGCAAGGTTGAGAATCATTGTTCTGCTATACAGTTAATTTAATAGTCGAGAACACTGTAGGGTTTTTTCAGTACTTCATATATATAGGCAGCCCGTAGTCTCCCAGATGCTGACCTAGGACTGCTGCTGGCATGTGATATCCATACCAAGGAACATCACCAACAGTATTGTATTGAGCAAAACCTAGCAGTTACGGAGTAAGTGCATCTCCTGAAATAACAAAGAGTGAGCTTTAACTCAGTCATATGATGATCCATGATGACTCACAGTCATTCAAAACAGTCATCGGGGCACGTAGGTGTTTTCTTAAAAAAAATTAAATCCCATTCAGCTTGGAGGACCAGCAAGAATAACTATCATTTTCAGAGCACAACAATACATGTATGCATTTCCAAAGAGTGAGCCCTAACCAGGTGCACTACTCCTATCTTAACCCTCCAGATTCCGAGAGGAGATAAATGGGACACAGATCAAGTCAACCTTGCATCTGACTTTCAAAAAACAACTTCAGTTTGCCCTACAATACATCAAATATTTTACCAAACTTGGAAAAATAATTTAATTCTGGAAAACATGTAAAAATATAGCAAGTATAGGTATAGGCATAATTCTGTTAGACTGAGAGAATGACGACAACATTGCATGGGCAATTAGAAGTACTGTCTTACTGTTTTGCTTTTGTTATGGTAAACAGTACCACACACGTGATGACAAATAAGTCTGCCATCTTAGATTCATGAAATGGCTACATCTGAAGGAGCCGTGAGACTCCATTACCTGGGACTGCAATAAAAAATGAATTATTTTTCTGCTGTGTTTTTGTACCGTTTCTAGTGTTTATAATGTCTGAACCTCATCCATTAGTCCACAATGGGGCAATATACTGTCAAATGTCAGAAAGCAAGAGGTTGCCTTGAAAAGAATGCTGATTGGATCCTCATCCATAAGAAGAGATGGGATTACAAGAACTTGAATAATTAGTTCAAAAATATATTTCAGTGCAAACAGTTTTGTTTCTGGGATTGTGCAAGCAGGTATTTTCTGCAATTTTAAGAGGTCGTTTGCTTGGCAACTAGCATGAGGTGAGAGGAGTCTCAAGCTTGGGCTTTTTTAAATGCTTATTGATTTGATGTATTCCATTGAGTGAATCACACAGCAAATTTCACAATGTGGCATCCAAGGTCCTGCTCACACACTCAGCACAACTGTGCAGAAGAACTGGACATAGTGTGTGTGATTGGAAAACTGGTATATGGCATTACTGGATCAAAAGGTCAGGGACAACTGCTGTAATCAGCTACTCTAGCTTCTGGCATAAAGCTCCGCAATTCCTGGTTGAACTAGAGAATGTTTTTCAGAAAGTGGTCTAATACTGATCACTACACTCCTAACAACATTGTTGTAATAGATAATTAGCCTCACTGTTAAATTATGTATGCTATATTCAGCTTCTCATTCAGCTATTTGATTTTTGAAATTCTGACACTGGCTTTAGTTTTGCCTCTGCCTGCTGTAAATAGGTAGTTCTCCATTCTTACAAATTTTCTCACCATCAGTGTATTTCTAGTATATTTTCAAGCCTTCTTTTGAAAGTTTTTAGATCGATTATAAAGGAGTTATTTCAATTCCCTGAGATTTTAACGAAAGATTTTAAGTGTAGTCCTCAAAACAAATTATCGATGGTAATACATCTTTTTTCTATCTGTTATTCCTCTGCTATGTATGCGAAGACCACCTTTGGATATGGCCACATTAACAAGTTGCCACAAGGACTTTGAAGTAGCGAATTACATCCTCTACTCCATAACTGCCCTGGAGTGACTCCTTCTCCCTCTCGTGCTGAAGTCGCATCACTTGCTAAGGGAATGCGTTCTAGTTAAGGGGCAAGTGAGCTTGCACTCATCAGAAGGCGAGAGCATGCACAGAAGCAGATCCCACAAAGTAGCTGAACCCCACCCGTTCCTGTGTTAGCTTATGGCATTATAGCTTCTTTGTGGGATCACTTGGCTGCTATTTTATATGGGAATACACATGTAGTTAGTTGGCTGTCCAGAATTACACTCTGCTTTTGTCCTGTACTGTATGCGTGACCTGCATTCTTTGATGTGACCTCACTAGACAAGAAAAACAGGAAGCATTGGGTTTTTTATATGATTAGAATATAAAGATGTTGTATGGTGTCAATTCAGAGATAAGGTAAAAAGTCAAAACCCTTGGAGTTTAAGTTCAATGTCGATTTACACATATCCTTTTCAATTCAATAGGGGTATGAATGAGTCACTAGAGGAAATCCTTACTGGGCAACACATTAAATTGGATTAAGACCAAATATGCTTCACTTGAGCCTTAAGCAAAATCTGTACCACCATAAACTTATTGTAAGAGCTAGAAGTTAGTTCTAAACATAGCAACCCTATGAATTAATGAAAAACTTTACAGATATAATGGATACATCACTAATTCAACTGTTTTGGAGATGCCCCCATTAATAACATTATTCTGGGAAATTGTAAATCCATGCTTACTGTCAATCTCTTGCCAGAAGGCTCCATCTTCTGAATTAGGTCAAAGCAAGACATTTCAAACAATCTCTAGTTGCTAAAATAATGATACAAAAAAACAGTCTGGAGAAATCTTGGAAACCAGCTGACTGTGTAATAAAGGCCGTATTACGGGAAGGCAGAGTAAGACTTCTAGACTACTTTGTAATAAATCTCTACATGAGAAAGAACTATTTCTCATTAAAAAGTTAGGGTGGAAAAGCTTCAACTTTGGGAGTTGACCAAACGCCTATACTGGGGCCTGGTACTTCTCTTACAAAATGCAGAGTTCTGCCATAATACTCAGTGGAGGCAACTTGGGGGCCACAGAGACAAGACAAGGAGTTTCTAAGCAGTTAGAGAGGTGGCTGTTTTCTGTTTTCGTATCCCGCTGGATCTCAGACAACCCATGCAGACACACAGATACACACAAGGACACACATCTATCTGCATATCTATCTGTATGAAAGGAACTTGTTACAGTGATAGCTGAAACTAGCCCTGAAAATCAGTCCTTGGAAGTAAACACCAATTCTTTATCCCTCTTAATGCTCTGTGGATCACTTAGAAGACAGGATTCATCTGCTGGGTTAGCTCAAGAAATGAGAGTATATAGTGGTCTGCCTTGCTTCTTATAAAAATAAGGGTGCTAACAGTGGCCACACTACGCAGCTACAGACCACTCTCATTGTGATGCCTACTGAAACAACCTCTCAAAATACTCCTGTCAAAATCAAAGGCACTACTCTGGGTAAAAATAATAATGGAGTTTCAATATGTTGAGGCAGATGATAGCAGATGAACGTAGGTAGCAGTTGCATAGAAGCTGAGTACAGGCATTTCATGGATAAATGTGATGGGAGGCTCAGCCATGTTCGCTAAAGGTGCTACGTTGTCCTGCCATCAGCCAGTTCACCTGTAGCATCAGACAAAAGGAAGTCTTATTTTTGTGATCTGATGTTGAGGGTTTTCACCTCCTCTGTGGCTGACAAGATGCTTTTGAACATTAGTGTTCATGTTAAGAAAATATATTCCCATTCACATGACTTCTTACTTAGCAAATCTGTGTACTCCAAAGCTTACTGAAAACACCTCTGTGCCTGAACTTCTGTGTATAAGATCTGAAAAAGTAATGTAAGCTAAGAAAAGCACAGGAGAATTGTACTTTCATTTACCATAGTTAACAATTTGAATTAAAGATTTTTATCCACATTTCTAGTGGATAAAATAAATTGTTTTGTGAATCTTCAAACTGACTTAACCTGACTGCTTGATGACTGCATAGGGAAAGCCTGTTTTTCTTACCCTTTTACAGAGGCAGTTACAAACAGGCTTATTTCAGACAGCATTTTTCTTTGGTTATGCTATGTTGTATTTCACTGTTGTTTTGTTTAACTGTTGCAATTATTTATCTGTTTGCCATCACTGATGTCTATCACATAGCTATTTAAAGTACTGTGAACTAAAGAAGGAACAATTTATGTTCTTTTGTCTACAACTCTGCCATTGCTACTAAGTAATATGTACTCCTATTTGTCTGCAATAAATAATTTGTAAAAGAATCACAATCATAAAGGCGTATTGGATTGTGGTAGTCTTTGTAAATATCCTTGACAAGCAGATAAGGACTGTGAGCAAAACAGACCAAAACCTAATTAAGAACCAACATGTTGTTCTCCATTAGAAAGTATTTTCAAAGAAAAATCTGGACTAACTAAAAGTCTAAACTAACTCCCTCTGAACTCAGAATACCAGTTCCCCTGACATGGTCAATGATAAGACATTTAATTTCTCCCTCTTCCAACACTCAAAAGTGCAACTATGAACCAGCAATAACACAATTTGGTAATTATCATTTGAAGTTATCGTTTAGCTGTTTTGATACCAAATAGGGTTTCTGCCAATGAAAACTTTGTTAGTTATTCAAATAGCATTGCATTAAGCATTCAAAAGGCTTCGAAAACTCAAAACAGAAGACATGTCCCATGGGATTCACAGCTCTTATTGTCAATCCATCCTCTGTCCCATGATCATCACTGTGATTTACAAAAATAAAACCAGAAAAAACCCTAAAAAACAATACAGAGCAAATAACAGCTGTTCTAAATTGTCACAGCTTTTTGCAGTCAAGGAAGGATGATGCTGATTTACACCCGTGGAGATTCCAGCTTTGATCTTTCATTTTCTTCCTTCCAATATGTCAATAAGGATCGGAATAGTAGCCAATGATAACAAAACTTATGTAGTTTTCATATTTTCTTTGTATTTGTCATCTTAGTAATGTGTACTACACTGGAGTTATTTTTCTCTTTTCTCCAGACATTTCCTTTTCTCCTCTTTCTTTTGTGTCTTTTCCCTTGAGATATTATTGTTATTTGAACTGTCAAGGAAACAGGTTCCAAGTTTTTTCTCCAGAAGAAAACAGATTTATTTGCATGTTTCTTGGCGCATGTTCCCCACCCATGGGCCACCATGGAAGTACCAGCCTCTGTGCTTAGTGACAACTCCATTGTTCTAGATATTTGTTGTTATTGTGGTGTGCCTGCATAATAAGGACAACTCCAGAATACTTAGCCTGTTGAGAGCTTGGAAAATGAAGACATGAAATTGTATCTTTTCTCCTTCTTGTAGTCCCTTTGTCATAGTAGACGAGTACAAAGGGGCTTGAAATTTGTCAGCTGCCAGAACAGAACCTACTGATTTCCAAGGAAGCCTGATGTTATCTAGCTGTTTTCTTACATATGTTTTGTCCTCCCAGTGCAAGAATTGGAAACTGTATAGTCAAGGCATTACTGCACCAGGAGGTGCTAACCTGGCAGATGGCTCCTCTGGAGCTGGTAGCAGCTGTTGTAGTTTAGAAATGCCTTTTGGTTGCTTTAAAATGTTAGGAAGCAGGCGTTGGACTACACGAGGATCAGGCTACTCAGCCCTCCTCCCCACACTCCCTTTTATGTGATTGCCAAGTCCAAATTAAATGCCTCAGAGAATCTGCATCAAGAATTTGGAGTTTAACCCAGAATCCTACTGGATTAGATGCTGTATGTGTACTATCAGAATTTGTACAGCGATAGACTGTCACATCCTTCACCCTGTGGGAAATTATTCTGGGCCAGATATGGTACGCTGCAATAATGAAGCCTGAAGGCTCATTGGTTATCCTAGCCAAATCTCCATCTGCCAAAACAGACTGTTTCCTGGCCAGCCACAAAAACTAAGGTACTATTGCCAGCTATTGCTTTTTGGGTATCTAGTAATGATAAAACATGAAAAGGCTAAGTTTAGAACCAGACCTAAGAGTCTGAGGTCAGTTCTTTCACGTAGGATGGTATTAGCAAAAGTGAAATGTAAGTGGAAGTTCAAGCATTGAAAATCATGGAATTAACTGTGAATTAGCTAAGAAGGATTTGTGAATTTTAAGAATAAAATAGACAAAACAAGAATAATTGTTATCTGACATTGTTAGGTGCCAGAACCCCATACCTCCCTTTGAAGCCACCCCATTTAAGCAAAGCTGCCGGCTCAGCACCTGTCAAGAAAATTCAGAAAATTTTTCCAAATGTAGTTTGGAACATGAAACTGAAGAGAATCCTGAAACCAGAAAAGGAAGGCGTTGCGAATAGACAAAAATAGGAAACATCCAGGAGAGGGATTACCGTGGGTCTAGAGTGAGTGGGTGAGGACTTGATTGCATCAGGTAGAAGGTTGGGAGTACAGTCAGTGGATCCAAAGAGAAAATAGGTCAGAGCAGTGTAGCTGCAAGACAAATACCTTCAAGGAATTTCAGACCATAAGGAGTAATTATAAAATTAATTGTTCTTTTGTTGGCAAGAACAGAGTAGTGCCCACTGGTATTTATAAGGTAGAGGAATTCTTCCATGTATTCTTTTTATTTGTATTTTTACATGAAAATCCAGTGTCATTATCAGTGTCAACTCGTTGTTAAACATCTATTCTAACACTGCATAGAAACAACACATGTCCCTGGACTGCTGGATGGCTTTTCAATGCCATATTGACTTAAAGGAAATAGTAAAACTTTTCATGCAGTTGAATATGAAGTAATCCTGACCCAGCACTGAGATGTATATCTCTGGCATTGTTCTCCTCCTTGCCAAACATTGTCTCAGCCAGCTGCTATTTTAGATTTAATATCCTTGATTTGACATATCCCTTCTGTTTTCTGTATTTCCTTCTTTTTTTTTTTTTTCAGTTCATCATTCTCCCATATGTAACACTAACCAGGGATAAACAACAGGAGCCTCAACAAGAGTATCACCCAGAAAAAGCTAACAAAGAAACCCTAATCTGATCCAAAATACTTTATATAACTACACAGGTAATTGTCCAAATAAAATATGAGTTTACTTGCCACATCTCATTTCCCTGGGGTGGATGTGATTTTTTCATCACTCAACTCTCTCCTTATGCAATGTCAGCTCCCTGTATTTTGATATATCAGTTGTGGAAACATGCATTTCCATACTTTCATTTCATTATTTATCCTGCATTTTCCCTCATGGTCAGCATCATGACATTATGGCAAGTAATGACAAAGTATGCATGCCACCTAGAGCTGAATCTCTACTTCATTCTGATTACAGAGTGGCTTAAGCTAAATGTGCTATGGATGCATAGAGTGTTTGGTGAACATGCTGCAGTGGAATTAATTTAATTTCCAATCTGTTTCAACTATTCCATCAACAACACACAAGGAAAATTAGTCATATATTTAGATACTCATGTCACTGGAAAGCACTGTCCATTATCACCATTTCTCTCTGAGTTAGAGCCAAATTAAACTTCTAACATAAGTAGTCAGGAATACAGAGAATATTACATATATTGTGAACATCATGATACACTGAAGAACTATTCCATCAGGTAGGTAGATGAAGATTTAAGTTCAGGGTAATGGTTGGCTACAGAAACCTCACTATTTTTAAGATTTCAAGTAAAAAGTAAGTATACAAAAATAATAAAAAGTTTCTTTGAGTTGTCTTCAGCTGCAGCCGGTAAATTTTAGTTCACTATTTCTGAATATTTTCGTGCTCGAAGGTAACTGAAGACTTTTTTTTTTTTGAGGATATAGTACTATAGTATAGTAACAGAGCTTCATATTTAATAATGTGTGGACCAATTAAGCCACTCAAGGACTACCTACTATTAATTATATGTTGTTGTTTGTTGTTTGCTTTGGTTTTTTGACACAGCTGTTACAGTAAACTGCACATTGTTACTAAATTCCTGTTGAGGAGAAGTGGGTCAATGAAGTTTCAGTGTGCTCTTATTTGCAAAAAAAATAAATGTACAGGGTTCAGAGTAGGTTGTCAAAGTGTTGCAAGCCCCCATGCAGAGCATAATTCTGGCTCCACTGAAAAGAAAGAGACAAAATTTCCACTAACTTCCCTGGGGTCAGGATTTTACTTGAAAGATGCCGTATTTCCATTTTGCAAAAGTCAACTAATTTGCCACTTAATCTATGTTTGCTTTTTTGCATATCCTGTGAGGCAGACCCACAAAGTTCAGATCTTTTTGAGAGATTAAGAGAGTACAACAACTGGTAAAATAGGAAATATTTTATTTGATGTAATTCTATACTTCTGAAATCAAACTGTTGTCACTTTTTAAAATAATAAGATACATTCAGTTTTGTAGGAGGGGGGTTAGAGTGCAGATTAGTCCAGAAGTATCTGATCCTAGTATCAGATCAGTTTTGCTAGAGGACAGCAATGCCTTATTTCAGGATGGAATAAGCCTAGCCTCTCATTTCTTTTTTTAGATTTAGGGAGGACATTATGTGATAGGGCAAAAATGCAAATGGTTGATGGAAATAGACATTTATTCCATGAATCTGTCATTCTTAAAACCAATTATCTTTTTTTGTTCACGTGTTTTTGATGTTATTGTGCATTTTCAAAGTACATAACACAGCCTACAGTCTCACACTACAACAGATATAAATATCTATGTGCCTTGTTTAGCCAAAGTGAATTCTCTAAAACATGTATCTTTAAGGGAGATAGAACAATAGGTGGTTGTTTTCAAAGAGATGAGTGCTGGAGAAATGCTGACAGATTTTTAGCTACAGAAGTATTAGGGAGCACTGCCATGGTAATAATATAAGCTGTGTTAACAGAGTCTATAATAGGATCAAGCTGGATAAACCTTTCCCCTTACGCATGAAAGAACACCTTTATAAGTCAGTGTTTTTCTCACTTATAATCCTAGAAGTCTAATTCATGAAAAGTTTATCATATAAGATTTTCACTCAAGGAGACTAGCACAATCTGAAAAGTAGGACAGGAGTTAGATCTACCAGCTCATGTTTGAGCATGCAAGTAAATTCATTTGTTTCAGATAGAAAATTTTGTGGTAAGTAAAGGACAGAATATCAGACCAATCTTTTCTTTTGCTTCAAGGAATTTTGCCTGTACATAAGAAGAACAAATTCAAGTACTTGTACTCTGTGATAGGCTGAAATATTTGAAGACCCTAATGATTGAGTGCATTGCATGTATTGTTATTGGAGGTGAGGAGAAATGGCAAAAGGAACACAACTACTTCCTCCCCTAGCTCTCTTCCTGAAACACTGATATCCCTGATTATATTAAGGTGTTGCAAGCCCAGCAGAATTTGTATACTTTCTGGTCAACTGTAAGAAGCACAGCAAACTGATACGCCTTTGGAAAACAAAAATACAAGGATGGAAAGTTCACCTCCTTTGTGATCAACTTTTCTGAAAGTATAAAATACCCAGTAACATTATCCAAAAAGTAATTCTTTGTATCTTTCACTATATTCTTCATCAAATTTGATTCAAAGTGAGATCCATGAAGTACACAGTCACAACTAGCTTATTATAGACTAGAGAAGAAGGGTTCTCTGTTCATAGGATGGTAGAGAAGACTAAAGGGATTACCAGCCGAAGTATGAAGATGACAGGCAAAATGGGCAGTAAAATGAAGAAAAATCTACTGAATAAGAAATCCAAGAACTCAGACCAAGGTTGAACACTACAGAGAGAAAAATATCCATATAGCTGTTTGTCTACTATGCTTTGGTACATGGAATAAGTTTAGACTGAAGCATGGAGGTTTAGTATCTGTTCCTATCACCCAGCTTTTCTACATCCCTGTAACTGGAATGAGTAATGCTCTTCCATATTTAAGAACATAAAGTTCTTTGCTTCTAAAATTCTTTGACAAAATATTTTCTTTTTAACTTAAATCTGTCCTGTTGCTTCCCCATTTACAGCTGCAAATTTAATGTGATCTGTTTGGTTTTTGTTTGGTTTTTTTTTTTCCTGTAAAAAATTGTCATGCTACCTCCTTTATATCCATGAAGAAAAGATGATTAAGTTTGTCTTTCCTCTGCTCCTGTTGGACAGTCTCCATGATTTATTTATAACAAGTAACGATCAAATCCAGCTCTTTTTTGTAGGTGTGAGTTTCCCATTTAAAACCCTATGTGAATATATCCATTGTCCAGGCAGTAACTAATGTAAAATGATTTGTAAGAAGATGCTACAGCCAACAACTTTCCTGTGAATTGATCTCTGTAAATATTGCTGTAAGAATTTTATAGTCAGTCTGATGTTTGGATTATGTGATCAGTCTATTTTTCTGTATTCACAGAGAGGGCTAGGGCATTTAAGTGAGATTAAGCAGAGGTAAAGAAGTATCAGAAAGAATACAACATGCTTTTCCTTCTTCCTTTTCTGCAGGTGTACTATATACTGTCTGATGGTGTAGTTACCAGAATCAAAAGCACCTTTCTGCCTCTCAGTTGAGGGAGACAGAAAGCCAAGAATCACTGAAAATTAGATTAAAAAATTTTATATAGAAAAAATACAAATTAACTTTTCTGTTGTCACGTTCATGAGAATGGGCACCCTTTTCTGAAAGTGTTTGGTTGTGAGCCAAGCACTCACCAATTTACATGTCTCTTGATTTGTCTTTTCAGTACCTTGCCTCTGGCCAGAGGCTTGGGTAAATGGTCTTCCTGTTCCTAGGTAGGTTAGCACATGGTTGCTTCACTGAATCTTACCACTCCTTCCACTGCTTCTTCTCCTTAAAATAGAGACATCTATATATATCTGATGATATGTCCAAATTGCTTAACACAGTGATTTCTTAGGAGTTGGCAAGCCTAAAAAACTCTTCTTGTCGCCCTCCAGAACTCACTTCCAACCTAAATTATTCTCTGAAAACCCTTTCCAATATTCACATGGCTTCTGTCCTTTATTACTCCTGGGAGAATCTGTGATGGAACAGTTGCAATTTCTTAAAGTTAAAAATACCAAATGAATGACAAAATTAGTACTAAATTTCTGAGTTTGAGTCTGAAAACATGGCTGTATGAGAAGCTGCAAAGGAGACCAATACTTTGGTTACTCTGGGTAGCTTGAAGCTACATGGTGCTTTGGCATGACAGTGGGCCTGAGATAATAGGTTTGCCTTTCAGCAAGACTCTTAACAGGCGCTACTGAATCAGTTATAGCACTTGACTACTGTTACTAAAATCACTTCCAGATTGGAACAGACTCATCGCCATGTAACTTGTGTCACAGGCAGAGGGGTTTGCACCTGTGTAAGAAGACACACTTCCAGCTTTCTAATAAGTATTATGAACATCTTCCATTTCCAGCTGGTACTTTTAGCATCCTTTTAGCATACCATGTCATGACACTTTAACCTTTGTAGTTTTCTTGTCATAATATTTGGTAAAGACAAATTCTCATGGTTAAAGAAAAAATACTTTGAGGGAGTCAGAGTTTCAACTAATGTAATTTCATTAATTATGCGGATCATGATGAAGAAAGTGGTGAAAAACCATAATAGCAACTGATCCAGCTAGTATCTACCTCTTTCCAAAATTACAATCCTGAAATAATCTCTTCCATTATTTAGGACTACATTAAGAATTCTGGTGTAACTCTTGAACCTGAAATTCTCAAAATAAGCTTTCTTGACACAGGGTTGCCTTGTCAGTTTAATTTTCCACCAATGCTGTAATACTTAATCTCAGAGATTCCAGTTCTGAATGTCGTTGCTGAAGTAAGTGGGTCAACATATGCAATAAAAATAACATTTTCTAAATTATTTCAAGAAAGCAAAGTTGGCCAGCCCTTCTCACTCCTTTTCTTTACACAGCTTGATTAAATATAAGAATCGATGCCATTTGTATAACAATGACAGCCTGATGAAAAATTACAAGTTGCTTTTGTTGCAACAAATTTTCATGGCTTTTGCATGAATCTCGATTTAAAAGAAGCCTGGGTGGATTTCACTTTTCAATGTTTGATAAACAACTGAAAATTTGCTCACTTTAAAAGAACAACAATAACAACAAAATTGGTCACCAGTTTATTCATAGAAAGCATAATTCCCAGTTTTACTGTTTAAGCCCTGTTTTGAGGCTAGTACTCTGGTCACAGGTGATGAGTGCATTTCATTCTGACATGAATGGCTGAGTAAGTACATCAAATGAACTGTAAAGACAAAGGCCTCCATTCTCTGCTGTCTAGTGTCTGCTAAAGTCTTTTCACATGGCACAGGGAAAGCAAACAACATCTGGACTTTTCTGTTGCCTTCAGAGGTGACAAGGCTTTCTACCAAGAGAGGACTTGTACAGCAAGGTGGTATCTTCTGATTTTTTTAAAGTTACCTTGTTGACCTCTTGCTTTATCTGCAGACACCACTGTTATAAAGTGGACAACCCCTGCCAGTAAGAGTATCATATAAGAAACAACTGACCAGCATCGGCTTGAGTTAGATGGAGCCAGGAATGCTTTGGTACCATGGATTCTAAAGGAAAGGAAACATCCAGACTGCATCCAGAAACAACATGCTTTGTTTGAATTCCCACAGGAAGGGGAGGTGGAGGAAACCATGGCCTTCTGCTTTGCTTGCTTTTGTATAACCTAAATTCAATCTATAAGAAGGAATGAAACAGTCAGCATTTCAGAAGCTTACCAAATAAATTACTAGTGCTACGTCTATTTGTAATTATAGGTCAGTTCTTAATGCTGCTGTAAACCACACATTCCAGGGCTTTGAAAGCACTTAAAAGCATATTTTAATCTCTTTGGATATAAGAAGCTGCCATTGGCAACAATAAAAGAAATGCAGTCTGAGCCCCTTAGGTTCTTACTACGAAATGATGCTTTAAACAACTCCCCCAGCACACAAGCTGTGTGCACTCACATACCACCCATAGTAAGTGATTTCTTGTGACAATTTCAACTACATTATGGAAAAATTCAGTGACATACTGTATCACAGCACCACACTGACAACCCTTTTATGATATCATGTCTGGAGAGTCTGATAATAATATCAGAGGCAATGCCTCATAAAAGACGCTTGCTGGTAATGGCTCCAAAGATGTATCAGATCCAAAGAGACTGCTGGCAGGATATGGTGTCAGTAGTGGGGGCTTTGCTTCCTGTGGATGTCGCTGATCCTTTTGGATTTTGGAAGCTGTACAAGGATAATAAGGGTTGTTTTACTGTAGGTGCTATGTTCAAAAGTAATGAAAAACTATAGCAATTAAAGTTAGTTGCCACTTTTAAACCTAAAGAGGCAAAACCAAGTCAATTCACCCTGATCTGCCTGGGTATTTCATTATACACACTATATAAATTTACACCCTAATTGAGATACTTTTAATGCCAATCGTTACGGTACTTGAATGAGGAGTATCTACAGTGCCTGGTCATATCAAGGCAAGTTAAAGCAACGTTTACTTATTTTTTGTGTTACTCAGTCCGTTATTGTATTTTTATTTGCCATGTTTTAGTGCCTCTGCCCCAGCACAAACCAGAAATCCCACTGTGCAGCCAACACGGGGACAGATCCACAGATCAAAACGGAAAGGATGAGAGCAGGAGAAGAGGTGGATGGGGTGGGAAGCATACAGCAACAGCAATGACTTCATACTGGTACACTGAGGCTTTCCTTTGACCTGAGCTCCCTTACCTCCTACAACCAGGTAGGCCAGCAGGCCTTGTTCTGGGCTCCTCTGCCCCTGTGAGATGTCACTGTTGCTGGTGGGGAGGGAAGGGTGGAAGGTGCTCATTATGCCCACCATCTTGATGAGGGCTCAGGACTCTAGCTTCTCCTTTGCCCAGGGTCAGTGCTCTGTGTCTGTTGCCTGGATCTGTGGCTGCCTGACTATTGCCAGTGGACAGCAACGTCCCAGCTCTGCTCCCCCTGCCTATAGGGGTAAGGATGGGGTGGCTGGCCAGCCAGCAGGCAAGGCTTAATCAAGGCCCTCAGCTTCCTTTGGGTTAAGAGAAAGAAGCACTAAGTTGATGTTCTGGCTTTCATGTTAAAGACTTATTGAAGCCCTGAAGACAGGAAACAAAGGAAAAGAGGGACCTTGACATTTTAAAATCCACTTTATCTATGTACTGAATTTTTAGTAATATAATAATAAAAAAGGAAGATAATAAGTTTTCAACTAAATTTGAGGTCATGCAAAGTCAGAAGGAAAAACAAAAAGTGGAGTACTTTTCTATCTTTTGTTCACTCCCCGTTTCCAAGGTTTGTTGTGCCTTTCTAGCATCCTGTGAGCACAAACAGCCTGGCTGCTGATGTTACTGCCAGTAGGGTGAATTCTGGACATTTGGTCACTGGTTGCAGAGTCACAATTTAAATTGTGTGGCACTGAGTAGTACCATCTTTTTCCCTCATGATATAGTTCATCCTGAAATGATTGACAAGTTCAGCTTGACACTATTCAGGTAGTGAATAGATTTGAATTTGGTCCAGCTCAGAAAGAATTAGCCAAGAGAGAAATTTCATTTTGTCCTAAGAGAGACCATTTGTGCTGTGTGAAATGCTTCCTTCACAAAGGAGGATGCAGATGCTGTTTGCACTGATGGATGCCTTTGACAGTCTCTTGGGGGGAAGAATCTTTGCCTTCCAACAATTATTTCATGCTTTATATGAAGTGGAAGGCTTTAAAATAAGACTTTTCAAAAACCCTTTTCTGGCCTTCCCAGGTATTTTATTGCATGGTGGCTGGGATACTCTAAAGGGAACTCTTTGTTTCCATCCCCACAGGTAGATGATGTAGCTGAATCTGGAACTGCCATGTCTTGGTGGATTTTATGATAATTGAGCCACCAGGAAAAAAATGATGCTGTCAGACAGCCCAGCCTGTCATATCTTTTCCTGGTTTACTATTTTTTAAAAGTGCTTCGAAATGGAATTCAATTGTTTCTGACAAGTGTGGGGTTTGCTTTGTTTTCTTTTTAACCACAAAACACACTCTGAAATATTAAACACTGGGTATGAAGACTATTCTTGCAAGAAAACTCAAAACATTTTTTTTTTTTTTGGTTTATCTATTTTAGGCCTGTCCAGGCTGTGATGATATCAAGTCTTGACTATCATTCTGAAGTACTAGAGGCTTCTGTGATAAACTACAGAAGCTTTAGAGGTATTTTGTGTCAGTACTTTGACACAAAGAAGCTGCAGGACAGGTTTTACTGTCCAATATATCTATCTTTTACAGTAAGTCTAATTCTGATCACGCAAAATGCCATTGCCAATCCAGGTGATGACACTAGCTGGAGTAAAGGTATCTGCATATGTCTAGTAGCTTGAGTGAGGGTCATGGCAAGAATGTACAGTCTTATCTTGCAATCTTGAAAACTGTTTCTAAATGCAGAAAAAAAAATTATTTTTGTGAATTATTTTCCGTGTAATTATTACTGGATGTTTGCAAAATATAGGCATAGTCACAGTTACAAAACTTATTATGCATATATTGTAAATTAAATGTTTCAAATATGACAGACAAATGTAAGTGCACAATACTGCATGTAGAGAAAAAGGATTCTATGGTTTCTGCTATGCAAACATTTGCATGTGGGTTGGTGTCTGAACAGAATGCTGCAGAACTGAGGTCTTCGTGAGCATAAATTCAAATCAGAAGGAAGGAACTTATAAAAGGAATGTGTCAGGATGACTGACCAGTGAAATCAGGTACTTTCCACAGAATATTATATTTTAAATTTTGTTAATGCTGCTCCCTTGAAAAATGTTTCTGTTTGGTTTGCCCACTTCTCTGAAGGAAGGACCAAATGCCATTATCCTTTTGAAACAAGTATGCTTGGGATAAACATTCCAAGACAGTATAAACACTGTATAAGCATAAAAGAAAAACAAGTCTTATTCTTTTCCAAGACTTTAATGAATACAATTCCTATACGCACTGGTAAATTAGGAACATAAAAAAGTCTAATAAAAGGGGTGAAATCAGAATTGTATTTTACAGGCTGGCATGAGTCATACAGAACACTGGTGCATTGGGAGAGAAAGCTAAGGCAATCTTTCACCACTCCTCCTCTTGTTTTGCCTTTTAAAATTTTTTAAAGCTTCTTACTGTGCCACAAAACCATTTTAATACAGACCGGTATTTTACATTTATTTCACATAGCAGTGACTCTTCTTTTTATTTTTTTTATGTTTTATTACAAAGCACTTTAGGGATTATAGCTATGCAGCATCACTAGTTGTTTTATTCCTCTGCCATGAAGGAGAGAGAGAAAACTGACACACATGAAATACATTAGGCAATAAAGAGAAGAAAGGAAGATGGATCAAAGGTACTGAAAAATCTCTTGCATAAAATGCCAGAAAATAATTAATATAACTCATTGTCTTCTAACAAGGGAAAGCACATGAAATTCTGTTTTGAAGAGGTGAATTGATATTGCTAGGATTTGAATTGGTGGCTTAAAGGAATAAAGTATTCACTTAGATAAAATATTTTACACCAAGACCTCCATCAAGCTAACTGAATTGTCTTTTAGAGGTAAGACAAATTACAGCAACTTATAAAAGACTGGTTAACATGTTATGGCAAGAAATCTGGACCCACAGGGAAAAGGAGAATTTGAGCCTTCAAAAATACCCATATTGTGGGTATTGTTTTGCAGATCTAAAGAGTTGCTTTGCCTAAGCATTTATTGCTAACACATCGTAACTTTTATTTTCGTGATGAGCCAAGACTGTTTTGCAATCCATGTCACAGAAGAAAATGATGGCTGCTTCCCTTGCTAGAAACACAGAATATTCTTTCAATATTCACAGAATAATCAACTAATGCAGTACAACTCAATTAGAGATCTATGTCAGGTAAATGCCCCAGAATTGTTTGGCTCCATCAAAATCAATGGCAATTTTTTATTGGCTTTTAGGGTCATGGATTTAGCTTTATTTTTTTCCTACAAAGTCTTATTTACACAAGGGCACAACAGATACAAAGATAAAATTCAAGGCCCTAAAGAATGGAAAAGCTCATTTCAGTGGCACCACCAAGCAGCTGGATTTTAGTTTGTTATGCTTTGTGACTAACAACAGCAGGACTTTAAACTGATCTTCTGCAATCCCCTCATTAACGTACATGCCTGAGACAGTGAAATAACATCACTGGGAAGGTTAAGTAGCAGTATCTCACTTGGAAACTGAAGAACTACATTTCTATAACGTTACAAGGCACATTAGTGAGCTGAGATCAGACCCTTCTGTAGTGCTCCAAACAACCAAAACTCAGTCTCAGCAAACATTCTTTTGCTTGCCATGGAGATTTTGTCCTTGTTTTCAAACTACAGTATGCCTTCCCAGCAACGGCATATAGCTCATGTTCCAACAGAGCAAAAATAAAATGTAGTTGGTATTGTAAAAACTAATCCACCAGAGGATTATAATCTTTTGGCTACCGATATCTTGCAACTTGCCAGGTTCGCCCAGTCCTTGTTTTTTTGATAAAATACATTCTTGTGGTGTTTCCTGATACTGTATATCAACTTTTAAAGAATGACACATTCCTGTTGCACCCATAATTGTGAGCACATTTCATAGTTTGTGAAAATGTGGTAAATTAACTATCCAATATACAACGTTGGAGATGCTGAAACAAAAGCCTACCAGACATACTTAATCTCCTTAATTAATTTCTGACATAATCTTTGGTTCCTACCCTTACTGCCTAATAGATGCATCTACACAAACACACAGAGGCACACTATTGTTGTGGATTAGCTTGTTTATAGGGGTATATTTACTGGCTTTTGGTAATGACTGATTAATAAAAATAAATATATTAGGGAAAATTTCTATAACTGTGAAGAATAAATATTTCTTAGGCATGAGACAGAGAACAGAAAGTAATACTTTTGTATATTCAAAACTATTTCACATGAAGTTTTCCATATACCCTGACGATATTAAATATGTTAGTGCTGCATAGTACCTGCACTTTGTTAAGTATTATTGCTCCTAGAACATTTCACAGATACAGAGATTGGAATTCAGCACTTGTGATATGGACAAAGATAAAATGCAAGTTTTTGGCAAAAGTCAACTGGTAATTCAGTATTCTTAATTTCCGGTCTCCTTCTCAGTTGATCCTTTGCAAAATATTTAACTGGTTATCACTTGTAAAGCCCTGATATTGCCCATTGTATTTGTAGACATGTTCTTTCTTCAGAAACTCTTATAATGGAGTTAGAAGTATTAATTGCCACACTAGAGGATAGGTTTTGTTCTCAAATGTATTTTTTAGTGGTTAGGTCACATATAGTCAACATTCTTGTGGAGGAAGAGGATGCATTTTATTTTAAAACATTTATTGGTTCTTTTTTGGAATCGCTTTCAAAATTTATAGTCCTTTATTTTGACTCCAAGTTAGAAACTTGACTTAAAGTCTCTGTTCCTGTGCTGGGTCATCACAAGTGCACATGGAATGTGTCTGACTGTTGGAGGCAGAGCCAGACTGTTGTGTGTGGTGAGAAAAATACCCAGCTGAAACCAACATATAGGCTTTAGCATCAGAGCAGATCGAGGAGGGTATTAGTTCTTTGAGCATCTGGTGGGTAAGAAAAATGTCATCTCCTTAGAGGAGTGTCTGTGTGGAGACAGAGGCCAGCCTTTCTCCCCATTGAAAACCGGTGACAGCTCTCAGAAGTGAAGCTGAAGAAAGTTAACGCACGCCTGTCTCCAAAAGCTGCAGCTGCTCTTCCTGGCATCCTGAGACACTGGAGAGGAAGGGGATACAGAAGGAGTGTTAGGAATTACCACTAATCCAACATCTAGCAGTCACTGCTTCTAGCTAGATACTAATCCAGTACCTAGCGTTTTCTTCTCCCAAGCCAAGTTCCTGGGTTCTCACTGCACATACCCAGCTTTTTTAGAAGTTTGTGTCTATGTTCCCGCAAACAGAGTCTGTGGGGACCTGCACTGGCCCTGCCTGTCTTCTGACACATCACTGGAACCACATCCTCCTTTCCTGTCTTCAGTAAGGAAATGAGGCAAAGATTGGGAAATCTGCCTTATAACTTTAAATGTGTGTCTCACCACCCTTTAAGATAATGCTCAGCTTAGGGTTTGCTGCATGTATTAAGAGATGAATTGCATTGCCAGGATAAAAATGAACCATCTCTATGCTTCAGTACAATGCAAACATTTCCTTCTTTTTGGCATCACTGCGCAAGATGTGCTGTGTTTCTACTCAGAACTTGTAGAAGCAAATATCCGGTGCCTACAGGAAACAGTGGAAATTTGGTCATTTTTGATTCTATCCAGTTGCTAGAAGAAAAGGTATTTCTTTAAATGAACCACATGCAATTTTGTACTGTCTTGCATCAAACTGCAGTATGTCACATCTGATATTTACAGTAGTTTATGTACTGCAAAAAGAATGAGGTGAATTCAGGGTCAGGAGGATACTGTAAATGCTATTCCTGCTGTTCTCTGTAATCTTGCATGCATGTGTGGGGAATAGGCCAATTTCTTTTTACACTTGTGAATACTCACACTGGGCCATACCTAAAGCAGTGCTGAGCACCTGCAACCATTTGTGCCAAACACCTTCCCCAATCCATTTCTACTCCATATTAATTAGATGAGCTGAAACCTTATAACAAACCCTTCCTTCCCAGCCCCACCTCTTACAGTGGTCCAGTGTGGTCTTGAACTCTGTGGCTCCTTGTTGATTTTGAAGGTTATTTTCTTTCTCATTACAAATCAGATTGTAAAGACTGGGAAATTTGCAGATCTAGTAAGTCAGATACTTGGGAAGAATAAACATGTGGTACGACATTGCACCACCTGCACAGGAAAGGCAGCCTGATGGTTTTATAATTGACCGTTATCCCGAAGGTGACTGTGGTCTCCTGCCTTTGACAGAGTACATGGCTACAGCCAAAATCTGATCTCGGCTACACACACAGCAATCAAAAATAATTTCACTATATTCTCTGATGTAAATAAGACCAAGGTTCAAGCTTCAGTCTCTTCTTCTTCTTTTTTTTTAAATTTTTTGCAAATACAATATTCCACCAATTTTCTGATCCACAAAAATTCCCAGTCTATGATAGAGTGTACACAACAAAACTATCCCCATCAAGATTTGGCAATGTTTAAACTATGTCTGTTGAAATTTATGGCAAGCTAACGTAGACCGGATAGACAGATAATAAATGAAAATAGGAGGAAAGAAGAGATGAAACAAAAGGTCTTGAAGAATGTAGTAAGAAGATAAAATTAATACATGCTAGAATCCAAAAGGCTCACCTCCTTGCCTGCATTACCAGAATGTCTTTTTTTTTTTTTTTTCCAATAGACACATAGGTTTTTAAACAAATGTAGGTTGGGCACTGAGAAATTTGAGCCTTATGACACTATTCCAACGAGTGTGACTTGGATTTCCCCATTTTAGGAAGAGCAACTGGTGGACTTTGTTATCCTGTGACATATTTCTAAACTTGGGAAGCTGAATTTGTCTTAGAGATGTTTATCTCATTGTTTGTGACTGCTCGCTATTCAGCCTCTGGTGCGTGGGATCGGTGCCAGCTCTGTGGCAGGTGGGCACATGTACAGGCTGCCAGGGAGCCCCACGTACAGTAGAAATGGTTGCTGTAACCATGCACATCACTTGGGGCTGGGAGGACCCAAGCGACGACACAGCATTGGTACTACTGGGCATGGGAAGCTGCCACTAAGTAAGCAAGCTCCTCTGTGCAGCCTGTGGGTGGTACACAGCAGGGAGGCATGATGTGGAAAAGCTCTGAAAGCTGCTGACACTTCCCATACTCCACCCAGCACCCCCCAAATGTGCTTCTTCTCACACTCACCTCCCACCTTCTCTTTCCCCATGTTGAAAAACTTGTTAGCCAAGCTGCATTGTCACTGATGCGGGGCTCCTGACTGATAGCTGAGGGTCCATGTAACATTGGTTAAGTGGGGGAAAGGGAGGCACCCATGCCCAGTTCTTACTGGGTGGCCTTGCCTCCAAGTTGTTTTCATCAAAGCCAGATGGTGATGGTGGGCCAGAGTCCTGGTGCTTTTTTTCCATTCTGGGCCATGTCTGAAGGCCAGGCCCTAAGGCCAGGGAGTAACAGACCATGAGTAGCACCATGACGCAGTACTGGCTGGAGACTTTGGCTTGTCAGATTGTGGTCTCGTCCCATAAGGGCTGTCAGACAGTCTGACTTAGGAAAATGATCATCTTCATTTCTCTCACTGACAGGCCCTCAGCTCTTGTTGTAGCCAGCAGAAGCAACCTGCTCAGGTTCCTGATGCTGCCTCTGGGAAGACCTCTTAACTCTAAAAACATGAACCTTCCCCTGGCATAACCTGGCCAGAAGGCAGGTAATGATCTCCTCTGAACACCATGTGTGACTGGTATACCATGTGGCCTGGGCCTGAGACAAAATGTTTTTTCTTTTTTATATTTCTCCCCCCACTTTTTTTTGTGTGTGCTTTGTTGTTGTTGTTGTTGTTGTTTTCGTTTTTTGAAAAGGAAAGAGCAAAATAGGAAAGAAAAAATATCCCTATAATTAGAGGCAAAGAGTAAATAGTGTGCCCAGTCCCAGAGATTTGACACCATGGCATAAGCGAAACCTGGTGGGTTGGGTCCTGTGATTGGAGCACCCTATTCGATGGCTACAGACTGTTCAGGAGGGATAGGCAGGGCAGAAGAGGTGGGGAGTGACTTTGTATGTAGTGGAAGGGCTGGAGTGTATGGAGCTCACAGTCAGCAATGGCACAACTGAAAGTCTCTGGATAAGAATCAGCGGACTAATAAACAATGGGGAGGTCATCGTGGGTATACACTACAGACCTCCTGGCCAGGATGAGGATGCTGATGACATGTTCTGCAAGGAACTAAGGGACACTTCTAAGTCAACCATCCTTGTCCTTATGGGAGCCTTCAACCTTCCAGAAATCAATTGGGAGCCACATATCACCAGCACTTCCAGGGCCAGAAGATTTCTAAGCCACTTGGATGAATGCTTCATGGAGCAGCTCGTAAGGGAACCAACTCACAATAATGGCCTCCTCAATCTGCTGCTTGTCAGCAGAGTGGATCTCATATGTGAAGTGGAGATTGGAGGTCATTTCAGCCACAGTGATCATGAGGTGATTCAGTCCAAAATCACCTCATGCCAGCAAAACTTCAAAGCTGGATATGGGGAGAGCAGATTTTGGGCTTCTCAGAGAGCTTCTGAGTGTAGTCCTCTGGGAAAATATATTTTCTGGTGCTGGTGTTCATGAGTGCTGGTCACTCTTTAAACATCACCTCCTAAGGGCAGAGGAGCAGGCGATCCCGAAATGTTGGAAGTCAAGCAGATGACACAGAAGACCGGCTTGGCTGAACAGGGATCTGCTCTTGCAGATTAGGCGAAAAAGGAAGGTGTATGCCCAGTGGAATCTAGGCCAGGTTATGTGGGAAGATTACAGAGATGCCGCTAACCTCTGCAGGGGAAAAAATCAAGAGGCCAAAGCTCAACTGGAGCTGAAACTGGCCAGAACCATGGAGGACAATAAAAAGAGTTTCTTCAAATATATCAGCAGCAAAAGGCAGTGTAGAAACAACACTGGTCTGCTACATAAGGGGAGATTTAGGTTAGATACCAGGAAAAGATTTTTTACCCAGAGGATAGTCGAGCACTGGAACAGGCTCCCCAGGGCAGTGGTCACAGTACCAAGCCTGCCTGAGTTCAAGAAGTGTTTGGACAATGCTCTCAGGCACATGGTGTGACTGCTGGGGTTCCCTGCAAAGGTACACGAGTTGGACTTGATGATCCTGGAGGGTCCCCTCCAACTTGACGTGTTCTATGATTCTATGATTCTATTATTCTACCAGAAAGTTAAAGGTCAAACATTAAGAAAATTGCTGTGCAACATGTCAGAATTGTTCTCATATAACATAAGGATAGCTCCTTTCTTCTCTGGCACATGGGAGGCTGGGAAATTACTGAAGGATTTCTTCTTGAGATGTAGGAACATCTGGGAGTCAGGAGGAATACTTGTAGTGAACTAGTCTTTCATTCATACAGGGTTTGTCTGCAGTGAAGGCATCTTTCACTCCAGACGTATGACATGAGTGTAAGTAGCAGGTATATATATAACTGGAGAATAAAGGACCTGTCATTGAGCAGGTTATTCAACACCTTTCTCAAGCAACTGTACCACTGTGAGCAGAACCAATCAGTTCTGTTCTCCATAGTCCCTGTTTGGGACCACATTTACAAAGACCTGTTTCTCCTCAACATTACAGGAGATGCCAAAGATTTTACATAGACAGATTGAACTAACTGCATCTAACTTGTTGTAGAACTGGTCTTGCAATATTAAATATGAATTTTAATTTCTAAATTGCCTACTACAGTTCAGAAGATCAGGCTTCTGGCAAACCTCAAGTTCCTAGCAAACAGCTTAGTCAGAGTCCGTTTCTTGGAGATCAGGTTGAGCAGAAGAAAACAGGACTGATTTGTAACATTGCACTCCAGCAATCAGTCCCCCAACTTTAAAATGGTGTTAATGAGCCTTGCCTGGCAAATTCTATAAGCCTTAACTAATGGCTGGTTTTAAAGTACTTGGAGAGCTCTGAATGGAAGGTGCAGAGAGAGTGCAAGGCATTACAGCTATTAGAGACTGTCAGATCTCTTAGTAGTCTTTGCAGAGTTCCCAGAGACTTCCCAGCACTTTCAGTTCTTAATTTCACCCTCGGGGACTCTCCAGTTACTTCAGTATCCAGAAGCCCGGAAGAAAACTTGATGTCCAGTTGGATTGCTTTCTTGATGTATTTCTCTAAGCATATACACATATTCAAGTCACTTTACGAAAGTAGTTTATAGCTAGAAACACCTTCTTTAAATATATCCTTTGTAACCTACACGTGCCTCTTTCCATGAGCTCTTTGTTTGAGTCCGTTTAGAAATAAAATGTCCTATCCGATCTTGAGTATTTTCACTCATCTCTAAAAAGTATACATTCATGCACAAGAGTAATTGGCAATCAGTTAGCTATCAGGAGACTTGACCTTGAAGTCATACTGAGCTTTTGAAGGAAGTTGATTAATTGCAGATAGAGCAAACTTTTTGAAACCTTAACCAGATGAAAATATTTACTTCATGTGACTCATATGTAAAACCTGCTTAGAACAGCATTTCAGGAGAAATGTCTGATCAGAGCTCACTCCGTCAACTTACAGAAATAAAGAGAATATCTGAGGTGTGTTTCTAGATGTAATCTGCTCTCAACAACTGAAAGGCACTCTGTTCAACCTGGGACGAATGTAATAGTACTCGGTAAATCCCAGAGACACAAGAAGGATCCAGAGATGGAAATAATGACAGACTCTCACACATGGAATTTGCATTATTTTAGTGAATAAAGTCACCTTCGGTGTTGAGACTGATTTTCCATGCAAGTTAGAGCTATAAATTACTAACTTATAATAATGCTATTGGACGACAATGATTTCAATTTTTAATGATTTCAAATTACGAGAAGTGCTTATATTGCCACCTGCTGGGCTTTGTGGATTCACGAGCAGACAAGGCAGATTAAGAAGGTCTTTCACAAATGTGCATTGCTTTTCAAATGCCTATTGCAGATGCAGAGTAGTCAATCATTTAAAGTTGAGTGAACAGGCAGAGTGACAGGAAAAAACCCATACCCATCATTGTTAATGGTTCCAACAAACTACTTCTCACTATTTTATACTTGGGCTAATCCCCAGACATCAACACTTCTTCACAAAATTTACTAATTTTTTTAATTGTTTTTTGTTAAAATGTAAAAAAAAAATAAATCCATTTTTAAGGTGCAACTCTTGCCACATGTGAAAGTATCTGTTTACAAGAAGGGCCAAAATATATTTGACATACGGAATAGTGGGGTGCTCTTGCTGCAGTACAATATGTAATACAAACCCAAGTACTTGAACTTTTTATTCTAGAGTAGTTGATACCTCCTCTGTGCTGGACTTTTAGGTCACTTCTGTTGGTATACAAATACTGTAGAGTGCTGTGTGTGCTACTGTGAGATTAAATCAGTTTCAAAATATAATCAATTGTGTGAATGCAGTTGTTGTTTAGTGTAGTTTTATGCAATGCATCTCATCTACAAGATGATGTAACAAACTTTGTGTAGATATAAGTGATGGCCAAGATTGGTGACAAGTTTACAGCAAAACAAAGTGCTTTCTGAACACTTTTTCTCTCTTTAGATTTGAAAAAATCATGAGAATGGGGACTAGTAGGAAACTGCTGCAAATCAGACTTTGCCATTCTTATATGTTCTGTAATAAAAATGTTCCTTATTCCATAAAAATAGCTTTTAGGAGACAAGTGAAATTAAATCTAATGACACAGTATATATGGGGAATTCCTGAATCTGAGATTTTTTTGGATGAAAGAAAAAATAAGGTAGGAAAAGGTAGGAACTCAAACCCAAAGTTGTAGAAATGGTTCACTCCTGTATTTTTTATCCTGAACTGATTTTGCTTCTTTTACCATCATGCTATTGAAGAGGGACAAACAAACAACTTCCTAATATGAGCAAAAGGTCCAATCCTAAAAATATTCAGCTTTCATTTGTGTAATTGCTTTGTTTCTCTCACCTCTCTCCCAGCCCAGGTCAGAGGGTTCACAAATGTTTTACTAAGTTTTCCTGGGAAAAACATACAGTTAAAAGAAATGTTTCACATATATGTTTGGTATTCTTCCAAGGATTCTAGCTTGCTGTTGCTCCTAGACTTAAGGTGGTGTACACTGAGAAATGCAACATGAGTGGAAATACCCAGGGTATTTTTAAAGAAATTCAAGCAGACACAGTTCAGAACTTGACCTTAACAGGAAGGAACATCACACATACTGCAAAATCTGCCTGCAAACAGATTATATTAGCCAATTTGGACCATCATGGTTAGACTGCTTTGGAGGTCAGATCTTGCTAAATTGAAATTAGCAGGACATTTGAATGCAATGTTGCAGACTGTAGAATAGCCATGTTGTTGGTCAGCTTCAGTTACATCTTTTCCTCTCAGAATGTCCCAAAACTCCTCATTGGCCCAAGCGGAACTGATCAGAAACATCTGTATAACCACAATGCATAATACAGTGAGTATGTACTGAAACTGCTCTCAACAACTGCCATCCTTTTACTGCTTCACTCTTTATTCATGACAAATCTTGCTTGTATTGGAGACTGCCAATCCTGATGTCAGCTAAGCTGGGGTTTTGTGATAGTTTTCACTAAAGAGACATACCTTCATGCTGATTTTGTCAATAAAAATATCTTTAATTGATTCTGCAAGGGCTGGTTCATTTTACTGGTATATTACTACAGCTTTTGGATGACAAGGAATAGCTATTTCATGTGGTTGTTTTAAACTAATTAGTTGTATCAATGTAATTGTACTGTGCAGGATTTTCCATAAATTTTACTTAAATGAATGAAAACACATGATGAAAAGTAAATTTGAAAAGAAAATATGAAAGTCTAGCCCACAAGTGAGCCAACCAAGTCACCAGCAAAACAACCATCTGTGAAGAGAGGTGTTGTAATCAGGTTCTGGGTGTGAAAACAAATGCAGGACTCAAATGGTGGATGATACAGACAGATGGAGGCTATAAACTAGACTAAGGAAACTCTCAAGAAGCAGAGAAAACAGAATAAGGGCTGTGTTGTGTTAAACTTTGGCTTCAGATAAGTATGAGTTGGTCTTTCCCTGTACCTCAGGCTGGATTGCTGGAATTGTGCTATAAAGGAGTGCCAGCTATTCAGGATGAAAGTCCTTCTTCTTGAGCTTTTCAGAGTGCTGTGAAGCCCTTAGGCTTGCCTGGAATTTGCTGATGTTCAGTGGGCACCCCAGACATGGAAGTTGGCACTAGCATTCCTGGTCTGGAGTTACTGACCAGGGGCCTTGGGACATATGCTACCACCTCCCTTTCTTTGCACACAGGTTTTCCTAAGAGTAACAGAGTCTGCCAACATTTGAGAGGGACATAGGCAGGAAGAGCTCTCATAAGAGAGCTCTGATAAGAGTTTATAAAACTTTTCATGGTTCCAGTAAGAAACCTCAAGACATATATAACATGTATAGCTTTGCTGGGTAGGAGCTTCCTTCATTCTTCACTTTTAGAAATACTATGCTGCTTAACATTTTACTTGTCACTTATTCATCATCAAGTCCACAGACCATCTTAAGCGCCTTCCAGATATGTGACAAACCTTTGCACAAACCAACAGCTTGCTCCATCATTTAAACTACTTGCAATTCTCTAGTCAAACACAGCTGGATCTCTTGAGGCATGTAAGCACCTATCTACTTTGACCACAGAATCACAGGTGAAGTAGAAAGGCCTGAAAATAAACTGCCTGTCCAGACTACTTCATACAATAGTCACATTTTTACCAACTGGCTGGTACTAGTCTCCATGGCATTCGGGTCAGCTTTACAGACGTAATTTATGGAAAACACTAAAGGACCTGCAGATACCTTCCACTGACTGTTTCAGAAGAGATGAATGAAACTGGCTTGTGTGTCTTCCCTTGTCTTCCCAGAAGTGGAAGTTCTGATAAACTAGATATTCTAGAAATTGTACTGGGTAATTTTAGTGCCACATGGGTGAGGAACTCGGTATCTACTCAGTTATGTTACTTAAATGAGATGAGTTTGTAGCACATGCACAGGATTCTGGTTGTGTCAAGGTTAAGTATGCAGAACTGGAATTCTGTGATGGTAAGCACTCTTTTCTACCCTTGAACTTGGTCTGTTTTTTAAAAACTCAGAGCTGAAATACGACATGCATGACAGATCAGACTACCTCTGTCTCGCCTTTGATAAGCTGAACAGACAGAGCCTCTTTATTATCACAGCCATTCAAGCCATGTATTCTTTTAAAATCTTATCTTCCCAATGATATAATGTAAATATTGCATATTAAGAGATTAAAATCCCTGCATGTGGTTCTGCTATATTATTTGAGTGCATCCAGCTTAGCACCCTGTAACATTGAGTGTGTAGTGTGATCTATGTTTCTGACATCTGTTTCTTCCGTGCTGCACATATTTTGCAACCTCATGGCACTATATTGAGAAGTGTGACTTCTCCAAGAGCTATCTGGAGAAGATTCTGCTGTCCAAATGCATCAAATAAGGCTAAATGGTGGAGGATGGCGTACGGGGAGAAAGACAACTACAGGGAAGGCCATGGTGGCTTTTTTACAGTGTTTTTTGTACTCACCTGAGTCTGGGCTGCACATGGCCCATGGTGTTCTTTTATAAGTAAACCACCCATTGCCCAGTGAACTGCATCACTACCAAGATCTGGCACCTTAGTCTGTGATCTGATCTTGCTCCTGAAATATTCTGTCTGCCTCCTAGACACTAATACACCCAGCACTTGTGCAAAGAGGAAGTAGACTGGAGAAGGACATCTGCTTTTATCACAAGCTCCATCTGGAGATGCCCTTTTTTTACGTCTTTCCAGCTTTTAAACATGGTATAAATAGACAGTAGTAAATACAACTTGTTTTGAATTGAATGTATTACAAAAATAAAGTGTGAAACTAGCCTGAAAGAGCCAGTTTCCTAACCATTTAGATTTACAAGTTCTATGAGCTAACCTACGTAAATATTTCTGCCCTTAAGATGCCAGAGAAAGCAAAGAAATCAAAACACTTCCTTCCAAATCAGTCTCCTCTTTCTGACCAGACTGGCAAGATTATCTTCCATTTGGCACTGGAAAATTTTGGGACACAAAAAAATTTGGGACACAAACTTTTGTGTCCAGAAATCTCTCTTACTGCTGCTCTGAAGACCTTCTTATCCCAATCTCCAAATCCAGGGACAAATCCTACCCAACGTCAACAGCTCTTGTTTTCAGAAGCAGTTTTTGCTTCTTATTTACATGTTTCATGGGATCTGTTTTCCCAGAGAGATGGGGCTATAAAAGTTGAAAAGACTTTTAAATGATATGCATCTTTCAGTTTCTACTTTTTTTTTTTCCTTTGGATAATGAGAACAAACTTAATTCTCAATTATTAAATTCTGTTGTTAAACAAGAGGCCATGAAAGACTGTGTGTCCTCATAAAATCCTTTAAGGAAGTAAATTGATTAAGGTACATAGGTATCAACATCTGATTGATCCTGTAGCTTTTTTGACTCCATCCTGCATCCATATGCTAGTGTAGAACTTAGCTTCAGTGAGTACAGAATCAAATTTATGTTTACAAATCCTGAACTAAAGTGTAATTATACAAGTTGTCAGTAGTCAGGAGGCAGAGCTGAAAGCATAATTTCTATACACTATTATATATTTTCCAGGTCTGTGCCATGCAGACAGAATTCGCAGATCTATGTAGGTTCTCACTCTTTTATATAGAAACTGACAGTTCATTTACAAATGTCTTATTCCTCAGGCTCTGACCTACTAACTGCTGATAGTCTTTAAGAAAAAGGGTCCATGAAACTATTTTATTAAAGGCTGCTAGGCATTTTTGCTAGTGCCCTTAAAGATGTGGGACTTTTTAAAACTTCTGTGGTAACTAAAGGACTGTGATACTCTCAACTTGCTAAACTATAGCACTTGACATATAATATTTATCCATGATTATGAGTTTTTTAAATTATCATCCAATTTTTGAAGTGTGTAGTTAAACTCATCTAGCCCAACTATGGTCTTCAGGATTGATTTTCTAAAATATCTTTTTTTTATTTGGAACTGGTAGTTTCAACTGGCTAAACTAAAACATCATTTGGGGATTTTGTTTACGTTCTGAAAGTGAATGCTATTTTGTTTAATGTGATTGAGCTTTGCTTGTCAATCCATGTTCTGACTTTCTGTATATTTTGTCCAGGAATAGCTTTAGCTGCTATCAGCATGTTTGTGACAAACTAGATGGAATGTCATTGTTTTTGAAGTACAGGAAAACACTTTTCAGCTCTTTAGATGTGTTGTGCCAGTAGGAAACATGGGATTGCATTGGAAATTGCCATGAGCCAACAGTGGATGAGATAAGGTAAGTGACAAATCACTAAAGTATGGAAACAAAGGAAGCAAAGTAGCTCAATTTCTCATTTCCTTTTCCTATTCTGCAAAAACAGTCAGAATGATAAATGCCAAGCAATAGTGAAAAATGCTCATAAGATCTCATTTTAACTCTGCTGACAGCAAACCATTGATGGCGCTATCAGTGTTTCTCCCAGTGAATAAAATCTAGCCACAGAACTCACCATCATCATTGGCATGAACTAGCACCAGCTGTGAGCTCAGCAGGAAAGCTGATGCAAGAGTAACCCGGAGATGTGAGGGACAGTGATATCTTGTCAGTCTTTGAAATGGGATGATATGCACTCCCATGTTGGTCCTTTTTATAGTTCTACATATTTTGAAAATTGTTGTACCCATGATGTTGAGGGACAGCCTCCAAGATCTTCCTGAGGGCTGTTGCCTCCTGCTAAGTTCCTGCATGGTCTGGTCTCATCATCAGCCCTCACATTGACTTGCCTCTGTGAGTGGTAAGGGTCACCATTTCAGAGATCACAGGTTAAGTTCAGAGCTCAGCAGGAAACACCTATAAGCAGAGACAGCTCTTAATCTGCGAAATCCTCATTTGACTCCTTCAAAGGCTGATGTGCAAACCATACTTCAGGTTTATGGCTTCAGGACCTCCATTACATAGTATTTCTGGGCAAGACACAACAGCACACTGAAAGTATAGTTACTATTGTGACTTTTATAATTGTCTATAAACACTCTGCTCAGCTTATCAGGCAGACTGTATTGCTTTTTGAGATAATAATCCAGAAGAGAAAAAGTAGACATAGGTAAAGCTGAAAATGAAACACAGAAAAACTGTTGTGGGTGAAATTTCTGACAGATCTAAAATCATCAGGACCCTGAGTCCAACTTTCAGAATGACACAGGGACTCTGACATCTGAATCCCACCAAAGGGCAGGGCTAAAGTTTTAGTGTTAAAGACTGCAGTGATTCTGCAAAGGCATTTTTCTGCTCTTGAAGTGACTCTGTAATGAAGCTTGATGACTCCGTGAAGTAGATGTAGCCAAAAAATGCTTAGCATGTCTGACACAATAGAAGAGAAAGAGGGGACACAAAGGTGAGATTGCATGACATCCATAATCCTCCAACTACCCAGCGGCACTTCAGTAGGTCAGCACCTGATGTGAATTACAACAGCCTCTAGTGTCTTTCAGAGCATGTTGCCTGCCAACAGCTCCTAGAAGCCATTCTAGCAATCATAAAGCAGTGGCCCTGTTGTTCTTTTCTCAGGCCACATGTCTTCTTCCATCCAAAAGGAGGAGGGATGGCACCAGTCCAGCTCCACCAGCAACTCTCCTTATGTTGGAGACACCAACAAGTACAGATCTGCAGGGTTTACACAGCTTTGCACTGTAGAAGAGAAACTGAACCTTTGACTTCTGAAGATATTTATCTTCAGACAATACAATTCCCATTCTGAAGATGAAAGAGCTGCTGAGGTGCCATGGATTGTTTTGGAAATTATTTTCATCAAAGAATGCTGGTACCTCTCCCAGTCTGAATTAACAGCTTGCAGGGCTAGAGCCAGGAGCGTTCCTCTAATAACAGAACAATGATATTACTTCTTATTTCACTCACGCCACAAATCACACAGCTTGATAGCTTGGAAAAGAAAAGTTGCTGGTACCCATATTTCATTTTAGTGTGTATGAAGACATTTGATTTGTAAGTATAATAGTAAGTGTGAATGCTCTGAGAAAAGTCATGTAGGTCACATCATACATAACAGTCAGCTTTAGGTCATAAGCCTGCAGATGAAAACACACATGAGGTACAGTTTCTTTTGTGGTATCAGGAAGCCTATGTTGCTGGTTAACAACTTGTATTGGATTTTGTCATACCTTTTGAATAACCTCATTGATTACTTACTAAAACACTTCAGAGTAAGTAAAATAATAATTAAAAGTGCTCTCTGTTGTACCTTGTTAAAGTGAGGATTAATTCCTTCATGTGTTTAACCTATTCACTGATGCATTTTGGCACTTATTCTGCCAAACATGTATATAACATAATAGCATTTTTCAAAATAACACATTCAATACCTTCCCCACTGCTTTCTTGTATAAAACCTACCCTTCTTGCTAATACTGGCACTCTGTTATGGTCACATTTGGCACAGAGAACAGGGTGGTATTTAATTCCAGCCATCTGATACACCATGCTTGTTTCTGCTGGATGTCAAAATATGCTTTCTTTTACCAAGTTCATGAAAAAGTTCTAAACTTCTCTAACTTCTTAAAGTTTTGGCATGACTGGCTTATTGACCTGAGGATAAATCACACAGCCATTATCATTCTTAAGAAAGAAATATTCCAAGAAGAGGACACTTTTGGGATATTTTCTAAAATCAACCAGTCTTTACTTCCATCCCATGGCTGGATCCCTTTATAAGGGAATGTTTAATTTGTAGCAGTCAAGAGCTTCATGAGCTGCATTTTGCCACAAGAGAGTGCTCCATGGATTTAAGCCTTGAGTGGGAAACAATGAATAGTCTTGTGCCAAAGGTGGACAAGAACATAAAAAACACCTTCAAACCAACAAACCCAAAGGAGCTACTTGATTTCTCTGATAAATCAAGTTTAGCTGGAGGTCCTTACACTAAGTAGACAAATCTTCAAACAAAACTTTGAAAGAACTAATTTTGCTGATCACCATCATAAAATCCTAGAATCATAGAATCATTTAGGTCAAAAAAGACCTTTAAGATCATTGAGTCCAAACATTAGCCTAACTCTACTAACCTAGCTCTACCAAGCCCACTGCTAAACCATGTCCCTAAGTACCACATCTATATGACTTTCAAACACATCCAGTGGTGGCGAAGAATCAACCACTTCCCTGGGCATCTTGGTCCAGTGCTTAACAACCCTTTCAGTAAAGAAATTTTTCCTAATATCCAACCTAAACCTCCCCTGACACAACTTGAG